>JANAVB010041219.1:20544324-20609324 GCA_029216955.1 Iris pallida
TAGTTGTTATTACTTCACAATTTTTGACATTTATTAAACATTGTTGCAAACGTCGTCTTTAACTATACCGACGTTTATCTAAAACGTTAAAAATTTTCGACAGGCATGCAATATCCTAGTTGTTCACAGTTTTGGTATTATTTTTTTCAAAATATTTTTGGGGACACTAGCGGTATAATCAATTTTTTTGCCAGAAACATATTCTAATAAGCAATTATTTGGATCGTTGATCTAACCTAGATAGTCATGATTAATGCTGAGCTTATTTAGATTTTTTATAATCCTAAGGGTTTTTTTTTAACCTATATAAGTAGGCTAAGGGAGGATTTGCTCATAGGATGCTCACAAGAGAGATTCATGAAGACAAGTCTACATAAAAATATAAGAAAAAGTCCGTATTTTTGTTCTTAGGACTTGTTCTTCAAGGCGGTTGGAAGAAAAAAAAATCCGTTCGGGATGTCGTCTACTTCTTCAGGAGGATCCTCATGTGGTTGGTGTGTGGTTGGTGTGTGATTCCAATTGTAATATTTTTTTCTTTTTTGACATTTGTAAGGAGTTAAAACTGGAGACAAATGATTTAACATATTTGTATCTAATCTTGTATTATTGAGATATATAGATTATAATTTGTCTAGATTGACAGTCTTCAAACATATATGGTGTGTTTGATCAATCTTGATTCTTGCGCGAGTTAATTTGTGTATCGTTATCTTCAAGTGGATTGATATCGTTTTTGCAATATTTTTTTGGCCAACATGTCATAATAATTTTTTTATACACAAATTAGACTGAATGTGCTTCATTACTTACAAAGTTGGTCTCACTTATTCATTGTTACTAACCCTAAATTTTGTCCCCCGATAAATGAATAAAGATTTTTTACTCGAGTTTCATCATGTACTATTTTTATTTACCAACCCAATACAAATTATTCCTCCTAAAAAAAAGATACCAAAGAAAATTTTAATGTCCCAACACCAGGAACTCAGCTCGACCTACCGAATATCAACAAAGTATGGTGCTATTATCAAATCAATATTCCTCTCTTTTAAACAAAATAGTCAAGAGAAATAATATTTTCAATAGTGCCGAACTCGAGGGACCCTTGTGATTATTAAGAAGAGACATAAGTATCTAGATGAGTGACGGAAGATCAATGGATCGAACCACAAAAGCGTATTATTCTTCCATTTATTAAAATGGTAGAAAATTAGTGGGTTCAAAATACATGTTACGCAGTGTACAAAGTTCAGTACGTTACACGGGACATATAAAATAATAATAATAATAATAATAATAATAATGATGAAAGCATTAGATTTGTTTCATCTTTTTATACATTACTTAAAGTTCTCGCAACTCATAACCCTTCAAATGCATCTAGAGAGCAAGTTGGCAGAAGAGCTGGAAATCCATAGCGTACCGTGCGTGTTGGCACTCAATGACTCAACTTTGTCCTCACACACTAGAACCATCCAATTTGTCAATTAGTGTGAACTGTGTCACGTACGTGATCGATCACCCCAAAAAAAAAAAAAAATCACCCCCAAAATTCCAACCAATTTTCACCTTTAAACCCACCGCAATCTAAAACAAACCTAAACCTACACATGGACATTGCCCGTCTGCTTCCTCACTCTCTCTTTGATAACAAGACAGAAACTTCCTAGTCTACTAGCCATAACTTCGCAATGAATCAAACTCAATATCAACACATCTCCAGCTCATTCTTCCAAGAACAAGAGAGAGAGAAACTTCTGTGAGGTTTGATTGAGAAGACTCGAGCAAAATTTGGTTACCTAAGCTATAGCAGTTGCAAGTGTGTCGGATAATTTTGTTAGGTATGAGGGAATAATTAACTTGATAGTGTGTGCAAAATATAGTCATGGGATTAAGCAAATATATATATACCTATCATTTGAATCCAGGACTAAGCTTAATAAATATAGCCAAATCTAATGGAGAAATGCTACCGTTACTGATCAATTACGTGGACCGTCGTGTAGGCACCAATCTGCCAAAAACCACATCTCATTAAGTGAGGAGAAATTATAAAATAGGCCGGGCTCACCAACTCCCTACCATGAATAGTGAGCCCGGCCACTTAATTTTTGACACTCGATAAAAATAAATTTTTAAAAAAAATATAAAAATAATATAAAAATTAACTTGGCATAAAATAAAATAAAAGTATTAGTTTATTTTTTCAAAATCATTATAAAGTACTGATTTGTTATATATTAAAATTTAAGTGAGTTATTTCTTTTTACAAAGTGTCAAAAATTTATTGGCCGGACTCACCATTCACCATAGCCAGGTGGTGAGTCCGGACTATCGAATAATTTCTCTTAAGTGAAAGTTGATATGATGTTCCTAAAATGAATATTCCAATTCTGTTTCCTCTCTTATACATGCAATCCATATATTTTTTTATTTAAAGAGCTAAATAATTATAAATATATGTGTTGCATGCATAGGAGACGGAAGTCACAAAATTTGGAGACAATAAATCTGCTCTTTCACTAAGGGTGCGTTTGATTGCAAAATGAAAAATATGTGGAAAAAAAATTAATTGCATGGAATTATTTTCCTAGAAAAAAAATTCCATGAAATTTGAAAAATTTTCCATGGAAAATTTAATTTGGGTGTTTGATTGCCATTATTTTCCACGGAAAATAATATTTTCCTACAGGTTGGTGTTTCATTTTCCACCCTTTTAGATGAAAATATGAAAATATTAGTTTTTTGGAAAATAATTTCATGAAAAATATAAGCTATCAAACACTACATTTGATGGAAAATTTATGTTGGAAATATTTTCCATAAAAAAAAAGCCCAATGAAACACAGCCGATGTCCCACGATCATTTTCCTTGTTTTTTTTTTTTATTAAAAATATGCCTGCAAGGCACTGGCAAGTAGGATGTGTAAGCGTTTCAAAAAAATGATCATGATATAGAATGTGCAATATATATATGATGGTCAGTATCGATATCGATAGAATATGTGATGAAAGTTTTGTATGAGCGCTGGAGCTTAAATTGGACAGTAGGATGTATGGACCCTTATAAGCAATCATCTGAATAAAACTCGTATTATACGTAAAAAAAAAAAAAAAAAAATTTGTATTTTTTCAGAAACGTATAATATTTGCATATTTTTGAAAGATTCAAATTAGTATGTAAATTTTAAGCATGTAAAATTTTAAACGTGTTCCGTATGAATTATTGAAAAATTTGGCAAACAAAACAGTAAGAATCTATTTAATTAATCCAATTTGGCAACATGTTTAAGCATGTGATGTTTCTAATATCAAATTTTCCAGTTGACGAATATTTGACCGATTTTTTAACGCATTTTACTTGCACTGTGTCGATTTATACTGGTACTTTCGTCGTCTCGAATTTTTTTATGTTTGCATAATTGCTAAGGACTTACAATTTGAAAAAAAAAAACCTAAAAATGTTTTTTTTGGTTCCCTTAATGCGTTTGGTAATAATCACATACTATTTATTTTATTTTATTTTCCTTTTTTTTAATTTCCCTCAAATACTTTTTAGAATTTTCAAATAACCAGTTGTCTCAATCTTGATAAAATGTCTCAATCATGCTTTTATCAATATAGAGACGTAAAATTCTAAACAAACATTCCATTTCCCTAGCATTGAGCCACTTGGCTAGGAATTGTACTATAAAATCCCTTCCAAATCTAAACAAACTCCGCCACTTCACTCGGTACCTCCCCATCTACGGAAAAACAAACTCTTCATACCCTCTCCGTTCTCTCATCCCTCCTCCTCCTCTCCCTCCATCCAACCACCATGGCATTGCCAGGAAAGCATGTGGCATTCTCAGCAGCAGCAGCTCCATGAACAAGAAGATGACCAAACTCAAGACCCTCCTCCATCTCACCGTCTGCCGTCTCGCAATCCTCAAGAACCAGCACAAGGCCCGCTGCAACCACGCCCGCGACGACCTTCTCCAGCTCTTACAGCTCGGCCACCGCGACCGGGCCCTCCTTCGCGTGCGTAACGACCCTTGTTAACAATTCGGCAAACGAAAAAAATTCGGGACGGCAAAAGTACGAGTATAAATCGGCTTAGCAAATAAAATACGTTCAAAAATTCCATCAAATATTTAAAAAATAAAAATATTGAGGTTAGAAACTTCACATTCTTAATATGCTGTTAAATTTGATTAAATAAACATGTTTTCATCACGATTTTTGGCCAAAATTTTAAATAATTTATACGAAATACGTTTAAAGTTTCACATGTTTAAAATTTAGGTACTTATTTGAATATGTCAAAAATACGCAAGTATTATATGTTTATGAAAAATACAGAAAAATTTGCGTATAATACTAGTTTTATTCGGGTAATTGCTAACAAGGGTAACGACCACTAATGAACCCGTGTTGGATATGACACAAAAATTATGTAAAACAAAATGTGTTGGTGGGCGTTAATTTTTTTTTTTTTTTTTTGGTCTATGGTGCAGGCGGAGCTTGTGGTGAAGGAGGAGAACATGCTGGACGTCTTCGCGATGCTGGAGGGCTACTGCCACCTGCTGACCGAGAGGTCGGTGCTCCTCAGGGGGCAGAAGGAGTGCCCGGACGAGCTTAGGGAGGCGGCGTCGAGCCTCGTGTACACGTCGTCGAGGCTGGGGGATCTGCCGGAGCTCTACCACGTGAGGAACGTCTTCTCGTCCATGTTCGGCAAGGACTTCACCAATTCTGCGGTGGAGATCCGCAACTGTTGCGGGGTCAATCCAAAGGTACGTACGTGCTACATACGATATATACGAGATGATACGTTATGCACACTGATTTTTGGCGTGTCCTGTTATACTTTGGAGCGTTCGTGTCATGTCTGATAACACCGCGTGACACGTATTTGTTCTTCTAAATGTTGTTTCATTTTGATTGCCACTGCTGTCGATTGTGCATGTTGTTCATCTCTATATTGGTTGAGATCGATGGAATAAGTTTCATAGTTAGAAACAAATCATGAGAGAGAAATCTGTCGTAATCACAACTACCTAATCTAAATTTTTTTTTTAGATGTCCGGCGATACACACGGAACTTTTTTGTACGTTGTGTTATATGTCTGTTGGACGATCCACTGATCTTCCGCCACCCAGCCATGATTTATACCTCTCTTCGGTAACCACAAGAGTCACTGATTATTCTAAATATGTTATGATTAGAATATGGGGAGGGGATAGTTATTCTAATTAAAATATTATGTACAATAATAGAGTGATTTATTTCTAGTCATAACAAGTTTAGTAATTACTGTGTTGTACATACAAAATATAACATTATTAAAAAATTAGATAAAAATTAAATTATTTTAAAATATTAAAATATAATTTGAATATATTTTAATTATATTTGTTATATATATATATTTAAAATTTTGGATATGCTAAATAATACTATGTAGTTAGTTTAAATATAATTTGAATATTAAATATATTTTAGAATTTGTTATATTTTAAGGGAGTAAGAAGGATTTTAAATTTTTTATTTTACTTCTTAACTACTTGAGTGGATACATACGTTGTAGTTAGATTTTTTTTTTTAATATCTTTTATTTAACATAGGATGTATGAAACATGGCCGACTCAGGGAATGGACGAGGTGGGCGACCGTCCTGGCCCCCAATTTTAGAAGGTTCCAAAGTTTTAAAATAGAGTAGATATATCATAAATAAATTTTTAAAAAAAGAATAAAAATCCAATCTGAAAACAACAAAAAAGTCATCGCAATATTCCAATTTGGAAACAAAACTAAAATTAATAAAATCTTATTTAAGATCAACTATGTTACAAAAAATATTAAATGGTTTAGCTCCGATATCTATTAAAAAAATATGCTAGAAAAATTTGATTATGATAGCTTAATTGATGATTTTACTTGTAAAAATTTTTTTTTTTTTAAAATTTATGCGAAAAGGATCCAAATTTTAGATTCTGGAAATTGCTAAGAAACTCAATTTCGGGATGGACTTTTATGAAATGCCCACCCGCTGGATGAGTTTTATGAAATGCCCAGAATTAAGTATTTTCACGTTAAATATTCCAAGATTCCCTTTTAGATGCAAACCGCTGGAAACTGCTATTTTTATAATACTGAAACTACCCCTCCGCGCGAATTGGTCATCTATATGTATTTGAATTCAAAAAACTCAGATCTGGATTGCGATTTCTTCTTCTTCTTCTTCACGAAAAATCTGAATTCCATTGCTCTCATCTTCAGCAGAGATCGCAAAGATCGTTCGTAGTTCGGTGTGCTTTTCTTCGGTCGAACTCAGATCATCGCTCGTCATCATCATCACCATCATCATCATCTTCATCGACGTCAATTGTGGAGAGAAGATCTTTCTTCTTCTTTTCCATAAGAATTATCATCGCTTTGAAAGAAGAACGAAACTCTTTATTCCTGAAAAAACTAAATTACTGGCCATTCTCCTACGTTTTAACACTAGAAATGACCATTCTCCGTGTTAGAAACACGGAGAATGCCATTCTCCGTTTTAATTAAAACGGAGAATGACACGGAGAAACACGGAGAATGACCATTCTCCTGCGTTTTAACACTGAAATGACCATTCTCCGTGCTAAATTACACGGAGAATGACCATTCTCCGTTTTATTTAACACGGAGAATGACAATTCTCCGTGTAAATTAACACGGAGAATGACATTCTCCGTTTTATTTAAAACGGAGAATGACATTCTCCGTGTTTCTAACACGGAGAATGGCCATTCTCCTGCGTTTTAACACTGAAATGACCATTCTCCGTGCTAAATTACACGGAGAATGACCATTCTCCGTTTTATTTAACACGGAGAATGACCATTCTCCGTTTATTTAACACGGAGAACGTCATTCTCCGTTTTATAAAAAACGGAGAATGCCATTCTCCTGCGTTTTAACACTGAAATAACCATTCTCCGTGCTAAATTACACGGAGAATGCTATTCTCCGTTTTATTTAACACGGAAAATGGCATTCTCCGTGTTTCTAACACGGAGAATGGTCATTATCCTGTGTTTTAACACTGGAATGACCATTCTTCGTGATAAACTACACGGAGAATGGCATTCTCCGTGTAAATTAAGACGGAGAATAGTCATTCTCCGTGTAATTTAGCACGGAGAATGGTCATTCTCCGTGTAAATTAAGACGGAGAATAGCATTCTCCGTGTTACTAACACGGAGAATGACTACCCTCATGCGAAATTAACATTTTTCGTGTTCTAACACGGAGAATGACCATTCTCCTGCATTTTATGGTCAGCTGAAACTTTGGAGAGCCATAACTTTTGACTGGGAGGTCGAAACGAGGTCCCGTTTGTCGCAAAATGAGCGTATCGTCGAGGAGACTGAAAGTAACAGCTTCATCGTTAGACGGTCTTCCGAAATTTTAGAATCGCAAAAAAATGATGTTTGGACCTCCGTTTTAGCACTTTTGCCGTTTGTCCCGGTCTTTCCGAAATTTTTCGACGAGTTTTTGAAGATTTTTGAGGAGAAAACCTAGATTCGAAAGTGAGCAGCGTATGGAAGAAGATGAAGTATCGAAACGTTTTTTTTAAGAGCAGTTTCGTGGGTGTTTTTAATAAATTAAAAGGAAGGGCAAAATGGTCATTTGGAACCCGCTTTGGATAAGTTTCTCTAATTCTGGGCACGCGATGAAAGTTTTTTTAGCGGTGGATTTTACATAAAACTTTTTTAGTTTTTGGGCATTTCATAAATCCTCTTTTTTAGATTTTGCCTTAGGTCCCATAAACTATAGGATCGGTCCTGATATGATATATATGCCACAGTTGATTTTGAACCATTTTCAAGCGGCATTATAATATTAGAGAGAGAGATGTTATGATTTATTTCTAAGTATATTTATTTGAAGGCAGCTTGTCTCCTGATCTTGGTGATCTTGGAAGCACTGCTACTCTAAAAATGTGACCCGTACGTACTGTCTCGGCGACAACCCTGACATTCCGAGATATGACACATCAAAATTGGTGTCATGTCCTTCCCGTATCATGTGGTATCCATGTCCGTGCAACATATCTCCTGATGTATGATCAAAATCTTCGGAACTCTAGCTGCGTAACTTTGAGATTTTAGAATCTGTTTGCTATGGCAGTAATTGTTTGCACTGCAGATCGTACAGAAGCTATCCACCAGGCAGCCCAGCCTGGAGACCAGAGTGAGGATCACCAAAGAAATTGCTGCAGCGAAAGGGATTACTTTAGATCTAGTCTACGACAATTCTACAAACCACCCCGACACGGAGCACGAGACTGCGAAGGAAATCGTAAAGGTTTTTCTTTTCTTAGCTCTAAAAATTAATCGAAAATGATATTTTGCCTGCGGGCATGACTGCCGGCCGACGTGGCGACCATCTCCTTTATCTCCGGATCCCACCCTAACCAAGGGGCCAATGGCCGGCCGCAACGTCGGCCGGTGGTCACGTCCGCGGTTAAAACCACGGGCAACCTAGCAGCTCCGAAAATTAATATATATCAAATTTGTGATCCAATCCAGACTTGTTCTTCGTTGATCATGTCCTTTTTTTGGTTACTAGCCAACAATGCAGGCGGATCCGAGTTCGACCCCGAAGAGGACTGGTTCCTCCGGGAGAGCTACGTACAAGTACAAGGATGCAGTGAGCGCGGCCCTGGCCGCGTTCGAGTCGGCCGAGGACGCAGCCGCTGCAGCGAAGGCTGCGGTGGAGCTCTCCCGGTCGTCGCAGTCCTCTTCTGGCGATCACCACCAAAGCGGAAGCGACTGCAGCAGTCCGGGGAAGGAGGACAAGATCGACTCGGACAAGGTTAAGGACGACCCTGTGCATGACAGCAGCACTTCAGAGTCGGATGAAGAGGTTTATTATCCACATGTACCCGGAGAAATCAATAAGAACAAGTCGAGCAGCACTTCGGAGTCGGAGGAAGAAGACGACGCAGTAGAATACTTCAGCAGTGCGCGGCGGCTCCACTCGAACGAACATAGGCAAGTCGAGAAGCACGAGTCGAAAAACACTTCGGAGTCGGATGACAAGAACATGTCCTTCAGGTCATCGAAAAGATCCCCATATGCTTTTACCGGGAGTCCTCTGCATGAACAAGAAGAAGAAGAAGGTACATTTGAACTGGCTTCCGAGAAGAGCGAAAGCGACACGGAGGAGCCGAGCCATCGACGCAGGGTGTTCAATGCGGCACCGGGTCTCGGTTCACCTGACAATCCCATCTACCAGAAGAGTAACTATGCAACAAAAAATAGATGGGCTCGTCATTCAGTATCGTATAGTTCAGAAGCTAGAACTTTCCACAGTGAAGTTGGTCAGGAGAAATCTGCAGATATATTACCAACGACGACGAGGAGGGCTCTGTCCGTGAGGATGCGAAGAGGACTGCAGAGATGAGAACTCTGCATGCAGGTGCGCAGAAGCTTGTATCGACTTGTGGATTGCAACAAACGGCTTGTTTGTGCAGGTTAGGAAGTAATGTGTTTTGTTTGTGGGTGTGCTCTGTTGTGATAAAATCTACCATTGAGTTTGTGTAATTACTGATATTTTCGTATATATTCCTGTCATAATACTATTGTCAAGAATGTCACTTTCTGATGGACTCTATGACGCATTTTATATATTTGACTTGCTGTGTTCCGATGATGTTTGCCAACTATCTGATGCATTCTAGTATAATCGTTGAGCAATGTAGTTATGTCTCAGACCAGGACCGTCCCAGATGTAAGTTCGACATGACTTCGAATTTGGACAATCCCCTTTGCTTGGGGCAACCCCCATGCTCAGCAAGACCCCACAAGATGTCGGGGTCGCGGATAACCCTCTATGATCGGCCCACAATAAGTCTCAAGGGACAACAAAACACAAGCTCTGGATAGGGCAGCCCAACACCATGGGCCGGTCCTGTCTCAGACAATGCTGTAACATGTGCAGATTGACTAGCAGTTCTTTCACCCGGAAGTTCAACAAAGACAAATGAAGAGCACTACAAAAATTACTGCGAGACAACATGCTTTTGACGGTCCTGTTGACAGTCCTCCGTATATACATGACTGTCAATTTTTTGTTTTTTGTAGTTCTTGTTATTTTAGGACTGTCAAAATTTTGACAGTCCTGATTTTATATGGAGTTCTAGATACAGACATGACTGTCAAAATTTTGGCAGTCTTATTTGGTCATGACTGCCTGCACTGGACTGCCAAACATGTACAAGACTGCCCAGAATTTTGGCACTGCCTAAAACTTAGTTGCCCCTTAGTAATTCTTGTAGTGCCTCAACATTTCTCTTAACAAATCAGGAATGCAAGTAAATAGCAGAAGATAAGGAAATTTTCAACAAATCAGCAATTCAAATAACTAGCTAGCAGAAGGTTGGGAGCATCGGTTGTTCTTTTTTTGGTATAATAGTAGTCACCATAGAAGTAAAGACATTACAATCATAAATAAGAGTTTTACACTTTGATTTCCAGTTTCACAATAACAAAAGAGAGAATCAAAATATATGAGCATTGGCTATAAAAAGAACAGACAACAAAAGAGCATCAGAAGCAATCAGGGGCGTGGCCTGCCTTTCTCTTCTTACAGAGAGTGATTGAATCGGCAGTGCTCCACTGCGCAATTTCCTCAACTTCTGCTCCATTTCATCAACCTGGACAAAAGAATCAGATTACTATCATGTTTCCACATAATGAAATGAATTGAGCGTAGAAAAAAAAAAGCATAATACTTTTAGAATAAAGATCCATGGAGCTTACTTCAGTTTGTAGTTTAGCCTCCTTAACATGCATTTCCTCCAAAGTCAAGTTTGACTGTATAAAAACTCGAATTCCTGAATCAAGAATCACAAGGGTGAGAATAGGTGCAAACCAAATGGTGCAATACAATTATTTATAATGGAAAAAAAACGAGTAGGAAGTCGACAGTTGCTATATGGTATATCGAGTATTGGGAGAAATAATGGAACACATAATCTTTTTCACTAACACAATGAACTACATCCTAAAAACGTGATCAAAGAGAACCAATACAGGACCAGCCTCCACCTCCTGCAATATTTTCTTTTCATAAATCCTGCAGCTTGGCGTCGCCTTTTCGTCTGATCAAGCTCCTGAGCGTTGGCTAGCTTGAACTGATCTTGCCGCGCAATGTAAATCTTCTGTTTACTGTACTCTTCAAATGAAATTTGTCCACTATCAGCCGGTATGTCCAGTGCTTTATGAACTGCAGTCTTCTTGAGGTTGTACTTTTGCTGTGCATTTTGTGAACTCGATGGCCTATATTGCTGAGGGAACAAAGAATAACTTGTGTATCAGAAAAGGGTATTGGTAAATTGTGAAAGATTGAGAAGTTGTCATGCATGGTCACAAGGAGAGAATGACTGATGGTTAAAAGAACAAAAAGATACAGAAGATTGAACTCAGAAAGAAAATGTCTGATCTAACAAATTTGAGGACAAGATTTCTGGTCCAGAAGATCAGTTTCGACTTTACAAGGACATCAACCATCCATTCTGGACTTTCTTTCTGTTTCTTTCATTTTAAAAGTACAAGATAATTTACTAATTTTATGTTATGCTCGTGTAATAATAATCAAATCTAGTAATGCCAAAGCTATGAAGTACTAGATAATGTTAGTATAAATTCTTAAACTCTGTATTTAGACTCTGAAATTAAAATATAAGTAAAATAAATAAAATGATACCGAGGCTTGAACTTGGTTCAATGTCCTTAAGACAATATTCGCTCCGCACAGGTGCTTACGGTTTAATGGCGATTAGTCTCCCAGGATACAACGGTTCTTTCCTTCGGTAGCAGCACTTCACACCGTAGGAACTCGTCGAAGCAACGTTGGTTGTCTCCCTCTCTTAGACTAACTAATGCAATATGGATGAATTGAATGAATCCTTGAATGCTCCAAACACGTGTATTTATAGAAATAAAGAGACACGATGGAAATGGCACACCTTTCCAATAAATAGATTCGTACATCTTTTCCAATAAAAAGATTCGTACACCTTTTCATAGATTCGTTGATAGAAAAAATTGATATTATTATTATAACAAATATACATTCACAATTTCTAACAGATAAGTTTAAGAGCATTAGGATGTCATGATATTTTTTCTTCTCACACCCCACCAACCTACCCACATGGAAAAGGTTACATACACTCTCATCTAGATTAATCTAATGAAAGGAATGGTAAGAAGAATAAAATCATATAAGGTAGTTGATATAACTTGCATCAACATTTGCACATGATAATAATTGGCAAGTCGACGTCAGTCAAATATATCAGACTAACCGCAAAAGTTTTATAAGCTAATAGTGGCATGATCCTTGGATCAACCATTACAGTTTGATTGAGAGGGAGAGCTGACATGTTTACGAGCTAAGGTGATCCACTGAACAGGTTAATTACCTTATCCAGGAGGAAGAATGGTCCTTACAAGGTCGATTGATTGAGACGGCTCATGCGACTGATATTCGGGCAGTGCAAATAGATCGGAAGGGCACGGAGGATTACTGAATTTGGGAGGATATCGATAAAGGCACTTTCTGCTTCAAGAAGGCCTTAAATCAAATCAGAAAGAGAAATGCGGATGTGGACTGGACAGATCTGATCTAGACGAAAGAAGGCGCGGTCAAGAATTCCTTGTGTCTATATAAGATGATCCGTAATCGCTTACTCACTAGGGACCGTCTTAGCATGTTTGGGATGAATTGTTCAGACAAAAAACGTTACTTGTGTGGGCACATGGAGGAGTCCAGGGATCATCATTTGTTCTGCTATGACTTTGTTTGGGAGATCTGGAACCAACAACATAGATGCTTTGGGCTTCCGGCTACGCAGAATAGAGAGCTATTATATGCTTTGAATGAGGTTAAAGCTCAAAAGGGAAAAGGATCAGGAGAGTACAGAAGGCTAAAGCTGATTTTCGGTGCGGTTGTGTGGCATGTCTGGAGAGAACGAAACCAACGCATCTTTGAGGGCCCAGCAACCAGTATAATTATTGTACAAAGAAAAATACAAACTGATATAGATATTCTAGATCCAAGATAAATCCATTTTGTGTCTTGGTTGGGATAATAGTTCTGTAATGTTAGCTTTTGATTTTCAATAAAATTTACCTCTTCGGAAAAAAAAAAATTTATAAGCTAATAGAGCAAAGAGAAGATTCTGATACATCTCATTCTTATAGGAAAGAGATTCAGGTTCAGAATCCCATCATTTAGTTTACAGAATCAAACTGGTCTTGAGCAAGTACTATAAAAGGGCAGGACATCCAAAATGTCAGAAAAGCTAAATATGCGAAGCCAAAGAAGCACAATCAAGTTGACACAAAAGAATATGTCTACAGTCTATCGACTAGTAAAACAGAGAACAGAGAAGGTTATGGGCCTAATATAACACACCTGAAGGGGAAAAGCAATGTTGAACATCCTCATCACTGAAACAATATTTACTAAAAGGGAGGTAACGATAGGCATGTAACACCAAACATGTGAGCCGATTCTAAGTTTGTCACTCTAAATGCTCTTGGATTACTGAAAAATGATGGTATTAATAACAGAAATATGCTCGCTTGGTTGAAGTTCTGCAAAAGATGGCAGGCTGATTCATGTGAATCATGTCTGCATGGTCAGAAAAAAAGTCTATAATGTATCAGAAGCTGCTTGCAGAAGTTGAGGTAACCTTTTAACCAGTTTGTTCTCAAGATCAGAATTTTTGTGCCTTAGAATATAAAATACAACTCACTTAAAATCTCAAGTCCACTTTAACAAATGGAATAGACTACCATTTAGTTGTAGTTTGCAGTATCAGCCGATACCGATGTGGTCTAGCATGTCCTGATCCGATACTCAATACCAACCGATACAGACATTGGTGGTCTCTTTCTCGGTCAATTCGACAAAGAAAATTGAACGAAAAAGATAAATCAACAGTGGTGGGAAAGCATAATAAGGTTCAGGGCCGGCCCTGAGTTTATGGGGACCCTGGACAAACTTTCAAAATGGGGCCCATACAAATCAGACCCATATATAATAAAAAAAATCATGAAATAAAAGTAAATTAAAAAAATTGCTAAAGACAAGGATTGAACCTAGGACCTCTAATATACAAGTATATCCTAATAACCACTACACAACAACTATTTTGTGTTAAAAGTTAATCATGTTACATATTTGTTCTAGTTTTGGTACAAGATTATAAATATATATATGTGAAAATAAATTTTTTGGGCCCCAAATTTTTTGGGGCCCTGGGCGGTCGCCCTGGCCGCCCATTGGCGGTCGCCCTGGCCGCCCTGGGCCAGGGCCGGCCCTGATAAGGTTGTAAAAGCATGTAATTTTTTTTATGTATCGCATATAAACCAATCAGTAAGGATGACTACTATTTCATTCATTTTCATAACTACTAAGAAACAACACTGAAAATATTTAAAATCATGCCTAAATGTATAAAAAAAATATTTTCTAAAATGTTAATAATTTATTAATAATTTTTTATTTTTCGATACCGAAAGAAATCGATATATCACTCTGATTTGAAACCATCGATATTGTTGATACCGCCGATCCTGATGCTTATAGGAATGGTCCGATACCGATTATGATACCGATACTGGGAACCCTACTATAGTTTGAATTTAATTGCAATACATTAGATGGACATGACAAACCCAGCATAACTTGTTATATTTTACCATATGAAAGGCTACGGCGAATTCTTCTGATCTAACTTACAAGTGTCACAAGTCAAGGACATATAAAATGAATTGGACCAAGTATTCATATTGTTTTGCCAATAGAGAGTACAAAGCTTTGTACCAACAATCAATACACTTACAAATAATATTGCCAACCCCTTAACTGGCACAGAAGATATCAGCTACGGGGGCTGTAGTGCCCCGCTCCGTGAAGACACTAGATAAACAGAGAGATCGGATTGCTGACTCTACAACAGAAGACGATTGATCTGGGTAAGTGGACAAAGACTCATTTTATGATTCGCTTACGCCTAATAAGAATCTGACTTTTTGATTGTGTTATTGCTAATAACAAGATGGTAAATCATTGAGAATACTAGTACAAATTAGTATGCTTGTATCACATATTGCTATGCTAAGAACAAGAAACGAGAAAAATATGTAGGGCTGAAAATTGAACGAACGAGCTCGAATAAAGAGTGTTCAAGCTTGGTTTGAGTTAACTATCGAATGAGTTTGATTCGAGCCGAGCTTGGACCGAGCCGAACACGAGCCGGATGCGAACGGTTTGAATCATTTTACAGCCCTAGTAGTGAGTATTTATAGGACATGTTGTATACACTATCACACTGTTTCTCTCAAGTTTTAAAGACTTTTTTTATTGAATTACTTATGCTCTTTACATCATAAATTTACCATCCTATAAAGAACAAAAAAAATGAGAAATTTTTTTAAGACAAAATGTATTTCTATCTATTAAAAAAGCATCACATTTAAAAAAATATCCTAATATGAGAAACGGAGTCGAGCTCGAGCCTGTTTGCGAACAAGATCGAGTCGAACAACCTATGGTCGAACTCGGTATCGATTAGTCTACGAACGAGTTTAAGCCGAGCTTGGACCGAGCCGAACACGAGCTGAATGCGAATGGTTTGAATCGTTTTACAGCCCTAAAAACGTGTATGCTAAAAGTGAAGAATTGTTACCTGCTAATAAGAAATGATATGATATCTGCCATGCTAAAGATAGATTTTGTCTGAATATGACTCCTTGCCACGTTTGATAAGAAAAGTGAGAAGCTGTTGGCTATGTGATCCGAAAAGAAGTAAGACATGAAATGAACATGTCGTATATCTGGTAAGACACGAAATGAACGTGTCGTATATCTGAAAGATCTGATCAAAATCTGTTTCATCTGATAGAAATGCTAGAGTATATGCATTGGTCTCGGACAACTTGTGCACAAGTAAAATTTGTCTCTCGGGTGGTATTTGGGGGCGCCTAGAACCACTCGACCTAGAAGAGATTAAGAGCACCCTGAAGTAAAAGAGATCTCATGTTAAAAGGGTAGGCGATATCCGAGTACTTAGCGACGAGCTGAACCAAATAGTCACATCGGCTAATCATGAGAATTCCCATGGACCATCATAAAAATACGTGTTGATTGGTGCAGAGCTGAACTAGAGAATCACAGCTGCTAATCGAGTCTGCATGTGTCAAAAATATTTTGCTAAGAGCTAACGATGCAGAGACGAACAGAAAATAAGAATGTTGTTATATTATGCTTATGCTAATCCGTGTCTTGTGCAGGAATAGACCGTCGGCTATGGTAAGAATCACTGAAAATTGATATATATGTGTTGCTTAAGTCTTCTATATAAATTGCTTAAAGAGATTAATTTGTTGCAAAGAAATGCTGTCCTATTAAAGAAAAGATATATATCATGCTTGTCATTGACCTTAAAAGTTGTTTGAACAAAAGAAATGATTATGGCTTGCGCATTGTGCTTCAAATGAATAGTCCCTTGCATGCTTGAAATGAATTGTGACTTTTCAAAGATGTTTTCAAAAGAGATGTAAACTGACTCTGTACTGCATGAAATGAACGTAGGTAAAAGTAGCAAGATCACATAACAAGAAATATTTTTTCACTAAATGAACAGTGATCGTTTCAGACAAATGTATCCCTTTGTTCATAATCACCAGTATGCTGATATACTGACCCACTATCAGTCTGCATGCATATACTGACCCACTATCAGTCTGCATGCAGGTGCAAGACGCATTGAGAAGGATAGTCCAAAACGATAGCCCGAACCTCATTCTCAGGAGCCAGAAATCAGAAGACATGCCAAGAGAAGGACATTTGTTGCCAAGAGTTAATTTTGTATATAAAAGAATGTAATGTATGGAAACGAGATCATTGTAATCTGTAAAGTCCTGAGAGAATGTAAGCATTGTATCAGAGAAAAAATGAGAGCTTGTAATATGTTCAAATGAAATCAATAAAGAGATTTATTTCTTTTACCTTGTGTTTAATTATATTCTGCAATCTGTCTGCTGCTGCTTCAAATATCTGCAATATGTTCCGCTGTATATTGTCTATCTTGTCTATTTTGTCATTGTGCAGGTATTGGCCTTGTGCAAGCGCAACTTAAGCTTGCACGGTATCACGCCCAAGCGAGAACGAACGGTCTCACAGAGTCCGAAGCGAGGACGAAAGGACTCTACGGGATCGGGGCGTGACAGAATGGTATTAGAGCGACACGATCCTTTGGCCAATTGTTGATTCGATTGAATTAGAAGATGTTCTCCTGATCAAAATTTCTTTGCCTATTCGATATCAATAATTAGATAAACGTTCCATACAATAAGTCCATAAATATTTTTATGATGCTGGCATATGTTTTATCAATTTGATTGATTGAGATTGAAATATTTATTGAACATGAGCTTTTGATACGAAATGAATCGTGAATACATGGATTGATGATGGCGAAGGATGAGGACTATCGCTGCTATGGATATCGTAAATTTTTTCTTAAGTTTCAAGGACGAAACTTTTTCTCAGTGGATAATTATGTAGTATCCCGCTCCGTGAAGGTACTAGATAGACAGAGAGATCGAATTGCTGGCTCTGTAACAGAAGACGATTGATCTGGGTGAGTGTACAAATACTCATTTTATGATTCGTTTACGCCTAATAAGAATCTGAATTTTTGATTGAATGTTATTGCTAATAACAAGATGGTAAATCATTGAGAATGCTAGTACAAATTAGTATGCGTGTATCACATGTTGCTATGCTAAGAATAAGAACGAGAAAAACATGTATGCTAAAAGTGAAGAATTGTTGCCTGCTAATAAGAAATGATATGATGCCTAACATGCTAAAGATAGATTTTGTCTGAATATGACTCCTTGCCACGTTTGATAAGAAAAGAGAGAAGTTGTTGGCTATGTGATCCAAAAAGAAGTAAGACATGAAATGAACATGTCGTATATCTGCTAAGGCACGAAATGAACGTGTTGTATATCTGAAAGATCTGATCAAAATCTGTTTCATCTGACAGAAATGCTAGAGCATATGCATTGGTCTCGGACAACTTGTGCACAAGTAAAATTTGTCTCTTAGGTGGTATCTAGGGGCGCCTAGAACCACTCGGCCTATGAGAGATTAAGAGCACACTGAGGTAAAAGAGACCTCATGTTAAAAGGGTAGCCGATATTTGAGTCCTTAGCGATGAGCTGAACCAAAGAGTCACAGCGGCTAATCATGAGAATTTCCATGAACCATCATATAAATAAGTGTTGATTGGTGCAGAGTTGAACTGGAGAGTCACAGCTGCCAATCGAGTTTCATGTGTCAAAAATGTTTTGCTAAGAGCTAACGATGCAGAGACGAACAGGAAATAAGAATGTTGCTATATTATGCTTATGCTAATCCTTGTCTTGTACAGGAATGGACCGCCGGCTATGGTAAGAATCACTGAAAAGTGATATATATATATGTGTTGCTTAAGTCTTTTATATAAATTGCTTGAAGATATTAATCTGTTGCAAAGAAATGATATATCCCATTAAAGAAAAGATATATATCATGCTTGTCACCTTAAGAGTTGCTTGAACAAAAGAAATGATTATGGCTTGTGAAATATGCTGCGCACTGTGCTTCAAATGAATAGTCCCTTGCATGCTTGAAATAAAATGAAATAAATTATGACTTTTTAAAGATGTTTTCAAAAGAGATGTAAACTGACTATGTACTGCATGAAATGAACATAGGTAAAAGTAGCAAGAGCACATCAAAAAATATTTTCTCACTAAATGAACAATGATCGTTTCAGACAAATGTAGTCATTTGTTTACAATCACCAGTATGCTGATATACTGACCCACCATCAGTCTGCATGCAGGTGCATGATGCATCGAGAATGATAGTCCAAAGCGATAGTCCGAGCCTCATCCTCAGGAGCCTGAAATCAGAAGAGATGCCAAGAGAAGGACATTTGTTGCCAAGAGTAGTTTATTTTGTATATAAAGGGATGTAATGTACGGGAACGAGATCATTGTAATCTGTAAAGTCCTGAGAGAATGTAAGCATTGTATCAAAGAGAAATAAGAGCTTATAATATGTTCAAATAAAATCAATAAAGAGATTTGTTTTTGTTACCTAGTGTTCAATTATATTCTGCAATCTGTTCGTTGCTGCTTCAAATATTTGCAATATGTTCCGCTGCGTATTGTCTATCTTTTCTATTTTGTTATTATGCAGGTCTTGGCCTTGTGCAAGAGCAACTTAGGTTTGCACGACATCACGCCTAAGCGAGGACGAACGGTCTCACGGAGTCCGAAGCGAGGACGAAAGGACTCTACGTGTCACGACCCGCACCCGTTTTTTTTAAACGGATACGAGACGTGTCCAAGCCAGCCTACGCCGCAGTGTCGGCGGTAGAACGCTGTCACGGCCATGAAGATCAAAATCACAAATAATGCTCATTCACAAAAATTAATTTAACTTGCAATGATCACAAGTTTTATATTTACAGAAAATATAAACTTGTACAAATATTGGAATAACTACAACTCCGCTATCTAGCTAGTTTCTAGGCTTTTGTCTGCAAGTACCCCCGTATCTCCCATGCTAAGGGCCTGTTTGGTTGCACGAAAGTGTATGAAAGTACGAAAGTGGAAAAACGAAAGTTGCGCACGCGATGCGTACGCATAAATTTTGAGTTTCCAAAAGTTGTTTGGTTGATGGAATTGAAAAATATGAAAGTGGAGGAATAAGGAGTTTCGTTGTTTGGATGGTTGTTGAAAGTAAAAAAAAAAGAGTTCCGTTATTTGGATGGTTGTTGAAAGTGGATGTTGGTTGGAGATATATTAAACGCAAACCACTTTTCTCTTTCCACACTTTTCCTTCTCTTTCCAGACCACTTTCACCCAAAAAAAGGGTGTGGTGAAACTAGAAGCAAAAAGAATGGGACAGGAACTCTTCCGCATCCCATCAACCACTTTCACACCACTTTCAACTTTTTAACCAAATACCTGAACTGAAGCCAGTTCAGCAAAATTTCAATTTTTTTCAACTTTCACCACCACTTTCAAAGAACCAAACAGGCCCTAAGTGAATCCACGGCTAACCTGAAAAATGTTGGTTTCCAGTTAGGAATGGAACGAACACAATTCACTGAATGCAATTTCAATAAAGAAAATGACTATAAAACAAAGGTTAGACATCAATCATGAGTTTTGAAAATAAACAGTAAATACTGAAAACCAATATCAATAAATAGACACAAAATACTTTTCCCAACTGTTAGAAGTACCTTTGATATGTGATCGGTCTCGGAACAATTATGCGACACGGTCTACACGGTCTACAGTTACACGGTCTACAGTTACACGGTCTACAATTACACGGTCTACAGTTACACGGTCAACAGAAAATATTACAGTAAAGAAACATTGTCTACAAAATAATAATCACGATCTACACAGTTTAAATGCAGTAATAATCACGGTCTACACTGTCTACTTTGCAATAAATAAATTACTGTCTACACTGTCTACAAGAAATAAATAAATCACTGTCTACACTGTCTACACGGTCTAAGGTCAGATCACACATCGTTGGTACTTCTTATTCCCGACTCAATAACTTATAATAGAAAATAATCACATAACCAATGGCCAATCAATGAAATATAGTAAAAATCAATATCGAAAAACAAACAATAAACTGTACTCGCATGTGGTCCTCTGCTGGTGAAACCGACAATCTGAACCACTCAAAGTGCCCCAATAGTCAAAACCCGTACAACAGTCCCCGGAAGCTGAAATAAACATTACCAATGTTCTCAGAATAGTCAAATTAGCTAGGATTGCCTGTCCTTAAGTCCAATTCTGGACACAGGGATAAAACGATAATTTTGGGTCAAAATGGTGTCCGTCGTTGGACTCGCTTTGCACCGAAAAGCATGCCAGAGTCAACTGTAATGCCCAGAACCAGTATACTGGAGAGCGGAAGCGTACATAGCCAGCTACGTATATTGAAGTGCAACCCACCTCGCTATACGGTCACGACTGTCTAGATACATGAGGGTTTAACTACAAGCCAACAGTCTCCTATGGTCATGAACAAGCCTATTGCCTCAATCTCAAGCAAGCAATAATAGTTACAAGATGTCAGAGCATCAAATATATAATAGCAAGGCGTCCCATACATTACATATTGGATGATCATGAAGCTAGTCGTACAAAATGTCAAGACTAGCAAGAGTTAAGTCATACATGATCAACCCTTGGATCTGTCAATCATGTTACAGCCCGTAAGCAGACAATAAGTAAAGGTGCAATCGAGCTAACACGTGCTCGTCGGCTAAACGCCTCAAAAGAATAATTTTACAATAAAGCGGGAGGACAAAAAGAAACCCACTCGTTGCCAGGGTTACGCCTGGTGGTCACCATCTGGCTGGAGGTTAGGTAGATCCTCTGGGACTGCTCCGATATCTGGCCATACAAAACCAGCTGGGTCAGACCCCAAAAAGAGCAAGTGCCATAAAGGAGGCTTCACTTAGAAACTAAAACCAGCATTTCATAATAGAATATTAAAGATAATAAATAAAGAACTGATAATAAAAGAGATAACAACAATAAACTGAGTACGAGAAAACCATTCAAGTAGCCAGGTCACAACCCTTAAACCAAACAAGGACCGGGGTTGCAGCCATTCACCTGAATAGAAACCCGTCTCAAATACTATTGGTACAGTGAAGACAATAAACAAAGAGAGGACACAGAACTGCTCCGGGAGCCAGGTTACAACCCTTAAACCAAACAAGGACCGGGGTTGTAACCCTTCGCCTGAACAGAACTGGACCACTGATCTTTATTGTTAAGGCCAGTATAAATAATTAATCATGCTGTTAAAGTAAGATAAAACATGACGAGCTTGATCTGGGGTGCAATAAGATAATAAACGAAGAGAGGACACAGAACTGCTCCGGGAGCCAGTTACAACCCTTAAGCCAAACAAGGACCGAGGTTGTAACCCTTCGCCTGAACAGAACTGGACCCCTGATCGTTATTGTTAAGACAAGCACAATTAATCATGTCATGTCACAATCTTATACAGGATCGGAACAAGACTAAGCTGGGATAAACTCCATCCAATCAATCACGGCCAATCAAGAGTACGGCTTGATACTTTTAACTAACTAGGGTTATCACAGGCCTAGTTACTAGCAAGATGCAATGAGATTATCCCAACAGCCACAAGACCTGCAGACCATCCGGTTATCCAGGTCGAATGTCCGTTTATGGAGAATGCAACACGTGACTGTGTGCATGGAAATGTGCCCTACTCATCGGTAGGCTATAATTCCACTTAATGCGTCCAGATAACGGGATTGCCTGTAGCTGGGAATCTCTTAATGTCTACTGAATTATTCTATTTTATTAGCCTTAGTCAATTACTGTAGGTATCCCTGACCGTGGTACTCAGGGATCCCTGCCTTAGACATGATGCAAACATTACCGGTTCATTTAGTACAAACACATTCATCCACGGTGTCCAGGCCATTCAATTCTGCCATGACATGCTAGCCGTCGCAACAGCATTCGAGATATATATTAGGGTTGAGCATTCGGTTAATTCGGTGTAAAATCGAACCGAATAAGAAAAACCGAATTCGACCGAACCCGAATAAACAAAACCGAAACCGAACCGAAACAACTTAAAACCGAAGTAAACCGAACCGAATTAAATCGGTTCGGTTTTCGGTTTATTCGGTTCCCATAAATTTTTCAGCAAGCTGGCCATGCTCACAAGCAAAGCCCAAGAAAAAACATAATTATTATCAATTAAACTTTTTGTCGGGCAAAGCCCAAGCAAAAGCCTAAAAGCCTGCTGGCCATGCTCACAAGCAAAGCCCAAGAAAAAACATAATTATTATCAATTAAACTTTCTGTCGGGTAAAGCCCAGGCAAAAGTCTAAAAGCCTGCTGGCCATGCTCACGAGCACAGCCCAAGCAAAAGCCTAAAAGCCATGCTCAAAGTGACATGCTATAACTCCCTTTTATAAGGGAGTGTTGCTCCTCTTCCTCTTGATGTTTCCGATGTGGGACTAAAATGTTCTTTGAAATAAATTGTTAAAGGGAGTGTTGCTCCTCATCAGCTCAGCCTCCTCTTGTTTTCGATGTGGGACTAAAATGTTCTTTGGTATAACATAAAATAAATTGTTAAAGGGGAGGGGAACGGTGGGAATCGAACCCCCAACCTCCTGCACACTATCATTTGCTCACTACCAACTGAGCCATCACAAGCTTTTGTTACAAAGTAGAATCTTGTTATATATATTTCTTGTTATTCGGTTTTCGGTTCTAAACCGAAACCGAACTCCAAAACCGAAACCGAAATCGAATAAGGAATTTTAGCATTTTCAAAACCGAAACCGAACCGATTATTTTTAAAACCGGACCGAATTTCTTATTCGGTTCGGTTCGGTTCGGTTTTCGGTTCAAAACCGAATAATGCTCACCCCTAATATATATCATGTCAAATACACTGTCAAGAGTGCGCCACAATGGGTCACTATCATGTCATGTCATTATTTAAAATTAATATTTAACCTGGTATAAGCGTGTATGCAATAACTAAATATAAACAGGGTGCAAGAGTTGTGGAGGAATCATGTGACTCAGGGAGACGGGACATAACTTCCACATACGAACTTAAAACGAAGTGCTCCAGAGATATTCGAAAAGGCAAGACAAAGATCTAAAACTTTCATGTTTTAAGTTTTTCGAAATTATGGCTAGAAAATAGCTTAATTTGGCAAAAACAGTTATTCTGTGCACTTTTTATGCCAAAAATTCAATTCTGCATAAAATATGTAAAAAGGGAGGGTTCCAGCGTAAAATTTTACATTCTGGGTACCATTCAGCGTAAAATATACAATTTCAGGGTTCCCTGCGTAAAATATTACATTCTGGATGATATCCAGCGTAAAATACGCAATTTCAGGGTTCCCAGCGTAAAATTTCACATTCTGGATACAATCCAGCGTAAAATACGCAATTTCAGGGTTTCCAGCGTAAAATTTCACATTCTGGATACAATCCAGCATAAAATACACAATTTCAGGGTTCCCAGCGTAAAATTTCACATTCTGGATACAATCCAGCGTAAAATTTACGCAAGCCTTCCTACGTAAAATTCGATTTTACGCTAGCCTCCCTGCGTAAAATCTTATTTTACGCCAGCCCACGTTCTTCAGCCGACATGAAAATTCAGGAAAACTTGTTTTGGTCATAAAAACTTCATTTTAACTCGAAATGAGGCGAATCAAAAACCAAATTCACACAAAATTTTGTGCTCTTACTCATGGAACTATTAGTTTTCGAAAATAACAAGTTTTAATAGATCAAAACCAAGAAAACTCCATGAACTAAAAGTTATAAAGTAGATCTAGAAGAATCTATCCATCAAAATTAAAAACTCCAAGTTCTAAAGAGGCTTATAATCATGTAAAGAAGAGAATGGAACAATAAAAATTAAGATCCTTCAAGAAGCAAGTTGCACTTGCCTACGGTGGGGTTGGGTAAGGAAGAAGAAGAAGAAGAGCAGTAATGAAAAAGATTGAATGAAGAGAGAGAAAGGTGGTTGGGGTTAATAAATAATGATGGGGGTGGTAGGTAGGGGTTCTCCACTTGGTTCATGATGAACCAATAGCAACCCAAGCCGAACCAAGCCAACCCAAACAAGCCGAACCAAGCCAGGAGATAGGCAATACGAGTCAGATACGTGCACGTATTCCAAAATACGTAATTACGAACTATGGTCATCACAACTCTACCTACTTTAAAAGAATTCCGTCATCGAAATTTTAATTAAGAGGCTAGAGAGGCAATGACAAGCTATATTCAAGCAATCTACCATGCAATCATTCATTTCAAGCAAGGAATCTAGAGCGTAAGGCATAAGAAAGACATTATACCTTACGAGTCAAACAAGTTAGGATATCGCGATCGGATATCATCCTCATGCTCCCACGTTGACTCACCCAAAGAGTGATGACCCCAAGCAACTCGGACTAACTTGATAGTCTTGTTCTTGAGTATCTTCTCTCTCCGGTCCAATATGGATACGGACCTCTCCTCATACGAAAGGTTGGTACCCACAACCAATTCTGAATGATCTAGGATATGGCTCGGGTCCGGGATATACCGTCGCAGTTGGGATACATGGAACACGTCATGCACCTCACTCAGAGACGGTAGAAGAGCGAGACGATAGGACACATCTCCTACTCGCTCCAGAATATCGAACGGCCCTATATACCAAGGACTAAGCTTTCCCCGTACGTCGAAATGAATGACGCCACGGTTAGGCGAGATCCTCAGGAATACATGGTCGCCGGCAGAAAATTCAAGGGGACGCCGATGAGAATCGGCCCAATGGCGCTGACGATCTTGTGCAACGCAAAGATGATCTCTAGCTCTCCTGACCACCTCAACTGTCTGAGTGATCAACTCGGGACCAAGCATCTGCCTTTCTCCAACATCGTCCCATGCTAGTGGGGAACTGCACTTCCTACCATACAGTGCCTCGAACGGTGCCATCTGGATGCTAGCTTGGAAACTGTTGTTGTACGAAAACTCCACCAGGTGTAGGTGATCTTCCCACGAACCACCGAAGTCGAGTGTACATGATCTCAACATATCTTCGAGAGTCTGGATCGTGCGCTCCGACTGACCATCTGCCTGCGAGTGATAAGCTGAGCTGAACTGGAGGTGAGTTCCCAAACTCTCTTGCAGACTACGCCAAAAGTGCGACGTAAATCTTGAATCTCTATCCGAGGTGATACTGACTGGTACTCCGTACAATCTGACAATCTGCCGGAGATACATCTCCGCTAGCTGAGCCGTCGACTGACCAACTCTGAACGGGAGAAAGTGAGCCACCTTCGTGAGCCTGTCAACTATCACCCAGATAGCATCTCTACCAGCTGGGGATCTAGGCAATCCAGTCACAAAATCCATGGTCATATGCTCCCACTTCCATTATAGAATTGGAAAGGGTTGAAGTAGTCCAGCTGGCCTATGATGTTCAGCTTTAACCTGTTGGCAAACCAAACACCGGGAGACAAACCGAGCTATCTTCCTCTTCATGCCATTCCACCAAAAGTGCTGACGGATATTGTCACGCCCCGATTCAATAGAATCGTTAGTCGTCCCCCGGGCGTGATGCCGTATAAGCCTAAGTTGCGCTTGCACAAGGCGGTTCATAAGGTTATCCGAAACAACATCATATTTAAGAGTACGCAGAGAAATTGAACACATTGATTTGTAAAGGAAACTTGTATTTTCATTGATAATAAGTAGGTTACATACTCGATTACAAAAGTGGCCTCGCGGGCTTACAACCGACATCGATGAGATAGACATTCCATACATTTACATCCATTTTTACATACATCAAAATGACTCTCTAAGACCTGGGATCGGCGAGAGTCTGTGACTCATAATGCAGTTGGGTCGGAGTCTTCAAAATGTTGCAGAACTAGCCTTCGCTCTAGCAAGGCTTCAAAAGAAAGGAGCGTCGCCTTCAGTTCTTTAGCACGCTATCCTGGTCCCGAGTACCTGTTGAGAGCGAGGGTCAGCACTTTACACTTTGTGCTGGTGCGTGGCAATTTAAATTCCGTGCTCTCATTTGTTGAAGAATTCAAGTGAGCGTGCATACAAATATTTAGTGAAGTTTCTAGCCATCCTACTCAATTCAAACTTGTAATTGAAGGCACAACGTATAATGACGATAGATCTTACCCCCGGCAGTGCGTGCTGTCGTAACGTAAACTTACCATGTTCTTCCCTGTCATGTTGATAATAATGATACGTAATTGAGCGCGTTCGTGAAGGTCACTGGCATGACAAGCCATCCTGGACATATAGCTTGGTAGACAGAGGTCCTTCAGCGCGGGTAGCGAGCCCCGTTGAAAGCCACTGCCTACCGTGGCATGCATCCGGCATAGCTATCCGTGTTTCTTCCTAGGCCGGAATGGTCCCGTGGCCTCGGGATACCGTCCGAAGAAACAATCGCCCTTGTCGACAAGTTGTCCATGACCGTGCTAAGTTAATTTGTTATTTCAAGGCACATCTTATAGTATCGTTGCGACAGTTATTTAATCGATTCATCATTTCCTTAGCACGGTTTTATATGATTTGATAATTGCAAGCACGAATATATTGTATGACAAGCATCTGTATAGTTCGTGTTCGTGGGACGTCGTGTGACCGTTCATTAGAATATCATTCCTGTCATTGTATTACCTCTAGCATAGCACATGTCTAGTATTGATAATGTATTAGAGAAGAGGGTCGAGGGAAGAAGGGTCAGCCACTCACCTTAGTATTTGCTTGAGGCGAGAAACTGGTTGGCCGCGCTAGACGTTGCCTACGCGATCACCTGAAATCGTACAAGTAACCGATTAGAACACTGTGTTATTCAAGGAAATTCGATACGAATACGAAGTTCGAAACGTAAGCCATGAAAACCATCGAAAACATTCACGAAAACGCATTCAGAAAACAAAGCCAAAACCAACGCAAGCGGCGTGAAAAACAGAGCAACGGGAGGTCTCTCCCGACTCAGCCGCAGAGTCAATCCTTGAGGCACAGCCCGCTGAATATGGGACTTGGTTCCGAAGAAGCCATTCCATAACGGGGAATGGATCTTAATTCAACCGTTCCCGTTCGATCGATTCGATCGATCCCGACCTATCGGTCCCGACCGAGTCGATAGCGACAGTGTTCCTTTCTCGCGCACCCCGTGGACGAACAACGGGGCACAATGTAGGGACGGGGCACTACACCATAACCAACTAAGAAAAAGTTTCGTCCTCGAAACTTAAGAACAGAACCTACCTCTATGAAAACAATGAAGGAAACTTCTCCTTCATCTCAGACTCGAGTTCCCATGTCGACTCTTCTGCCGCATGGTTCCTCCAGCATACGCGGACGAGTGGGATCGCCCTATTCCGCAACAGCTTATCCTTGCGTTCTAAGATTTGAACGGGCTCTTCAACGTAGGATAAGTCGGACTTTAGCTCCAGCTGGCCAAAATCCACCACGTGGCTAGGGTCGTGCACGTACTTCCGCAGTTGGGAGACGTGGAAGACATTGTGCACACCTTCAAGCGCCGATGGTAGGGCAATTTTATAGGCCACTGGGGCGACCCGCTCGAGTATTTCGAACGGCCCAACGAATCTCGGACTCAGCTTTCCTTTCGCGCCGAACCGAGTAACTCCTCGCATAGGCGACACATTCAGGAACACATGATCGCCCACCTGGAACTCAAGCAATCTTCGATGGGTATCGGCGTAGCTCTTTTACCGACTCTGTGCAATCTTCAGTCTTTCCCGAATGAGCTTGACCTTCTCCACAGTCTGTTCCACCAGCTCCGGGCCGAGTATCTGCCGTTTCTCGACTTCATCCCAGCAAATGGGCGATCTGCACTTCCGGCCGTACAAAGCTTCATACGGCGCCATTTGGATGCTGGACTGATAGCTATTGTTGTATGCAAATTCTGCCAACGGTAGGTGGACGTCCCAGCTTGATTTGAAGTCAATTGCGCAGAGCCGTAGCATGTCTTCGAGAATCTGATTAATGCGCTCCGTTTGGCCGTCGGTCTGAGGATGGTAAGCTGAGCTGAATTGCAACTTGGTACCCAGCGCCGACTGAAGGCTACTCCAGAATCGCGACATGAACCGTGAATCCCGATCAGAGACGATGGATACTGGAACTCCGTGCAGCCGTACTATCTCGTCAAGATAAATCTGTGCCAGACGATCAACGCTCCAAGTAACTTTGATGGCAATGAAGTGCGCTGACTTGGTTAGTCGATCGACGATGACCCAGATAGCGTCGTTCCCCCGTGGTGTCTTCGGCAGGCCAACAATAAAGTCCATCGTGACATGATCCCATTTCCACTCTGGAATGGCAAGGTTCTGCATCTCCCCGCCCGGTCGTTGATGTTCAGCTTTCACCTGCTGACAGGCCATGCATTACGACACGAAGAGCGCCACATCTCTCTTCATCCCGTGCCACCAGAAGGTCGTGCGGAGGTCCTTATACATCTTGGTACTGCCTGGATGCAATGTATATTTCGTATAATGGGCCTCCGACATTATCTCCTTTCGTAGTTCTTTATCATCCGGAACGCATAGTCGGTCATTCATTCTCAGCACGCCGGTCTTGTCTTCCGCAAAGTCGGTCGCACTACCTGTCGAAATTTGCTCGCGCACTTTCTTCAGGTACGGATCATCCTTCTGAGCGGCCATGATCTTTTCCAGCAAACTCGGCTCTAACTGCAGTTGCGCCAGCCGTATATCCCTGAATCGAACCCGGAGATCGATGCCCATTTCTTCTAGATCTTGTAGTAGTCTGCGGTTGATGGAGAGCGAGGCAAGATATTTCCGACTCAGAGCGTCCGCCACAACATTTTCCTTGCCCGGAGTGTAGTCGATCGTCAAGTCATAGTCTTTGATCAGTTCGAGCCAGCGCCTCTGTCGCAAGTTCAATTCCTTCTGAGTGAAGAGATACTTGAGGCTCTTGTGGTCGGTATAGATCGTGCACGCCACACCATATAGATAGTGACGCCATAATTTTAATGCGAACACAATCGCCGCTAACTCCAAGTCGTGCGTAGGATAGTTCTTCTCGTGCGGCTTCAACTGTCTGGAGGCGAAGGATATCACCTTGTTTTGCTGCATGAGCACACATCCCAAGCCCTGGCCTGAAGCATCGTTGAATATCTGAAAACCCTCTGGCCCATCCGGAAGTGCGAGTATAGGTGCCGAAATTAGTCGCTGCTTCAGCTCCTGGAATGAAGCTTCACAGTCATCTGACCACTCATACACGACTCCCTTTTGAGTGAGGCGAGTCAGTGGCGATGCAATCTTCGCGAAGTCTTTCACGAAGCGTCGATAGTATCCCGCCAAACCAAGAAAGCTTCGAATCTCACTAGCAGATGCAGGCCGCTTCCAATCAGCAACAGCTTCCACTTTCTTCGGGTCGACTGCAATGCCTTCGGACGAAATGATGTGACCAAGAAAGGATACGCTGCTTAGCCAAAATTCGCACTTACTCTGCTTCGCGTACAACTCATGTTCTCGAAGTGTCTGGAGCACGGCCCGTAGATGTTCTGCATGCTGCGCCCTGTCCTTCGAGTAGACGAGAATATCGTCAATAAAGACTACCACAAATTTATCAAGGAAGGGTCGAAATACCCGATTCATCAGATCCATGAAGGCGGCAGGAGCGTTCGTCAGGCTGAATGGCATCACCAGGAACTCGTAGTGGCCGTATCGAGTGCGAAAGGCGGACTTTTGCACGTCGACTGACTTGATCTTGAGCTGATGATAGCCTGAGCGGAGATCAATCTTCGAAAATACCGAGGTGCCTTGCAGTTGATCAAATAGGTCGTCTATGCGGGACAATGGGTACTTGTTCCGGATGGTGGCCTTGTTAAGCTCTCGGTAGTCGACGCACAGTCGCATGGACCCGTCCTTCTTCTTCACGAACAATACGGGTGCTCCCCACGGTGAAACACTAGGCCGAATAAACCCTTTATCGAGTAACTCTTGTAGCTGGACCTTGAGTTCCTTCAGCTCGGCGGGAGCCATTCTGTACGGGGCCTTGGAAATTGGTCGAGTATCGAGAAATATATCGATGCTGAACTCGATTTCTCGATCGGGGGGCATGCCGGGTAGCTCGTCCGGGAACACATCGGGGAATTCTGCCACAACGTCGGTCTGACCCGCGTTTGTACCATCATGTCGCATGTCTCGGACGGACGCCAAAAAGCTTTCACACCCAGAATGCAGCATCCTCCGAGCAGAAATTGCCGAAATCAGCATGCAGGTCGACGACGCCTCACCACACAAAAAGCAGAATTCAGGCACCCCAGGAATGCGGAAGGTGACCGTCTTTCTGGCGCAGTCTATGGTTGCGTTGCACGGCCCGAGCCAATCCATTCCCAGAATGATATCGAAGTCCTTCATATCTAGGACTATCACGTCAAGACCGATCTTTTGACCACCGATACAGATAATCCCGTCGGCGCAAGCTAAATTAGTGAGTATTGGTGTGCCCGAAGGTGTGCTTACGCTAAGATCGAGGTCTAACGATATCATTGGAAATTTGTGCTCGACGACAAAGTCCGCCGATATAAAACTATGTGAAGCACCTGAATCAAATAATACACGGGCAGGCACATTATTAAAACTAAGTATACCTGTCACGACCGTATCTGATGCAAGCACTTCATCTCGGGTCATGGCGTAGACGCGGCCCTGGGCATTAGGGCGACGGTCTTGGCCATTTTGCAGTGCTGGTTGAGGTGCTCGAGGTGCCGAAACTTGATTCCCTGGACGGTGCTGTGGATGCTGAGGCGCGTCTAAGTTGTTTCTTCTACGCTTCGGGCAATCTCCATGAAAGTGACCCCTTTTTTCGCAAATGAAACATCCGCCATTTTGAACTTCACAGTCGACGGCGAGATGTCCGTTCCGGTTGCATTTTGTGCAGTGAGGTCCCTGGTTCCGCGCCTGGTGTCCGCCCTGGGGCCCATTGTTCGGACGTTTGGTCACGTTGTTTCCTCCCGCGTGGCTTGGGCGTTTGTGATTGTAGGTATGCACAGCGCCGGCAGCACCTGGAGGATATTGGCGTTCAAGGCGGAGGGCGTGGTTGAGAGACTCCCCCATTGTTTTGTATTGTGGAACGGACACATGGACGTAGATGGATTGTCGTAGACCCACTTCGAACCGTCGAGCACGACTTGCCAGGGAGGGCAGGAATTCTCCAGCAAACTTGGCTAACTTGTTAAACTCCGCCGCATACTGCCGCACCGTCATGTTTCCTTGCTTTAGCTGCATGAATTTATTTTCCTTCTCTTGTCGAATGGCTATGGGGAGGTACTCGATCTCGAACGCCTCGCGGAAGGTAGCCCAAGAAATTGCCGTTGTCTCGTCGTCGCGTCTGATCGCTCGCTTTTGCACGGCCCACCAGTCGTGCGCGTTCGACCGGAGTAGAAGTTGAGCGCATACGACTTTCTTGGACTCTTCAACGCCTAGCAGCTCAAACTTGTCTTCTAGTTCCTCTAACCAGTCAATCGCCAAGGACGGATCTTCCGTGCCGTTGAATGAAGTACGGCAACTCTTTGTGAATTTCGACACGTCGAAGTTGGAACTTCTCGGTGCTGCAGGTGTAAGCTCGGGTGCCTCCGGATCGACTTTGCTTTGTCTGACCGCAGGCTCGGTTACGGCATGGGTTGTCGCAGAGTTGTTGTTGTTGTTGGCCACCACCGTCTGAACAATCTGCTGGAGCGTATCAAGCTGCTTCTGCTGCAACTTGAATTGTGCTTCGAATCGGGCCTCGAACTGAGTTTGACGTGCCTCCGCCTGCCGTCGATGTTGTTCATTCTGGCGTTGACTCTCCTCAGCTTGTCATTGTTGCGATTCCAGCATGTGCAACATCCGCTCCATGGCATCGTTTGAGGGTCCGGGCCTCGAGCTACTCGAGCCGCTTGAAGCACTTTCTTCGTTCGCCGCCACGTTCACCGACGTGCCTTCTGGGATTTTGAAGGCAAAATATATTAGTCACCAAACTTATTGCGGGCGCACTCGTATGGAACGACATATCTCATCGACACGAGACCAACGATTTTTGAGACTAAAAAAAAAAAAAACTCGACACTGGAGTCCAAGGACGTAAAGCCGGGCTCTGATACCATTATGTCACGCCCCGATTCAATAGAATCGGTAGTCGTCCCCCGGGCGTGATGCCGTACAAGCCTAAGTTGCGCTTGCACAAGGCGGTTCATAAGGTTATCCGAAACAACAGCATATTTAAGAGTACGCAGAGAAATTGAACACATTGATTTGTAAAGGAAACTTGCATTTTCATTGATAATAAGTAGGTTACAGACTCGATTACAAAAGTGGCCTCGCGGGCTTAAAGGAAACTTGCATTTTCATGAGATAGACATTCCATACATTTACATCCCTTTTTACATACATCAAAATGACTCTCTAAGACCTGGGATCGGCGAGAGTCTGTGACTCATAATGCAGTTGGGTCGGAGTCTTCAAAATGTTGCAGAACTAGCCTTCGCTCTAGCAAGGCTTCAAAAGAAAGGAGCGTCGCCTTCAGTTCTTTAGCACGCTATCCTGGTCCCGAGTACCTGTTGAGAGCGAGGGTCAGCACTTTACACTTTGTGCTGGTGCGTGGCAATTTAAATCCCGTGCTCTCATTTGTTGAAGAATTCAAGTGAGCGTGCATACAAATATTTAGTGAAGTTTCTAGCCATCCTACTCAATTCAAACTTGTAATTGAAGGCACAACGTATAATGACGATAGATCTTACCCCCGGCAGTGCGTGCTGTCGTAACGTAAACTTACCATGTTCTTCCCTGTCATGTTGATAATAATGATACGTAATTGAGCGCGTTCGTGAAGGTCACTGGCATGACAAGCCATCCTGGACATATAGCTTGGTAGACAGAGGTCCTTCAGCGCGGGTAGCGAGCCCCGTTGAAAGCCACTGCCTACCGTGGCATGCATCCGGCATAGCTATCCGTGTTTCTTCCTAGGCCGAAACGGTCCCGTGGCCTCGGGATACCGTCCGAAGAAACAATCGCCCTTGTCGACAAGTTGTCCATGACCGTGCTAAGTTAATTTGTTATTTCAAGGCACATCTTATAGTATCGTTGCGACAGTTATTTAATCGATTCATCATTTCCTTAGCACAGTTTTATATGATTTGATAATTGCAAGCACGAATATATTGTATGACAAACATCTGTATAGTTCGTGTTCGTGGGACGTCGTGTGACCGTTCATTAGAATATCATTCCTGTCATTGCATTACCTCTAGCATAGCACATGTCTAGTATTGATAATGTATTAGAGAAGAGGGTCGAGGGAAGAAGGGTCAGCCACTCACCTTAGTATTTGCTTGAGGCGAGAAACTGGTTGGCCGCGCTAGACGTTGCCTACGCGATCACCTAAAATCGCACAAGTAACCGATTAGAACACTGTGTTATTCAAGGAAATTCGATACGAATGCGAAGTTCGAAACGTAAGCCATGAAAACCATCGAAAACATTCACGAAAACGCATTCAGAAAACAAAGCCAAAACCAACGCAAGCGGCGTGAAAAGCAGAGCAACGGGAGGTCTCTCCCGACTCAGCCGCAGAGTCAATCCTTGAGGCACAGCCCGCTGAATATGGGACTTGGTTCCGAAGAAGCCATTCCATAACGGGGAATGGATCTTAATTCAACCGTTCCCGTTCGATCGATTCGATCGATCCCGACCTATCGGTCCCGACCGAGTCGATAGCGACAGTGTTCCTTTCTCGCGCACCCCGTGGACGAACAACGGGGCACGATGTAGGGACGGGGCACTACACCATAACCAACTAAGAAAAAGTTTCGTCCTCGAAACTTAAGAACAGAACCTACCTCTACGAAAACAATGAAGGAAACTTCTCCTTCATCTCAGACTCGAGTTCCTATGTCGACTCTTCTGCCGCATGGTTCCTCCAGCATACGCGGACGAGTGGGATCGCCCTATTCCGCAACAGCTTATCCTTGCGTTCTAAGATTTGAACGGGCTCTTCAACGTAGGATAAGTCGGACTTTAGCTCCAGCTGGCCAAAATCCACCACGTGGCTAGGGTCGTGCACGTACTTCCGCAGTTGGGAGACGTGGAAGACATTGTGCACACCTTCAAGCGCCGATGGTAGGGCAATTTTATAGGCCACTGGGGCGACCCGTTCGAGTATTTCGAACGGCCCAACGAATCTCGGACTCAGCTTTCCTTTCACGCCGAACCGAGTAACTCCTCGCATAGGCGACACCTTCAGGAACACATGATCGCCCACCTGGAACTCAAGCAGTCTTCGATGGGTATCGGCGTAGCTCTTTTACCGACTCTGTGCAATCTTCAGTCTTTCCCGAATGAGCTTGACCTTCTCCACAGTCTGTTCCACCAGCTCCGGGCCGAGTATCTGCCGTTCCTCGACTTCATCCCAGCAAATGGGCGATCTGCACTTCCGGCCGTACAAAGCTTCATACGGTGCCATTTGGATGCTGGACTGATAGCTATTGTTGTATGCAAATTCTGCCAACGGTAGGTGGACGTCCCAGCTTGATTTGAAGTCAATTGCGCAGAGCCGTAGCATGTCTTCGAGAATCTGATTAACGCGCTCCGTTTGGCCGTCGGTCTGAGGATGGTAAGCTGAGCTGAATTGCAACTTGGTACCCAGCGCCGACTGAAGGCTACTCCAGAATCGCGACATGAACCGTGAATCCCGATCAGAGACGATGGATACTGGAACTCCGTGCAGCCGTACTATCTCGTCAAGATAAATCTGTGCCAGGCGATCAAGTAGTGTCTCCAAAGCTTAAACGCAAACACCACGGCTGCCAGCACCAAGTCGTGGGTTGGGTAATTCCTCTCATGATCACGAAGTTGTCGTGACGCATAAGCTATCACATTCCCATACTGCATCAAAACACATCCTAAACCTCTGCCTGAAGTATCACAATATACTGAGAATCCTCCGGTCCCATCTGGAAGTGTAAGAATGGGTGCCGTCATCAAGCCTCGCTTCAACTTCTCAAAAGAATCCTGACATTCTGATGTCCAAGAAAACTGCACATCCTTGCGGGTTAACTGCGTCAGTGGTGCTGAAATACGAGCATAGTCCGAAATAAATCGCCGGTAGTAGCCGGCCAATCCAAGAAAACTGCGAACTTCTGCAACTGTGCTGGGCACTGGCCACATTTCGATAGCCACGATCTTCTAGGGATCCACTTCTACTCCTCCTCTGGTGATGATATGACCTAAGTACGAAATACGATCGAGCCAGAACTCGCATTTACTGAACTTGGCATACAACTGGTGCTCTCGGAGAATCTGGAGGACAACTCTGAGATGCTGCTCATGCTCCGCTTCACTCTTGCTATAGACTAGGATGTCGTCTATGAACACAATCACGAACTGATCCAAATAAGGCATGAAGATGCGATTCATGAGGTCCATGAATACAGCTGGCGCATTGGTTGCTCCAAATGGCATAACAAGGAACTTCCAATGTCCATATCTAGATCTGAAAGCTGTCTTCGGGATGTCCTGCTCTCTGACTCTGATCTGATGGTACCCTGACTGTAAATCTATCTTCGAGAATACTGCTACTCCTCTGAGTTGATCAAAAATTCATCTATCCTTGGGAGAGGATATCTGTTCTTGATTGTTACTGAGTTCAATGTACGATAGTCAACACATAATCTGGACGTACCATCCTTCTTTTTCATAAGAAGTATCGAGGATCCCCAAGGCGATCCACTAGCACGAATGAATTCCTTGGTCCTGAGTTCTTCAATTATTTTGTACAATATCTCCACTTCTGATGGCGCCATCCTGTAGACTCTCTCTGACACAGGTGCGGTCCCGGGGATTAAGTCTATGGTGAACTCGATCTCTCGCTCTGGCGGCATTCCTGGAAGCTCTTCTGGGAAAATATCTGGAAACTCCTCGACGATCCGGGGTAACTGCACTGCTGCTACTACCATCCGCAATACGGGAGGAGAAGGTTCAACTTCGCCTCGGGAAAAGAAAAACTCCAGCTTGCCTGGGATGCTAAAAACAACCCTGCCAATATGGCAATCTATCCTGGCATACTGGTCCCTCAACCAATCCATCCCTAAGACCACATTATAATCGGCCATCGGGAATTCTATTAACCTAGCGGAAAACTCTCTACCGCTAACTACGATCCGACACGAGGAAAACACTTTATCTACTCCCACAAGACCGTTACCAGTAAGTATATTGAGCCTTACTGATAATGACTCGGGTTCCAGTCCTATCCATGTCGCGAATCGTGCAGACATAAATGAATGCGAGGCACCAGAATCAAATAATACTGAAGCTGAAAAGGTGTTGACGAGAATAGTACCTGCCACTACCTCACCGGGTGCTATTCTTTCCTCTCCCATGGTCAAGGCCAGAACTTGACCATGTCCCCTGGGTACGGGCCCCCTCTGCTAAAAATTCCTCTGTCTGTTCTGGATCAGGGCTTGGGCTTGGGCATACTGCTACGGTCTCTGCTGCTGGAATGCCTGGGCCTGTATCGGTAATGGCCTCGGAAATGGGTACTGCAGCTGCTGCTGCTGGACTGGTGCTGGTCCTCTAACTGAAGGACTAGAGAAGGCCGATGAACTCCCCCTGTTCGGGCAGTTCCCAACCCTGTGGTCCGGGGCACCACAAACCAAGCACAATCCCTGCGCTCTGCGACACTCAGATACTACATGCCCGGGCTTCCCGCAGTGTGAACATCCTGCTGCGGAAGACTGCTTCTGCTTTTGCTGCTGAGGGTGCGTCGGGGTGGAATGTTGAACCGAGGTCACTGAGGCCGCCCGCCTCGGAGCTCCAATAGTCAATGCCCTGGCTGCTGGGGCTGGTGCCGAAGACTAATTCATCTGACCGTGGGATCGCTTCCATCCTCCGGTCCTATCCACGATCCTCTGGGAGGTATACTCATGCCTCCTAGCTGTCCTCAGTACTGCATCAAAAGTCTGATGCTCAAACTGCTCCACTACTAACAAGATCTCGAGGTGAAGCCCTTGCTGGAACCGCTGGGCTCTATCGAACTCGGTCGCCACCAAGGTAGGAGCAAACCGACTAAGCCTGGAGAACTCGACCGCATATCCATCGACCGTCCTGCCCATCTGTTTCAGATTGGTGAACCTCGTCTGTAGATCGTACCGAGCTATAGCATCAAAATATTTGGTCTGGAATCTCTTCCTGAATACTGCCCATGAAATAGGGGCTACTAAACCATCGGCCTGCGCTGCCCACCAGCTGCGGGCAAGATCTAGTAACTGCAGGCGCACTACGGCCACCTTCTCGTTCTCTGGAGTCCTGGCTGCTTCTAGAATCACCTCTGTATCCTGAAGCCATGCATCTGCAGTGATCGCATCTTCACTGCCGTCGAAGAAGGGAGGGTTCAAGCGCTTGAAGCTGTTGGCCGCGCTATTACCCTGATGACCTCCTCTGGTCAAAGCGTCTGCCACCGCCTGGTGCAAGGCATCTCCTCGACGATCCTGGGAAGCTAATAGGGACCTGATGAGACCTACCAAAGTGCCATCATCAGGCTCTGCAAGCTGGACGTGTAGTGCCCCGTCCCGCAAAGTCAATCGGAGGAATCGAAATGCCGACGGCGTTCGGCCTTAGCCTTGCAACGGCTTGCTCGGAGACATCGCTCAGGTGGGGTAGTTTCGGTGAACTCTCCTCATCTTTGCCTTCATATAATAAATCGTGTTTTTAACTTGCACAAGTTAGACTTGATAAATAAAAGCTACGCATCCACATAGCTAAGGGAATAATCCCGACGGGTCAAAATGAGTTAGAACATGGAAAACGTCCCACGGTCGGCTTAGAGTTGGTGCACGGCGTGCTTTGAAAATGACACTCGGTCCTTCGTCCCGTGGCTTGGGAGAAGGAAAGTTGGTCTTCGGTGCAAAAGCTGAGAGTTAGCCTAAGTCATAGGCGTCGCCCGCACAAATGCTTGCTAAAGCATGCACGATCCTGTCCCGCAAGGCTTGGCGTAGCCTTTGCTCGTCCCTTGGGTTAAGTTGTAGGCTTGAGTGAGTTAGACAAAGTTATGCCGGTCGACCTAAGTTATTCTATGTACTGTCCCGCTCATTCTGCGGTTGTCAAGATAAATAGTCCCACGATCCCAAGGCCCATCATATGAAGTATGATTTGGGCGATAGCGTTGCGTAGAACACGAGTCGGTTTAGAGGCACGAGCCACGATTGGTTCAGTGGAAAGTTATCCACGGTCGGTCGATACTTAAGGAAACACGTTATGTTCAAGTTAAGTTGGAAGGCTATGCAGTAGCCGTTCCCTGAGTTCAAAGAACGTTATGTCTAAGCGATGGTTAGTCGCCGAGAGGAAATATGTCGGGACTGTGGTTCAGTCGCCGAGGCAACCCTGGTTAGGGGCTCTGCAAAGGAAGTACGAAAAGTGGAAAGAGTAAAACAAAGGAACTGTGATAATAATGAGACCATGCATTACGTTAAGTCTAGAAGTTAGTGTAGGCGCGTGGTCATGGACGACTTGTCGACAAGGGGCAGTTCTTCGAGCGACAACCCGGGGCCACGGGACTGACTCGGCCTAGGAAGAACTGAGGGTAGCCGAGCTGGGTAATAGGCAATTGGTAGTACGGGGACTTGCATCGGGGCTCGCTACTTGCATTGCAAGGGTCCCGTTTGCCAGGCTACGTCCAAAATGGCTGGATAGGCCAGTGACCTTTCATATAGATGTGTCGGCACGGGCGGCAATCCGCGTGGGTGCCTTTGGATTGAGTTGAATATGTATGAGTTAAAGAGACACAATGTCTGAGCCTAAGATTTGGCTACAGCGAAGGCGACGTTCTTCGGCACGAGGTATGGCGTCGAGTGTTAAGTTGTTAGGCACGTTCGCGTTGTCACAACACAAGTGTAGGTGAGACTAAGCGAGGAGGTACTGCCTCGGTAATATTGAAGCACGAATCGAGTATGGCACGACCGAGTCGTTACGTCCCAGAGTTTGGCACGAAAGATAAGTATAAGCCAGTGCGTCGACAATGCAAGCACGAGAAAGGTCTAGAGGCAAGGAAATGGAGTCCTTCGTGTAGTTGCGTCTCTGATTATGGCCGTAAGGCGAACACGACTTGATAGGTTAACGTTGTTGGCACGAGGAGTGGTCTAGTGACAAGTATGAGTTAACGTTGACATGGCAAACACGGGGATGGTTCCGATACACAAGTTGCGCTAAGGCGCCGGTCCTAAAACTGATCCTAAGGCAAGAATAGAAAGACAATCGAAAAAGGGTTTATGATGCACAAAGTAAATGAAACGTGTAGGTTTTGTATGGGTGGGCGAGGAGCTCACTCCACCAGTACAGTGGTACTGACACCCACACAGTGTTACATGTGCAGGCACAGGTAAAAGCTCGTGGTGCGGAGCTCGCTTGGATGCGTCGAGGTACGGAGTTCCTTGGCGAGTCGAAGCGTACAGCTGTGTGATCTGAAGACTTATACAGGACATAATGTATGGACATCGCCTTCCGAAGCTTCCGCTGGATTCAAGTATTGTATCGAGAGATGAGAGAGAGCAGAGTGACTTGTAAATGAGGGAAAAGTGAGCACGAGAGACATTGTAATTTGGCCTTGCGCCCACAAATATAATTTTGTATTCAATATCAATAAAGAGCTTCTTTTGAATGACTTGTGTTCATGTGTTACTTGTTCTTAAATTCCGCTGTATGTTTCGATATTTCTGCTTGGGACTTCTGTGCGACGACCCCGTCGCCGCCGATGTAATCAGCCGTTATGGAATTGCCTTGCACGAGCGCAATCTAGGCTCATACGGCATCACGCCTTAGCGAGGACGATCGCTCCTACGGGAGCGGGGCATGACATAATGGTATCAGAGCACGGCTTTACGTCCTTGGACCATCGATTGAATTCTTTAACTTCGATGTTTTCGCAAAACTCTGTTGCTTCCACAAGTTGTTAACGTTGGTGCGCTCTCTCTCAAATGTCCATCGACATGTCCATACAATAAGTCTAAATATTTTCGAAAGCTCGTACATGCGTTCGTTCGAACGCATCGATAGGCCGTTGCCGGACTCATTGGAGGCCTTTGTGCCGAACGTTGCAAACTTGACTCGATAGGAAATATGTGCTAATGTTAGCAAAGTCGCACGTGTGCCCGAATAGTCCTACGTTGACCTTAAGCAAGTCGTGTGCATGCCTAATTAGTCCAACGTCGACCCTAGCAATTGAGCATGCAAACTCGAAATGTAGTCCGCACAGGATGGCTATGCACACGGCCTTTTGGCTAAGTTGTGTTTCGCGTCGCGCACCTCGACCTTTTGGTGCAAACGAGTCACGAGCGATATTAAGTATCGTTCGGTCGGGAACGGAGATGCACTTAGAGTGTCTATCGATAGGAACGCTATCGGACTAACGCTTAGGCGTACATGGAAGATTGATTTGTATTTCGAGGAAATAGTGCGAACGATTTAGTACGTCGATACGACGCGAGCGACTACGCTAGCGATTCGTCGAACGAATCTGAAGGAAGTCTTAGCGAATGACGCGAATGTGATTGAGGACTAGATCGTATGGCTTGAATTCGAGTGGTGTATGTGATAGGTTCGGAGAAGAATAAGAATGAGTGTCAACGACTAGTCGAGTGGCTCGAATCCGAGTGGTGTATGGTTTGACTTGGAAATTGTTCGAGTGAATATTGAGGATTTCGAGTATGTCGGCGAGGCGATGCGATCGCGCAAAGCCTTAGAACGCGTCATGCTTAGTTGGTCGTGACTTCGAATGTCCCGAACGAGCATCTCGTTCGGACAACTTGTGAATGAACAACGCGAGTTAGAAAACGATTCGGAATGATGAATAAAAATGAATGTATCTTGTTCGAGGAAACTTAGAGGACCGTGCGTGCGATATCGGATTGATGCAACTGAAATGTGACTTGAGTTTTGAATAACGATCTTGAAACGAGCTTGAGGAAAAGCGACTGAACTTGATCTTGAGTATCGAAAAAATTGAGGAATATCCAGTTCGGACGACAGCATCGATGCACGACTCGAAATTGGTTGCAAGGAAGATCGTCAGGTTACGCATATCGTCGATGGTATTGAGGCGTATCAAAGATCGATATACGATAACTCGGGGGTACTCTGACTCGGCAAATGACGATCGTGCAAATATCATTGTTCCGATGGATGTTATAATCGAGATGTTAAAATGTGTCGAGGAAAAGATAGACTTGGCTCGAAGATTTTCTAAGTTGAATGAATGACGATCGAACTTGGCTTGGATGAAAACTGGAATGTTTGGATTTGCTTTGTCGATAACCACAACGTTGACGTTCTTGTCTTATGCGAGCGCTACTCCAGCCTCGCACATGCGTCACGCCGATTAGGGCGATCACTCTGTGTGAGCGCTGGTATGGTGATTCATACAGCGGGAGTGGTCGAACTTCAACGGCGCGACAATTTGTGCTTCGACTTGTGGTTTGACGCGAAGATGGACTCGAGATTGAATTGGTGTGCTTATCGATTGAACTTGAGGATTAAGTAGGTCCAATCCGCGTATCGAGAATGAATGAGTCTAAACTCAAACAAGAGTTATGCTCCGATGAGAATGATTATTTCGCGGGAGCGTTACATGGTGATTCATGAACCACCGCGTATTATCAGACTCGCGTGAGATTGGGGCACAACGTATTGTCGAGCGAGACGACCTCGTGATCGAATACATGAATTGGTTAGAATTGGTGAATTGAAAGGATTCGAATATAAGCAACGCGTGCCGTAATACGAATTAGGTGATCATGCTCGATGTTTAGAAATCTGAGTGACGCGAGCTTGGGTAAAAGACCCCGTATGATCGACTTTGGTTTGACCCTAGGATTGGGGTCAGTGTTAGCATTATTATTGGGGAACTATGATTCCAATCCTGAAATTGACTTAGCCTCGAAAAGAAATAGCCTAGCGGTTAGGCGAGACGCCCTGTTGCAAGTGTTAGCAATCGGAAAGATTGATCTTGAGGATTGGCATGCATGGAAATCATGAATATAGGAAACCCTGCTCACGAGACTCGGCTGACATGCATATATTTCAGGGACGCTTGGGTATGTGCACGATGCGACTCGAGTGAGAATGACCAATTTTCTATCATGCGGCTTGGCTGAATGCGTGTATTTTGGGGACGCTTGGAATGCGTGCATGATCCAGCCAAGTGATACGACGAGTTCAAGCAAGGCTTGAAAGATGGGAGTGTGTCGAGATCTTGAGATCGTGTTAAAGAAAAGATTGATAATAGTGCGAGCGTGGCTCGGAATCGAAGGAACGCGTAGGCGAAATGTGTACGATTAAGTCTTGGCCATAGAAATGGTAGGATGACCTGCCTTCAGGAAAGTCTCGAGGACGAGACTTGTTCTGAGTGGTGTATGATGTAGTGCCCCGTCCCGCAAAGTCAATCGGAGGAATCGAAACGCCGACGGCGTTCGGCCTTAGCCTTGCAACGGCTTGCTCGGAGACATCGCTCAGGTGGGGTAGTTTTGGTGAACTCTCCTCATATTTGCCTTCACATAATAAATCGTGTTTTTAACTTGCACAAGTTAGACTTGATAAATAAAAGCTACGCATCCACATAGCTAAGGGAATAATCCCGACGGGTCAAAATGAGTTAGAACATGGAAAACGTCCCACGGTCGGCTTAGAGTTGGTGCACGGCGTGCTTTGAAAATGACACTCGGTCCTTCGTCCCGTGGCTTGGGAGAAGGAAAGTTGGTCTTCGGTGCAAAAGCTGAGAGTTAGCCTAAGTCATAGGCGTCGCTCGCACAAATGCTTGCTAAAGCATGCACGATCCTGTCCCGCAAGGCTTGGCGTAGCCTTTGCTCGTCCCTTGGGTTAAGTTGTAGGCTTGAGTGAGTTAGGCAAAGTTATGCCTGTCGACCTAAGTTATTCTATGTACTGTCCCGCTCATTCTGCGGTTGTCAAGATAAATAGTCCTACGACCCCAAGGCCCATCATATGAAGTATGATTTGGGCGATAGCGTTGCGTAGAACACGAGTCGGTTTAGAGACACGAGCCACGGTTGGTTCAGTGGAAAGTTATCCACGGTCGGTCGATACTTAAGGAAACACGTTATGTTCAAGTTAAGTTGGAAGGCTATGCAGTAGCCGTTCCCTGAGTTCAAAGAACGTTATGTCTAAGCGATGGTTAGTCGCCGAGAGGAAATATGTCGGGACTGTGGTTCAGTCGCCGAGGCAACCCTGGTTAGGGGCTCTGCAAAGGAAGTACGAAAAGTGGAAAGAGTAAAACAAAGGAACTGTGATAATAATGAGACCATGCATTACGTTAAGTCTAGAAGTTAGCGTAGGCGCGTGGTCATGGACGACTTGTCGACAAGGGGCAGTTCTTCGAGCGGCAACCCGGGGCCACGGGACCGACTCGGCCTAGGAAGAACTGAGGGTAGCCAAGCTGGGTAATAGGCAATTGGTAGTACGGGGACTTGCATCGGGGCTCGCTACTTGCGTTGCAAGGGTCCCGTTTGCCAGGCTACGTCCAAAATGGCTGGATAGGCCAGTGACCTTTCATATAGATGTGTCGGCACGGACGGCAATCCGCGTGGGTGCCTTTGGATTGAGTTGAATATGTATGAGTTAAAGAGACACAATGTCTGAGCCTAAGATTTGGCTACAGCGAAGGCGACGTTCTTCGGCACGAGGTATGGCGTCGAGTGTTAAGTTGTTAGGCACGTTCGCGTTGTCACAACACAAGTGTAGGCGAGACTAAGCGAGGAGGCACTGCCTCGGTAATATTGAAGCACGAATCGAGTATGGCACGACCGAGTCGTTACGTCCCAGAGTTTGGCACGAAAGATAAGTATAAGCCAGTGCGTCGACAATGCAAGCACGAGAAAGGTCTAGAGGCAAGGAAATGGAGTCCTTCGTGTAGTTGCGTCTCTGATTATGGCCGTAAGGCGAACACGACTTGATAGGTTAACGTTGTTGGCACGAGGAGTGGTCTAGTGACAAGTATGAGTTAACGTTGACATGGCAAACACGGGGATGGTTCCGATACACAAGTTGCGCTAAGGCGCCGGTCCTAAAACTGATCCTAAGGCAAGAATAGAAAGACAATCGAAAAAGGGTTTATGATGCACAAAGTAAATGAAACGTGTAGGTTTTGTATGGGTGGGCAAGGAGCTCACTCCACCAGTACAGTGGTACTGACACCCATACGGTGTTACATGTGCAGGCACAGGTAAAAGCTCGTGGTGCGGAGCTCGCTTGGATGCGTCGAGGCACGGAGTTCCTTGGCGAGTCAAAGCATACAGCTGCATGATCTGAAGACTTATACAGGACATAATGTATGGACATCGCCTTCCGAAGCTTCTACTGGATTCAAGTATTGTATCGAGAGATGAGAGAGAGCAGAGTGACTTGTAAATGAGAGAAAAGTGAGCACGAGAGATATTGTAATTTGGCCTTGCGCCCACAAATGTAATTTTGTATTCAATATCAATAAAGAGCTTCTTTTGAATGACTTGTGTTCATGTGTTACTTGTTCTTAAATTCTGCTGTATGTTTCGATATTTCTGCTTGGGACTTCTGTGCGACGACCCCGTCACCGTCGATGTAATCAGCCGTTATGGAATTGCCTTGCACGAGCGCAATCTAGGCTCGTGCGGCATCACGCCTTAGCGAGGACGATCGCTCCTACGGGAGCGGGGCGTGACAGGACGGGCTGAATTGGTGGTTCTCCTCCGGTAGGCACGACTCTGGAGGCTACTCCTGAATGCTGGGCTTGATCTCCAGGTTGCGACTGGTCCACGGGAGGTGCTTCGTCTTGCTGATCGGCAGGTCCATGAACAATGCCGCTGAAGAAGACGACATAGGGAACAATAAGGAAGGACCAGGACAGATCAACGATACAAACATGTGGTCAGGTCAAGATTTTCAGGGATCAAGAGGATAGGGGCAGAGATCAAGGGCGAGTGCTGATTGAGACATCTATTCGGTAAACCCTCATATATCTTGATTCACAAGACCTGCATGGGCCACCACTAAAACCATGTAACGCCCCAGAACCAGTATACTGGAGAGCGGGAGCGTACATAGCCAGCTACGTATATTGAAGTGCAACCTACCTCGCTATACGGTCACGGCTGTCTAGATACATGAGGGTTTAACTACAAGCCAACAGTCTCCTATGGTCATGAACAAGCCTATTGTCTCAATCTCAAGCGAGCAATAATAGTTACAAGATGTCATAGCATCAAATATATAATAGCAAGGCGTCCCATACATTACATATTGGATGATCATGAAGCTAGTCGTACAAAATGTCAAGACTAGCAAGAGTTAAGTCATACATGATCAACCCTAGGATCTGTCAATCATGTTACAGCCCGTAAGCAGACAATAAGTAAAGGTGCAATCGAGCTAACACGTGCTCGTCGGCTAAACGCCTCAAAAGAATAATTTTATAATAAAGCGGAAGGACAAAAAGAAACCCACTCGTTACCAGGGTTATGCCTGGTGGTCACCATCTGGCTGGAGGTTAGGTAGATCCTCTGGGACTGCTCCGATATCTGGCCATACAAAACCAGCTGGGTCAGACCCCAAAAGGGCAAGTGCCATAAAGGAGGCTTCACTTAGGAACTAAAACCAGCATTTCATAATAGAATATTAAAGATAATAAATAAAGAACTGATAATAAAAGAGATAACAACAGTAAATTGAGTACGAAAAAACCATTCAAGTAGCCAGGTCACAACCCTTAAACCAAACAAGGACCGGGGTTGCAGCCATTCACCTGAATAGAAACCCGTCTCAAATACTATTGGTACAGTGAAGACAATAAACGAAAAGAGGACACAGAACTGCTCCGGGAGCCAGGTTACAACCCTTAAACCAAACAAGGACCGGGGTTGTAACCCTTCGCCTGAACAGAACTGGACCACTGATCTTTATTGTTAAGGCCAGTATAAATAATTAATCATGCTGTTGAAGTAAGGTAAAACATGACGAGCTTGATCTGGGGTGCAATAAGACAATAAATGAAGAGAGGACACAGAACTGCTCCGGGAGCCAGTTACAACCCTTAAACCAAACAAGGACCGGGGTTGTAACCCTTCGCCTGAACAGAACTGGACCCCTGATCGTTATTGTTAAGACAAGCACAATTAATCATGTCATGTCACAATCTTATACAGGATCGGAACAAGACTAAGCTGGGATAAACTCCATCCAATCAATCACGGCCAATCAAGAGTACGGCTTGATACTTTTAACTAACTAGGGTTATCACTGGCCTAGTTACTAGCAAGATGCAATGAGATTATTCCAACAGCCATAAGCCCTGTAGACCATCTGGTTATCCAGGTCGGATGTCCGTTTATGGAGAATGCAACACGTGACTGTGTGCATGGAAATGTGTCCTACTCATCGGTAGGCTACAAGTCCACTTAATGCGCCTAGATAACGGAATTGCCTGTAGCTGGGAATCTCTTCATGTCTACTGAATTATTCTAGTTTATTAGCCTTAGTCAATTACTGTAGGTATTGTAGAAGCATGAAAAAGAAGGGATCTTGCTTTTAATCCCGCATCGGAAAGGAGAAGAAGAGAGCTCTCATTCCACTCTATATATAGAGCCCTCTTGCCTCCTTTGAAGGGGCACCAAAAAAAAGAAAAGGGAGCCCATTATCCAGGGAGCCCGTTCGAGCCACAAAAGTTGCAGTATTCTTCTGGGTTGGCTGCAGTTCTTCACTCGCTGTCATGGCGAGGATAATTTGGAATCTGAGTACTATGCGCCCTACGGGCTGGTACGAAGAAGTCCAAGGCAGCGCGGGCCATGCGTCCCAAACGTGCTATGCCAGCAGCAAGCCAGAAGCATGCGCTCACAATCATGCGCGCTGCTGATGGTAAGTTGTACAAGGTCGACTCGAGTGCTGCGGTGCCGAGAACGAGCCGACCTTCAAAGTCCTTGTCTCACTTGGGCGCATCTACTGCGTGCACAATCAAGTCGAGTAAGGCAAATCCAGTGGTCTTGAACTCCCGTGCCTCCTCTGGTTGTGCATTTGAGGTCCGTTCAAGTTACTTCAAATGCTGTGGTTCCCCCACTACTGATCGGGATGTCTGTTTGGTATTAAATCAGGGGCGCAGCACTCATTTAACCACCCCGGCGCTTGGCCTTGCCATACGCCTGAAGGGGGTGCGAAGGTGGCACTCTCCTCCAACGATCTGTGCAACGTGATCACTCACAAGCACCGATCAGGAGAGCCGACCAACAAGCATAATGCGCCCCTCATAGGGCACACTTGTGCTACGGTCGCCATCAACTGCTGCGACCGTAAGACAGTGGCTCCACCACCAAGGCAGTCTGTGTTCCAACAGTTGCAACCTGTTGTACATGTCTCCCAGCGCATCACTCCGCCCCGTCAGAGTGAATCACTTTCTCGTCAACGCACATGCGCATCTACCAGCCTGGGGCTCTTATCTTCTGAAGGAGTTCACCGTCAAAGCTTCTTCGAACAAGGAGAACCATCATCCACAGTACAACGTCTTGCCAGGGAGGAGGATCAGTCGAATCCATCTTTGTCGAGAAGTCGAGGGAGAGACAACAAAACTCTCTCAAACTGTTGCTATTCATAGGCCAGGGCAAATCAAACCCATGCACCAAGTGGCAACCTTCCCGATGTCAGTGCAATGAACTTATATTTATGATGAATGAATCCCCCTTCGAATTTAGCTAAGTTGGAGAGCAATCAAAGCCCCGAAGAACTCGATAGCCGGATCAATGAAGAAGTGTCACGAAGCAGATGTGCCGGCCAGATCGCGCATCACATAGACGCGCCCCTCAACGTTAAGCGCATCACACAGACGTGCCTTTCAGCACCAAGCGCATCACAGGGGATGCGCCCCCATGCGTCCCCATACGCCTAGTGGAACGTCAACCGACGCGCCCACTCAGCTGTCCATCGAATGTCACCAACATTAAATGCTGAACTGACAGAGTTGGCAGTACGCCTCCTAAAGTCTGAACAGTTGGCAGCTTTTTCAGAAGACGAAGTATCGCCAACGTCAGCATCATCATTACTTCCCTCCGACGGCTACTGCCACGTGGCCACTCGACCACCCGCATGCGCCTCCGCGGCCATGCGCCCAAACCTGTATGCGCCTCAAAAGCCATGCGCCTCAGACCCTTCACTGATCCCTAAAGACAGAAGAAGAGTCTCCAGTTGAAGCTTTGCATGTGCCTCAAAAGCCATGCGTCCCAGACTGATCTCTGATCCCGAAAGACAGAAGGAAAGTCGCTTGCATGCGCCTCAAAAGCCATGCGCCCAGAACGGCTCGTGACTCCTAAAGGTCACGAGCCAAAATCTTATCATGCGCCCAATCCAAGGCGCATCCCACCAAATCATCCCCCCACTAAATCAGAGATCTCCGAGCCATGGGTCGACGACACGTGTCCTTTGACTCAACTCATCCAAGATCTCAGCAACAGAAATATCTTCTCCTCTGCTACGTGCCGGCTCACAACAGCAGTATGAAGAATTCAACCTCACGAGTAGGGCGCATCGTCCATGCGCCTCCATCAGCAATCTCCACATGGCGTCCCCACGCACCGGCGCATCCTACATATGCGCGCATGGGCAGCCAACCTGCCCAGCTATAAATGGAGGAATCATCCCCTCCTTACACACACACAGACAGAATCTACAACGAACATACAAGGAATCATCAGAGAGGCAGATACAGACACTCAACGTCTTTCTCCTCTCAGCAAGCTCCAGCACCCAGAGCAATCCACACCTTCAGAGAACCGATAACCGTCGTCAGCCCGTCAACGGAGTCAACACATTACCACTCGCTCCATTGGCACTAAGGACCCAGCTTAAACAAAAGTGTACTCCTAGGACTACATCTAAGTCCTACATTGTAATACTGTTCTGTTTGTATTAAAGTTTTCAATCAAACAATTTTAATGGCAAACAAGCTGGCGACTCTGCTGGGGACTTCTTTCTCCTCTTCCGAGAAAGTCGTGTCACAGGCCGACGACGTGAAGGTGGGCTCCTCCCACAAGACGCTGGTCGTGCGCCTCAATCAACAGGCGTACGAGGAGTTCATTTCTGAAGGAAGTGCGAGTCCTTCGAAGCGGCTGCCAAAGTCGAAGAAGATCCGCACGGCCTGGGTGCGCAAGGTCGACGCCTCGGGCACCACCACTGAAGAGGATACAGCAATCCAGCCTTCCCTTCCTGCTGACGTTCTCAGCAACCAAGGTGCGCCCGTCGATGCGGCGCATCTCTTGGGGAAGCGTGCGGCCGACCACGTTCCCCATCTATCTCCCTTTCAGGCGAGGAAGATGCGTCGACGGAGCAGGGGTGCAGCCAATGCCCCGTGTATCACCTCTGATGCGCCACAAAAAGCCTCTGTCTTTGACAGACTCACTCGCTGTAATGGCGAGGAGAAGATGGATGCTGAGTACTATGCGCCCCAGCGGGCTAGTACGAAGAAATCCAAGACGGCACGGGCCATGCTCCATAAAAGTGCTATGCCAGCAGCAGGCCAGAGGCACGCGCTTACAATCACGCGCGCTGCCGATGGCAAGTTGTACAAGGTTGACTCAGGTGCTCCTGTACCAACAACGAGTCGACCTTCAAAGTCCTCATCTCGCTTGGGCGCATCTACTGCGTGCACAACCAAGTCGAGTAAGGCAAACTCGGTGGTCTTGAACTCCCGCGCCTCCTCTGGTTGTGCGTTTGAGGTTCGTTCAAGTCACTTCAAATGTTGTGGTTCCCCCACTACTGATCGTGATGCCTGCTTGGTATTAGATCAGGGGGCGCAGCACTCACCTGACCACCCCGGCGTTTGGCCTTGCCATACGTCTGAAGGGGGTGTGAAGGCACCACTCTCCTCCAATGACCTGCACAACGTGATCACTCACAAGCGTCGGTCAGGAGAGTCGACCAACAAGCACGATACGTCTCTCACGGGGTATACTTGTGCGGTGGTCACCATCAACTGCTGTTGCAAGGCGGCAGCTCCACCAAGACAGTCGGTCTTCCAACGGCTGCAATCATCGACACCTCTCCGACGTCGTCTTGGGACGAAGGTGCCAACAGAAGAGGAACCAAAGGTTGCTTCATGTAACGTGATCTCCAACTCCTCGTCAATCCGGAAGCCGACTGCCAATTCCTCGTCCTCATCCAAAAGCCAGTCGAGGAAAACCAAGGCAGCTATCTCGACCTCTGGAGTGTTTGAAGGCACTCGGTCGAGGAAGAAGTTCTTGGAGGAAGCTGGGGGTAGCCAGATCCTTGTCGAGCCTCCTTCCGAAGGCGAAGATGTCCAAAGCACAGCTGCGGCGGATCTTCATCATCAAGGCGAGGCTAGTCTCCCTGAAGCCCCTCAAAATCAGGAGGTCCTCCAGGACACCGCCGGGGGTAGTTCTGGAAACGAAGAGGTCCTTCAAGACGGAGCTGAGGGCAATCAGACCCTTGCAGATGCGCCTATTGAAGATGAACTCCAGAATGTGGCTGGGGGTGGCCAAACACCAGGAGAAGTAACTCCCCCGCATGAGAGTGAGGCCGAAAGCGAAGCCTCAACCCATCCATCCACTCCTGGCCGTGTCAGGACAGTATACATGGCTGGGGATGATGTCGAGTCTGATGCGCCGTCACAGGACATAGTCCAGCGCATAGACTCATTAGAGGGAGGACTCAAAACCCTCTCTGCCTCTATGCAAGCACTGACTCAAGCAGTGTTTGAGATACGGTCGGCCTTTATCAGGACACCTTCAACTGGTCCTGACCCAGAAATTAATGGGGAGTCGAGTGTGCCCCTCCAACGGGCGCCCTCGGATACAGAAGCACCTTGGACCTCGGAGCCCTCAAACGCTCCAATCCAGATGGTACCTCCTTCCCCGACTCCTAGCTCTACGGAGGATGTGGTCGAAATGATCAAAGACCTGCGGGAGCGCTTCGAGTCCAAGAACATGCAAGAGGAACGCCAGAAGATGGGTATTCCCCAGCCTTATCCCCTCGAGTGGAACAAGGTGGTTTATCCCCCAAAGTATAAACCACAAACACTCACCCCATACGACGGGAAGGACTCTCCACGACGGTACCTGACGTACTTCCAGTCACAGACATGGCATCTTCCAAAGGAGGACGCGCTCCTCACCAGTATCTTTGTCGGGGCCCTGAAAGGGGTGGCGTATGACTGGTACTGCAGTCTCCCCGACAATTCCATATCGTCCTTCGATGACCTGATGCGCCTCTTCCTCGACCGCTTCTATGACGGCGGGAAAGACATGACGATGGCGTCTCTCATAGAGATACGCCAGAAGGAAAAGGAAACGGTTCGGGTGTTCATCGAACGCTTCCGACAGGCCTGCTTCAGGCTACCTCCAGGTATGCCAGAACATGCGCTCCTCTCCGCTTGCAGCATGAACATGTTGCCTGCAGTGAAGCTCTGGCCCAACTCTACTCCTCCTCCTGACTGGAGCTCCCTGATCATCGAAGCTGAAGTTGCAGAAAAGAAGGCGGCCAATGCACGTCTTCTGGGTGTCAGCTTCCCCGCCTTTGACGATAAGGGGAAAAAGTCCGCAGCTAACAGCTCCGGACGAGAAGCAAAGGGGAAACAGGCATTGACTGTTAATGCCTCGAAAGGCGCATCTGCGCCTACTCAGAAACCTCCACTGGCACCGAGACCCAAGGAGGTTTATTCATTCAATGATGACGACACCCTGCAACTTTTCGAGATACTGAAGCAGGGTGACAAGATCAAGCTACCGGACCCAAAACGGCCCGATGAAGTCGGGAAAGTGGACAACCCGAGGTACTGTCACTACCATCGGTTTGTCGGACATTCGACCAAGGACTGTTACGTCCTCAAAAATTACATCCAGCGCATGATCAATGCAGATGTAATCTCTGTCGACTATGAAGAGAAGACGGTGTCAGCCAATGTGGTTTCGCTTCAGTTCGGTACCTTGCCGCCAACTACCACACAAGATGGCGTCGTCCCCATCCCTAAGGCAACAATGGAGGTGGTAAACTTACCACCTACCCGTGACAATGTGAGTGGACTCACCCCGCTCACCACATCTCGAGGAGAGGTCCTCTGGGTTCACCCCGACCTCGTCTCCGAGGTGACTCAATCGGAGGTACGCCCTACCTCCAAATCAAAAGGCAGGAAGATCAAGTCTTGCCGCACCGTCTCTTCTTCAACAGAAGAGGCGCTTCCAGTGCAAACACGTGCACAACAGAACTCCCAGTCCGGCGAAGCTGCCGCCGAGGTGGTGCCTCCTAGCACCATCCCTAAGGAGGGTCCATCTAAGCCCCCAGCAGCCAATAAGCAGAAGCAGGTGGAGGCCCGTTTTGACAGACCTCTACGGAAGGAGAATGCTTCGGGGCTGTCCAAGCCTCACAACTTCGACATTCTGGCACAACTAGCCAGTACACCTGCACGCCTGTCTTTGTTCGAGCTCCTGCGTCTTTCTAAAGACTCCCGAGAAGCTCTCTGCGAAGCTCTGAAGGACGCTGAATCCTTTCTCAGTCAGGTCAAGCAGCCTGAAGACCTCCCAACTACTTGTGCGCACTGTCATTGCGCGGATGAAGTTATCCCAAACATAACTTTCACCCAACAAGACATGCTGCTCAAGCATCACCGACATAACCGACCGCTGTATTACACAGGGTACATTGGCTCGGTCAAGGTGAGCCGGATTCAGATCGATCCTGGGTCTTCCCTAAGCATCATCCCGAAGGCGCTGCTATCTAAGCTGGGGATCCCGATGTACCGGCTGGCGCCCTCCAATACAACCATCAGTGGCTTCAATGCTAGCAAGAGCGAGCCACTGGACAAGATCCGACTGAAGTGCCACATTGGCAGCCTCAAAACTGAGGTGACTTGTTATGTGGTAGATGCCGAGGTCAACTAAAACATCCTTCTCGGTCGACCATGGCTACACGAGTACATGGTGGTGCCCTCCACGCTCCACCAGTGCATGAAGTATGTATCCACTAATGGCGTCATCCGGACGGAGTTTGCAGACATCGATCCTTTCAAAGGGATTGAAGCCTACTTCATCGATTTCGACTTGTACAAACCCATTGACGAGGAGAAAGCCAACGACGCTGATGATGAGGCAGAGACGGCAACAGAGCCGGACATGGAGCCTGAGACGACTCCCGACGCCCCCTTGAAAATTCGACTGAAGGGGAAACCACCCCAGAAGGCGCCTCCAATGAGCATCAAGCTATCAGGGAAAGCGCCAGCTCGCGAAGCACCCCTGAAGATATGCCTCAAGGGAAAGCCACCTCAAACATCGGCTCCCCTGGTGACAAAATTACAAGGGAAGGCACCACTCACCGGAGGCGCAGCCGAGGCGCCTCTCAAAGTGCGTCTCAAGGGCAAGCCGCCGCAGTCATCCAAGATGTCAGAGAAGGCTCATATAACCCTCTCAGACCCCGGAATCAAAGCTGTGGTGGACTCTCCTAGTCCGCCCCCAGTTCTTACAGACGAGGAGCTTGGTGAATATATCTCGGCTGACGTAGAGGCACCCTCCTTTGACAATGTAATCCCACGGGATAAGATCTCGTATTTTATCAATAATAGAGTATCTTTTAATTATTCTTGTCTTCCACACTGGAATGCCATGTATACATTAGATAACGCTCTACGGTCGTTACAAACACAAATAACGACCGTCCATCATAATCGAGTAGTCCCGTCTCAAGGAGTCTTCATAGTCCCTCCACGGAGCCGAGACGAAGGCACCATCATCTCGGGCAAAGTCGAGCGTCATCAGGACCTCCCGTCAATCGAGCCCAAACCTGATACCGGCAGAGTACAAGTCTATCGGTATACAGATACGGCAAAGCACATCATCCAAAAGATGGACTACGACCTGAAAAGCAACAAAGGCTTAAACTACGACAAGGGTCGGCATCTCCCTGTCCGGCTTTCGATGCCCAATAGAAAGCCACAGGACTACTATAATCGGACTCGACGGGGGTTAGGCTATGTCACGCCACCATCAACCCCAGAGAGTTCAGATGCAGAAGACGTAGAACATTCCCACTCGTCCGAAGAATCGACTTGGGATTCCGATACCAGTATCGGATCAGTCTTCAGGAAAGTGCTGTCAGCTAACATGACGTCAGCACAACCTCAAAAAGATGAAGGCGAAGACCAAGCACCGGAACCCTTCGAAGAAGAACCCTGGGCCCAACGCCTAGGAGAACAATGGGAATCTCGTTTTGAGTTACGCGAACCTCCCACCGAAGACGAAGTCGAGCAGATCGACCTCGGGGATAGGTCTTCTTCCAAACCCATCTTCATCAGTAAAAGCCTAGAAGGAGAAGATCAAGAATCTTTAATCCAACTGGCTAAAGAGTATATCGACGTCTTCGCCTGGAGCTATGAAGACATGCCGGGACTCGACCCACAGATCGCAATGCATAGGTTGAACATCTTACCTGATGCCAAACCTATCAAACAACAACAGCGACGCTTCCGTCCAGACATCATGAATGCCATCGATCAGGAGGTAGACAAACTCTTGACCAGCGGCTTCATCCGTGAGGAACAACACCCGGATTGGGTAGCCAACGTCGTTCCTGTCACCAAGAAGAACGGGAAGATACGAGTCTGTATCGACTTCAGGGATCTCAACTCTGCTTGTCCGAAGGACGAATTCCTGCTTCCAATCACTGATGTGATGATCGACAACACATGTGGCTTTGAGCACATGTCCTTCATGGACGGGTATTCAGGCTACAATCAAATCAAGATGTTCCCCGATAACGCAAAACACACGTCATTCAGGACTCCAAATGGTGTTTTCTGCTACACAGTAATGCCCTTCGGCTTGAAGAACGCCGGTACGACATACCAGCGAGCTATGAGCACCATCTTTCGTCAACATCTTCGCAAGACAGTCGAATGCTATGTTGACGACATCGCAGTCAAGAGCCGCCTCAAAGAAGATCACCTACAGGACCTGAAGACGGTCTTCGATCTCATGCGGGCACATCAACTCAAAATGAACCCCGCTAAATCCTTTCTGGGAGTTTCTAGCGGCAAATTCTTGGGCTTTGTCATCACAGCGAAAGGTATTCATGTTGATCCTGAGAAGACCAAAGCCATCCTCAACATGGACCCTCCGAAGAACCTTCGAGAACTTCGGGGCCTACAGGGACGTCTGGCATATATCCGGAGGTTCATAGCAAACCTCTCTGGTAGATGTCAACCTTTACTCAGCTCATGAAGAAGGAAGTCTCTTACGTCTGGACAGAGGAGTGCCAAAAGGCTTTCGACGACATCAAGGCTTACTTAACAAGCCCACCAGTCCTGGTAGCACCAGTCGTCGGCAAACCATTTCTCCTCTACGTTCGTGCCATGGATCATTCTCTTGGCGCTCTGCTGGCTCAAAACAGCGATACAGGCTTCGAGCAAGCAATCTACTACCTCAGTCGAACACTCATCGGGGCCGAACACCGGTACAACCCCGTCGAAAAGGAGTGCTTGGCTTTGGTGTTTGCCATCCAGAAGACTCGTCATTATGTCTCGGGTCAGACAATTCATGTCATTTCCCGAGTCAATCCGCTCAGAGTCCTCATGACAAAGCTAGGATCATTGAACTCCCGGCTGGCTACATGGGCAATCCTGCTAACACCGTACAACATGGTATTTGTTCCGCAAAAGGCTGTCAAGGGTCAAGCTCTGGCTGACTTTTTAGCTGCACACCCCATCCCAGAATCCTCAAAACTCTATGAAGATATCCCGGATGAGGTCCCAGAATCCAACGTCACCGAAGGAAGCTCCGTTTGGCGGATGTTCTTCGATGGCGCTTCGAGAACAGGCTCCAAAGGCCAAATCATCGCAGGAGTGGGGGTAGTCTTAGTCTCCCCCGATCAGCTGGTCATTCAGCGTGTGTACTCTCTTTCGAAGCAGTGCTCCAATAACGTTGCCGAGTATAACGCACTCGTCATAGGACTCCAGCTTGCACAACAGCTGGGGGTCGACCATCTGGAAGCCTACGGCGACTCAAAACTCGTCGTAAACCAGGTTCGGGGACAATACGAGGTTCGCCATGAAGATTTAATCCCTTATCATGAAGTCGCGTTGAACATCATTTCAACCTTCACCGGGTTCTTCATCGAACATGTCCTCCGTTTACAAAACTTGGAGGCCGATGCTCTGGCTGGCCTCGCAGCCTCATTGGCAGCGCCCCTTGGGACTCAACACTATGTCACGGTGACTGGCCGAGACCTGATTTGTTCCAGAAACAACCTATGCTTGCAGGTGGCTTATGCCATGCCGACAAACACTGGTGTTAATGTCCGAGACTGGAGGTTCCCGTTCATCGACTTCGCTGTCTACGGAATCCTTCCAGAGGACCCAAAGGAAGCCGTCTCAGTCAGGAGACGCTCTCTTCGATTCTGCTACGATACAGCTACCAAAATGCTGTACCGACGCTCCTTCGATGGGCTCCTCCTTCGATGCCTGTCCAACGAAGAAGCAGCCGAAGCTCTTCAAGAAGCTCATGACGGAACTTGTGGAGCTCATCAACCCGGTCCTAAGTTACAAGATCGACTGCGAAGTATGGGCTACTACTGGCCAACCATGGCCGCCGACGCTGTTGAATATGCTAAGAAGTGCCACGCGTGCCAACTTCATGTAGACTTCATATATACACCATCGGAGCCGCTACATCCTACAGTCGCCTCCTGGCCCTTCGAAGCCTGGGGCATGGACATTGTAGGGCCAATCACCCCTTCTTCATCGAGAGGACACCGTTTCATCCTGGCCATCATCGACTACTTCTCCAAATGGGCGGAAGCAGTTCCACTGGCAGAAGTAAAAAGCTCCAGGGTGGTCAGCTTTATCAAACACCATGTCATTTACCGTTTTGGAGTACCCCGGCAGATCATCCATGACAATGGTCCTTAGTTTATCAGCCACATTTTCAACAGGTTCTGTGACAAGAATCGCATTCAGAACGTGGCCTCAACCGCCTACAATCCGGCAGCAAACGGATTGGCTGAGGCATTCAACAAAACTATCGTTAGGCTGCTCAAAAAGGTCGTGTCATCCAACAAACGCGACTGGGACGAAAAGCTTGGCGAATGCCTTTGGGCCTACCGCACAACGGTACGGACCCCAACAGGCAACACTCCATTCTCCCTGGTCTACGGGAGCGAAGCGGTACTGCCTCTCGAGATACAGATACCTTCACTCCGCGTAGCAATCACAAACAAACTCACAGAAGAGGACAATCAACGTCGTCGTCTGCGAGAACTGGAGGCACTTGACGAAAAGCGTCTCCTAGCTCAACAACGCATCGAACTCTACCAAGCCCGTATATCACAGGCTTTCAACAAGAAGGTCAAACAGAGGACTTTCCAAGTTGGCGACCTGGTTCTGGCAGTCAGGAGGCCGATGGTGTTAACTCACAAGACACCAGGAAAGTTCGAGCCCAAGTGGAAAGGACCTTTCATCATAGAGACGGTATACTCAAACGGTGCTTACCGCCTCGCCAAACCCAATGGAGACTTGTTTATGATGCCCATCAACGGCAAGTTCCTAAAGAAGTACTATTCTTGACATCCTTCAGACATGTACTTCCCCAAGGGGATCTGTGGGCCCAATCATCGGGATTCACAAACAATCTCCTTCCACAAACTCATCCGCTTCTGGAACCCAGCTGTTCCGTGGCTTCCTTCAGTAGAAAGACAACCACGTCCACATTACCTCTGAGTTGTTTCTCTACACCCTACAAAGCGAAATCTTACACTACGTAAGCCGACGCTACCCTACATGTTTACCACGTCCACATTACCTCTGAGTAAACATGTCATACAAATAACCCCTGCGTTGTCGTACATTGATCGCAGAACTTCCACGTCCACATCACCTCTGAGTTGTTCAGCGTATCCCCCAGGATCATTCCTACCACGTCCATCACACCTCTGAGTAGGATGATTCTATCATTTGAACCCAATGATTGCCATGTCCACATCACCTCTGAGCAAACATGTTGGTTCCTTCAAACTTATTATCTGTACCTAAAAGCCAAGGTGCGCAAAAGATAATAGGTCCACACAAATCATCAAAGTTTATGACAAGCAAAAATGAACACATCGAAGAAAATGGTGTACTTCTTTATTTCTAAAAAGAAAAAAAAGAAAAAAAGGGAGAGTAAAGGATTACACTATCCCCAACGGATCTTCCATGTCCATATTACCTCTGAGTAGTTCCGCGTATATCCCTCCAGAGTCATTCCTACCACGTTCATATCACCTCTGAGTAGGAAAGCTCTACCATCAATCCCATATTTACCACGTCCATATTACCTCTGAGTAAATATGTTGGTTCTCTCTCTCTCTCTCTCTCAACTTATTAATCTGTACCTAAAACCAAGGTGCGCCATGGATGATAAGTCCACATAAATTCTCCAGTGGAAGTACCCAAACCTATCACGTCCATACTACCTCTGATAGGATTGTCACACCTAAACAGCTCTACCATTCATGCTTCTTATTCAAAGTATTTCAAAACTTGTCCAAAAGTTTTAAAAATTTTGAAGGGGGTCTTGTAGAAGCATGAAAAAGAAGGGATCTTGCTTTTAATCCCACATCGGAAAGGAGAAGAAGAGAGCTCTCATTCCACTCTATATATAGAGCCCTCTTGCCTCCTTTGAAGGGGGCACCAAAAAAAAGAAAAGGGAGCCCATTATCCAGGGAGCCCGTTCGAGCCACAAAAGTTGCAGTATTCTTCTGGGTTGGCTGCAAGTTCTTCACTCGCTGTCATGGCGAGGATAATTTGGAATCTGAGTACTATGCGCCCCACGGGCTGGTACGAAGAAGTCCAAGGCAGCGCGGGCCATGCGTCCCAAACGTGCTATGCCAGCAGCAAGCTAGAAGCATGCGCGCTGCTGATGGTAAGTTGTACAAGGTCAACTCGAGTGCTGCGGCGCCGAGAACAAGCCGACCTTCAAAGTCCTTGTCTCACTTGGGCGCATCTACTGCGTGCACAATCAAGTCGAGTAAGGCAAATCCAGTGGTCTTGAACTCCCGCGCCTCCTCTGGTTGTGCATTTGAGGTCCGTTCAAGTTACTTCAAATGCTGTGGTTCCCCCACTACTGATCGGGATGCCTGTTTGGTATTAAATCAGGGGCGCAGCACTCATTTAACCACCCCGACGCTTGGCCTTGCCATGCGCCTGAAGGGGGTGCGAAGGTGGCACTCTCCTCCAACGATCTATGCAACGTGATCACTCACAAGCACCGATCAGGAGAGCCGACCAACAAGCATAATGCGCCCCTCATAGGGCACACTTGTGCTACGGTCGCCATCAACTGCTGCTACCGCAAGACAGTGGCTCCACCACCAAGGCAGTCTGTGTTCCAACAGTTGCAACCTGTTGTACCTGTCTCCCAGCGCATCACTCCGCCCCGTCAGAGTGAATCACTTTCTTGTCAACGCACAGGCGCATCTACCAGCCTGGGGCTCTTATCTTCTGAAGGAGTTCACCGTCAAAGCTTCTTCGAACAAGGAGAACCATCATCCATAGTACAACCTCTTGCCAAGGAGGAGGATCAGTCGAATCCATCTTCGTCGAGAAGTCGAGAGAGAGACAACAAAACTCTCTCAAACTGTTGCTATTCATAGGCCAGGGCAAATCAAACCCATGCACCAAGTGGCAACCTTCCCGATGTCAGTACAATGAACTTGTATTTATGATGAATGAATCCCCCTTCGAATTCAGCTAAGTCGGAGAGCAATCAAAGCCCCGAAGAACTCGATAGCCGGATCAATGATGACGTGTCACGAAGCAGATGTGCCGGTCAGATCGTGCATCACATAGACGCGCCCCTCAACGTTAAGCGCATCACACAGACGTACCTTTCAGCACCAAGCGCATCACAGGGGATGCGCCCCCATGCGTCCCCATACGCCTAGTGGAACGTCAACCGACGCGCCCACTCAGCTGTCCATCGAATGTCACCAACATTAAATGCTGAACTGACAGAGTTGGCAGCACGCCTCCCAAAGTCTGAACAGTCGGCAGCTTTTTCAGAAGACAAAGCATCGCCAACGTCAGCATCATCATTACTTCCCTCCGACGGCTACTGCCACGTGGCCACTCGACCACCCGCATGCGCCTCCGCGGCCATGCGCCCAAACCTGTATGTGCCTCAAAAGCCATGCGCCTCAGACCCTTCATTGATCCCTAAAGACAGAAGAAGAGTCTCCAGTTGAAGCTTTGCATGCGCTTCAAAAGCCATGCGCCCCAGACTGATCTCTGATCCCGAAAGACAGAAGAAAAGTCGCTTGCATGCACCTCAAAAGCCATGCGCCCAGAACGGCTCGTGACTCCTAAAGGTCACGAGCCAAAATCTCATCATGCGCCCAATCCAAGGCGCATCCCACCAAATCATCCCCCCACCAAATCAGAGATCTCCGAGCCATGGGTTGATGACACGTGTCCTTTGACTCAACTCATCCAAGATCTCAGCAACAGAAAGATCTTCTCCTCTGCTACGTGCCGACTCACAACAGCAGTATGAAGAATTCAACCTCGCGAGTAGGGCGCATCGTCCATGCGCCTCCATCAGCAATCTCCACGTGGCGTCCCCACGCACCGGCGCATCCTACATATGCGCGCATGGGCAGCCAACCTGCCCAGCTATAAATGGAGGAATCATCCCCTCCTTACACACACACAGACAGAATCCACAACGAACATACAAGGAATCATCAGAGAGGCAGATACAGACACTCAACGTCTTCCTTCTCTCAGCAAGCTCCAGCACCCAGAGCAATTCACGCCTTCAGAGAACCGATAACCGTCGTCAGCCCGTCAACGGAGTCAACGCATTACCACTCGCTCCATTGGCACTAAGGACCCAGCTTAAACAAAAGTGTACTCCTAGGACTACATCTAAGTCCTACATTGTAACACTGTTCTGTTTGTATTAAAGTTTTCAATCAAACAATTTTAATGGCAAACAGGTATCCCTGACCGTGGTACTCAGGGATCCCTGTCTTAGACATGATACAAATATTACCGGTTCATTTAGTACAAACACATTCACCCACGGTGTCCAGGCCATTCAATTCTGCCATGACATGCTAGCCGTCGCAACAGCATTCGAGATATATCATGTCAAATACACTGTCAAGAGTACGCCACGATGGGTCACTATCATGTCATGTCATTATTTAAAATTAATATTTAACCTGGTATAAGCGTGTATGCAATAACTAAATATAAACAGGGTGCAAGAGTTATGGAGGAATCATGTGACTCAGGGAGACGGGGCATAACTTCCACATACGAACTTAAAATGAGGTGCTCCAGAGATATTCGGAAAGGCAAGACAAAGATCTAAAACTTTCATGTTTTAAGTTTTTCGAAATTATGGCTAGAAAATAGCTTAATTTAGCAAAAACAGTCATTCTGTGCACTTTTTATGCCAAAAATTTAATTCTGCGTAAAATATGTAAAAGGGGAGGGTTCCAGCGTAAAATTTTATATTCTGGGTACCATTCAGCATAAAATATGCAATTTCAGGGTTCCCTGCATAAAATATTACATTCTGGATACAATCAAGCGTAAAATACGCAATTTCAGGATTCTCAGCATAAAATTTCATATTCTAGATACAATCCAGCGTAAAATACACAATTTCAGGGTTTCCAGCGTAAAATTTCACATTCTGGATACAAATCCAGCATAAAACACGCAATTTTAGGGTTCCCAGCGTAAAATTTCACATTCTGGATACAATCCAACGTAAAACACGCAATTTCAGGGTTCCCAGTGTAAAATTTTACATTCTGGATACAATCCAGCGTAAAATTTTATTTTACGCAAGCCTTCCTGCGTAAAATTCGATTTTACGCTAGCCTCCCTGCGTAAAATCTTATTTTACGCCAGCCCACGTTCTTCAGCCGACATGAAAATTCAGGAAAACTTGTTTTGGTCATAAAAACTTCATTTTAACTCGAAAAGAGGGAATCAAAAACCAAATTCACACGAAATTTCGTGCTCTTGCTCATGGAACTATTAGTTTTCGAAAATAACAAGTTTTAATAGATCAAAACCAAGAAAACTCCATGAACTAAAAGTTATAAAGTAGATCTAGAAGAATCTATCCATCAAAATTAAAAACTCCAAGTTCTAAAGAGGCTTATAATCATGTAAAGAAGAGAATGGAACAATAAAAATTAAGATCCCTCAAGAAGCAAGTTGCACTTGCCTACGGTGGGGTTGGGTGAGGAAGAAGAAGAAGAAGAGCAGTAATGAAAAAGATTGAATGAAGAGAGAGAAAGGTGGTTGGGGTTAATAAATGATGATGGGGGTGGTAGGTAGGGGTTCTCCACTTGGTTCATAATGAACCAATAGCAACCCAAGCCGAACCAAGCCAACCCAAACAAGCCGAACCAAGCCAGGAGACAGGCAATACGAGTCAGATACGTACACGTATTCCAAAGTACGTAATTATGAACTATGGTCATCACATCAACGGTCTCTAAAGTCGTCAAACTACATGTCTACGGATCTAGTTTTCCGCTATGAACCCAACCGTATGTCCAAAATTGGATTTCGGCAGGCCGTGCACAAAATCGCCCGTTGAGTGTGACCGTAGGGCCCGTAAAACGACGTACGATTCAACTGTCTCCGAATTGGACCAAACTTGGCATACAGGACCCAAAAAATGATACGGTCCTGTTGGCGTAAGTTTCGTCTCGATCTGACGAGCGTACACAAAGTAATTGAAGAATTTGCAAAATGTACGATACGGTGAATTTCGACGAATACGCATCAAATTCGTCGCGCACACACGACCAATTTAAATTCTGCCAAAGCCCACACGACCACGAAACCATTACGCAGCTTTCGATGCTTTCGGTTCGTGACCACGTCGCCCGGAATGGCGGGATGCACGTCGTGTGGAAGGATTTTCAATATTTTGAAAACAGATTTTGATGATTTTTTTCTAAACTTCTACAACTGATTTCTCTGTGCATATTTAATGAACTTCGAATCTACAAAATGATTTTTGAGCTCGTATATGTGATCTAAAAGATTGTTCAAATGGATTTTCGAATAGGTCAACGGATTGAAAGGAATTTTCCTTCCAAGTTGGGAGTTTGGACTACTACATGTCCTGTTTTTGGACAGGTTTTCGGAAATCTTCGGACTCGTTTTACGAGGCACATAACGAAAAATAAATCAAAATATTTGAAGGGTGTCGGAGTTGGTTATATCGAGATCGTACCAGAGTTGATGGATCGCAAAAAGATCCAGCGTACGTCGAGTACACGTGCTGCGAAGTTGTCTCTCGCGGCTGAACTCCTGCTGTTGAAGTGCTGGGTCTCGTGCGCTGTCGGCCGACCTCGGCGGCTCTCCGACCAGCGACGGCGACTGTCAGCACCACGCGCGCACGCGGGGCGCGCCCAGGCTAGGGTGGTGGCGGCGCGTGGTTGGCGTGGGGGTTTAGGGTTTGCTTTCCTTCTCCTTCGTTTCTTCTGCATATAGCGGTCGGTTCTTCTATATGTAATTGCTTTGGTTTTTTTTTATAGGCTGAATGGGGGTTTCAAGGGCTCGGGATGCTGAGCGGCCTGTGGGGGGGGGGGAAGTTCTCGGGCCGGGGGGGAGGGGGGGTTGTCTCGGGCTGGGCTCATGGGAAGCTCAGCTAGGTTGGTTATTAGTATTTTTTTCTTTCTATATTAAACAATATATATATATATATATATATATATATATATATATATATATATATATATATATATATGCTCATACGTATATACCTCATCAAACATATATTTATATATAAAATATAATAATCTATAATCTATATATATTATACCATTTATTTGACAATAATAATATACCAATAATAATAAATATTATTATCTAATAACCTCCTCAATAATATTAATATTAATAATAAAATAATAATAATAATAACAATAACGAAATTCCGTAAATCCATAAGGGTGTATATACCATGGCGTACAATCTAATAATCCCCGGAATGTACAAGAACCTATTTATTGAATATTAATTAATAATAATATTTAAAAATTATGAATATTTAGAAATAGTAATTAAATTATTAAAACGGACTATAACACACTCATACCAAATTCCACCAACACGAATGTCATTGGACGCGCTGCATGACCTATATGTGCTTAGGGCTCAGTTCGGGTCCAGTCCGGGCAAAAATGGTATAACCGATTTCTCAAAAACTCAATAATATAAATAATAAATAAATAAACCTTCGGTAAGGGTTAAGTCGCAA
>JANAVB010041219.1:20611824-21076208 GCA_029216955.1 Iris pallida
GGCAAACCCCCCCCCTTTTTACCCCCTATTCGACCCCGTATATACCCCACTATATACCTATATATATACATATATATACCCTATTATTAGCTCTATATAACCCTAATAAACCCACTAGAATAGCCCCCTAAGTTGGTCCTAAGAGGGTGTGAAAAAGTGAGAGTTGAATGAGTGAATGAGAGGGTAAAAGGTTAAGTTAGGATTTTGGTTAAGGGGTGAAATTGAGTTCCGTGATTCGGAACGCGTTGAAGCTTGGAGGGGACTTAGGTAATGTGATTTAGATTTTGTGGTAGGCTTCGGAGTTGGAATCGGGGTTGCGTGTGGGCTTGGGTTGACGGTATCGCACCGCACCATTCCGTATCTTGAAATATTCAAGATAACGGGTAAACGGACGATTCAGACCGTAAGATGGACTGGATGTCCACTTATCCGAGAAAACTTGTAGGTAATGGTTGTATAGGCTAGTACCCTACTACCCGAGGAAGCACGGAGTGGAATTCCTAAGGGAAGGCCACTTGGCGTCAAGTTAGAGCGATTTTAGGGTAAATGTTAAGGGGTAATCGGGTAATTTCGAGATACGGAGTTCGGGTAGTCGGATTGACTTGAAACTTGGGTGGCATGTTGGGTACACCCTACAAATGTCATATTTGAGCCGATTTTGGCTCGGTTGACCCAGAGTTGACTTTTTACCCAAAAGTCAACCGTGAGTCAACACTTTGTCTAGATTTGACCAAATCCAAACCAGAGTTGACCAGTTGACCAAAAGTTAACTGTTGGTCAATATTTGACCGGTTTGACCTAGGGTTGACCTAGAGTTGACCAGAGTTGACCAGGGTTGACCAGTTGACCAAAAGTCAACTGTAGGCCAACTCTTGACCCCGTTTGACTTTCTTCGACTTGTTTTGACCTGTGATGACTGGTATGACCTAGGGTTGACTTGGTCTGACTTAGATTGACTTGATATAACTTGATTTGACCTAGATTGACTTGACAGGACTTAGTGTGACTCAGTGAGACCTAGTTTGACCTAGATTTCATATCATTCATTGTGAATCATTTTTAAACTTGTTTAAACCTAAATTAACATACAGTATCTCATCTTTAGGTTTCTGATTTTCGCTCTGAGCATTGATATACCCTACAGCTCAGGACAGCAGGCAAGTACATTCACTGATAGTTTTTATTGTCTTGATATCTGCTATATCCGATTCAGTTGTACTGTCTTACTCGATTCCAGTCACGATAGTTCACGGACTAATATACGTTGGATCATGACATGAGATGTTGTTCCTGGATTTTCTTGGTATATATGTACATTTTCTGTCTTGTTTCCTGTACTTGTATAGACACCGATTCCTGAGAGGGAGTAGCTATCCTCTTAGGGAATCCCGTGTCATGACGTGTCATGCCCAGGTCCATTATACTACTCGGGGATGGAGAATTATTAGGGGTTATGTGATCAAAGCCCCATGTCACTATTTTGCTTGCGCCACCCTCACCTCACGTAGGGTGTAGCAGATACCTCCATGTCCATGTTATCCAGGTTGGCCGGCATGACTTTCCGTTGAGGTCACCGCGGATTGCCGGGCCAAGTGGATAACCCTATCATGTTTTTCTTACCGATCACATAACGCTCTAATAATTCAAGGCACATTTTATATTTACTTATCTTATCATATATCCTGTTCTGTTCTACATTCAGTACTTTCTCACCATGCTATGATATTTAGTTACTCACATGTTCTACATGCCTTTATATTTTACCTTGATTGGAGACTAAGTTCTATTCGGGAGAAGGGCTACAACCCCGGTCCTTGTTTGGTTTAAGGGTTGTAACTCGGCTTCCGAACGGTTCCCAAGTTTTCATATATCTTTGTCTTGTAGTTCATTATAATGTCTCTTATAGAATTTGTCAATTCACATGGAACTGCTGTTAGTGTTTGTACTTGCTCATTTTCCTGACAGGATACCGTTATGATATATTACAGATGACTCTGAGGCGGACTGCTCGACCTATTATGGGCTCGAGTTAGATGGAGTAGTCCAGGACCGTGGCCTTATAGTAGAGCCACTAGATTTTGTACTCCCGGAGTAGTGTAGATTAGCTAGGTTTGACTGGACTGCGATCCAGCTAGCTTTATCAGACTGTAGTTTCTATATTATATTTTGAGACCTTGTGAAGTTGTATATATTTGGGCTTGTGTTGGACACTGGACTTATTCCTTTTCATCTATCATATGTTTCCTTCTGTGCTATCTACCTTAGTTTTATTCTGTGATTGAGACTGTAATGCTATGTCACCTCCATTCGGAGTGTATATACTGTACATGTACATTTATACTGTTAGTCGTAGTATTTACAGACCTTATATACAGCGTTCTACAGCCGACACTGCGGCGTAGGCTGGACGTACCCACGTGCTCGTGTCCCTCATAAGGGTGCGGGTCGTGACACTGGCTTCATGTAACAATAGTTTCTAGTATGACCCTGGCTGCTTGAACTGAAGCCTTTACCCTTATTCTCCAACTACTGCTTATACTTAGGACAATACTTCTTCATGTGCCCCGATTGTTTATAGAAAAAATATGCATCACTACCATGTCCAAATTTGGATTTTTTTCTCATGCTTTTTGCCTCCATCCTTATTCTTCGACTTTTCCTTTCATTGACAATCAACTCTAGTGTCTCAGCAATTGGGTTCACCTATTTATAATCTCATTATTAAGAAGAGTCGTAGTCACCTCCTCCATCTCGAGAGTTTCCTTCCCATAAAGATTGTTGTCACCAAATGATTATACTATTTCGAAAGCGGATATATGAGCAATAACGTTTGATTCTCCTCCTCCCAACTTCACTTCAAGACACAAAAGATCATTGACTATTTTGTTGAAGTTGATCAGATAATGTATAATGTGGGTCCATTCTTTCATGCATAAAATGTAGAGGTGCTTCTTGAGGTACAACTTTTCACAATGACTTTTGTCATATAAAAGCCCTCTAACTTCAACTATAAATTGGATGCATATAGTCTTTGACCTAACATTGTGCATCACTCATTCGTCAGACAAAGCTCTATATATCTTGCTTTATGCCCTTTGATCTATGTCATCTCTTGAATTCTCCATTATGTCGGAAGGCTTTTTGTTCTTACCGACGACGGCCTTAAACGCTTCCTCTTTCACAAGAAGAACCTTGGCCCTTCTCTATCACAAATAGAAGTTTTCTTTACTGTTGAAAATTTTCACCTCAAAATTGATGTTATTAACCTTGTTACTCGTCATCCCAAAATTTTAAAATAGAGAAAATAAGATATTTCTCGAACCTTATTGAGCCATCAATTTCAAGAACCACGACCTTGAAAGATAGGGAGGGGCCAATATTCTTACCTACTATGACCTAGATCTGGCCAAGAATTTAAAATTGCGACGGTTCCCTTAACTTTGATACCAATTGTTATGAGTTGTGCACACACTAAAGCAACACAAACAATAATAACCTTCTGACGACGAGTAAAGTAATAAGGTGCAAATTAACCGAACTAATAGAAAACCAAGAACACATGATATTTAACATGGTACAGTCAAGATCGACATACTCCACAGGCAAGGGGATAAATAACTTTATTAAATTAACAAGATAACCTTACAAGAATTATACACACAATACTATATGTAAACCCCCACCTCTCTCTCTCTCTCTCTCTCTCTCTCTCTCCGCACGTGCGCGTATGTGTGTGTGTGCGCGTGCACACGTGCGTGCGTGATACTTCCATAATGTCACTTAAGAATTCTCGCTAGATAGCCTTCTTAATGACCTCAAACATAAAGTCTTTAGCCTCCACCACCCAACCCTAACCCTAGGACCGAGAAGACCCTTAAATAGGATCTCCAACATTTGTCGAAGTTAAGAACAATCATGTCCGTCGATTTACATCTGTTTTGATTTGAACTGTATACCCAAATGGCCAATTCATACCAGAATGATACTAACAATACACTGCCAGTATAGTGTGCTGGGAATTTTTGGAACCCCTAAAACTTATTGGGAAAATGTGCGCGCTGACGAGTACATTGGTAGTATACAAGTTTGGCTCTCGAGCTTCTATGACTCCTCGGACAGCACACGCCACACTCCATTGTGGATACGAGCCATACACAACCCTTGTTAGCAATAACCCGAATAAAATGTGTATTATATGCTAAAATTTCGTATCTTACATAAACGTATAATACTTACGTACTTTTAAAAAATTCGAATTTGTAAGCGAATTTTAAGCCTGTAGAGTTTTAAACATGTACCGTACGAATTTTTAAAAAATTAGGCCAAAAAAAGATGACCGAGAAACCCAACAGTCTTGACTTTCTTGATTCTTGCTGCTATTAAATATTAAGACTGGCACAATTCCAAAAAATTATCAAAAGAAAATAAGAAAAAGTCTCACAGTAACATAAAAAAAGAAATCCAAGAGTCGTTGTTTGCAACAATCAAAGAAAAACCTTTCGGTTTTCCATCATACTTTCACTTTCTTTTCTTTATATTAAGTTCCCCCAACATCTTCTTATTCTCCCTAAACCCTTGTTTACTAGAGGTAGGTGGGCTCTATATATATGCCGAACTTTTAGGGTATGTTTGATTGCAAGGTGGAAAACATGTGGAAAAGAAATTAATTCCATGGAATTATTTTCCTAGGGAGAAAAATCCATGAAATTTAAAAAAAAATTCCATGGAAAATTTAGTTTGGTGTTTGATTGTCATCATTTTCAACGAAAGTAGTTTTTTTTTCCATGGAAAATGATATTTTCTACGGGTTAGACATATTTCATTTTCCACCATTTTAGAAGAAAATATGAAAAATGGCAGTTTTTTGAAAAATAATTCCATGAAAAATATAATCTATCAAACACTACAATTGGTGGAAAATTTGTGATGGAAATATTTTCCATGAAAAAAAAAAAGCCCAATCAAACACAGCCTTAGTGCCGAATTTGTTCATATATGATACATACTAAACACGAATTAAATCTAATCCGAATATTTTTCGTTAGACTAATTTTTGACCGATTTTTTGACCGTATTTTACTTATATTTTGTCGATTTATAATCGTACTTTTGCCGTTCCAAATTTTTTTTCGTTTGCCGAATTGCTACAAGGTACACAACACACAACCCCTCAGCCCCTCGGCCAACTTTGCGGCCGAACATCTTGCAGCATTAATGCAGCCAGTGTCCCCCCCAGGTCGGCTCAGATGCGTCACTATGCCACTTGTATGTACTGAAAATACTGTCTTTACAAACAGAGACCACACTGTTTCTGCGATAGTAAACAAAGTTAGAATAGTTAACAATAGTTGTCATAATTAATTAGTCATAATTAAAAGTTAGATAGAAATACTTCCAACTACCCCTCATATCGAAGACCGCTGACCTAACATTCACCACAGGGAGGAGTGTGGCTTCCAGTCCATGCACCAACGTATCCATAGCATTGGCGATAACTAGGAACGAACAAGTAGTTGAGAGCATCTAACATAGTCGACACCTGGCCTATATAACCCCCAGCAAACTAACCTGCTTTCAAGTGTGCATGCCTCTGGAGTTTTAGGGAGACTGCAGCTTTAATTCTCTTCTTCTTCTTCTTAATTTGCGATTGTTGTTGAGATTGCCGGCCAACATGACTGCAGGTCCACTGAGCGCCCCCCGCCCGGTGCTCGTGATCGGAGCCACGGGGTACATCGGGCGGTTCGTCGCGGACGCAAGCCTGGAGAGCGGGCAGACGACGTACCTGCTCATCCGGCCAGGCTCCGGCTCCTGCTCCAGGGAGGCCACCATCCGAGACCTCCGCAGCAAGGGTGCTATCATCATTGAGGTTTGTAAGGATCACACTTGACTTGCTAGTTAGCTCTACTCAGCTGCTTGATTCTTGTGTGAAAACATGATCTCTTTGCTGCACATACATACATTGAAATTTCTAACGTCGGCCAAGTTTAAATATTTAAACTGACAAGCAGGGAAGGAGAAATTATTCAATAAGGCGGGCTCACAGTATACATTTTTTTTCATCTACTTGATCGTATGGGGATGAGTGCATGCAGAATAGTCCTCCTCATTTTTATACCATCAAGTGGATGATGAGGAAGGTGCACGATGAACCCGGCTGACTGAATAATTTCTCCAAAAAAAAGTAAATATGTAGTGAACTTAATTGCCAATTCCTACCAAACAACCTACAAAAGGTTGGTAATGACTGCTGCAGTTGTACAGGGGCATTTCCGAGCATGTACAAGTAGTGTGATCACACTGGCAAAACCGAAAAGTTCCCAAAATTTTAACCTTTTTGTATATGTGATTTCCATTTTTAGATTTAGGTCTTATTCTTTAGAAACTGCAAGATCGTTAGAATGTCAAAAAATACAATTTTGGGGTGTTTAATTTTTTTAGTATTTCTATAGGGTCCTTAGAATGTCAAAAATGGTTGCGACGTAGTATATATATTGAGGTCTAAAAAAAAAGTCGAAGATAGAACTTAAAGGTGTTTACTAACGGAGTATTTGGTTGCTCGAAAATGGACAGATTTCGAAAGAAATATGCAACTCAAGCTGAACTCACATGAGTTCAACTGTTTGGCTGCAAGATTGGAAGTGGGAATTTTTGCTTGACATGACCTTATGCGGTTCATGTCCCCCCTCTTTGCTTCACTTTTTTACCATTCCCACTTTTTTGAGAAAACGCATCGGAAGTGTTGAGCACTTCCGAAAAAATGGAAGTGGCGGAGTGCGAAGTGGCGGCCAACAGCGATGGGTCGTTGCTCGACGTGGACGAGGCCAACGTGGACGAGTAGGGGGTCCTCCGGCGTGCACACGATTGGGCTGGGTGGAGGCCGGCGCTGACGGGTCTGGATAGGCAGGTTGGATGCCGTCCATCGAAGAGGTAGGCAAGGCGAGCACGGGGTCATCCGGGTAGGCGGTGTATACGTGGGCGAGCGGAGAGTCCTTGACAAGGATGCTGAAGAAGAAGAAAATAATTGACATGGAAGGAAGAGATAATACTGAGGAGAGAGGGAGAGTCTAATAATAATAATAATAATAATAATAATAATAATAATAATAATAATAATAATGATGATGATGATGATGATGATTTATATTGTAATATTTAGGTTTACATGATAATTATTTCTATAAACAAAATTTGGGGGTAAGCATATCCAGGTTTACCATATCTCCAATCAACAACCATCCAAATAACCGAACTTATTTTTCTCCACTTTCAACAATTATCCAAACAACAATACTCTTCTTTTTCTTCACTTTCATATCTTCCAATTCTACCAACCAATCAACTTTTGGAAAATCAAAATTTATGCGTACTTATCACGTACGCAACTTTTATTTTTCTACTTTCACATTTTTCTACACTTTCGTGCAACCAAACAGGTCGGACACCTACAAAAATCTTCTTTGTGCAATTTACAACCTTGTTTCAAATTGTAATAAAAGAAGAGTTCTTTTCAAACTCTCGTTGCAACATTTCACGAACAATTCTTTTCAACATATCTATTCTACCATGTTTGTTCCGCAAAAATCAGCAAAGAACATTGATGCTTGGCTGGAAACGGGAGCGGAGCTAGGATTCTGAATTATGGTAGGTTATATTAGGTTGGGATAAACTGGTTGAAGATAAACTCACATAAAAACATATATATATATATATATATATATATTTTTTATATATATATATATATATATATATATATATATATATATATATATATATATATATTTTATATATATATATATATATATATATATATATATATATATATATATATATATGAAAGAAAGGAAAAAAAAAAGGTTTTGGGGGGGGGGAGGGGGGGGGGGGGGGGGGGGGGGGGGGGGGGGGGGGGGAGCGGTGTGGGTGTGTTGGGCTGGAGCCCGCCCCGGCCATAAGGTAGCTCGGTCCACTGACAACACTAGAAAGTACAGTAAAATAGAGAAAATTTCAAGAAAACTCCAACACTATTTATCATTTTGTCCTTCACGGTGACAATTTTTTTAATCCTTTTATATATATATATATATATATATATATATATATATATATATATATATATATATATACACTCAAAGGGTCCCTAAATTTATATCCCAAAAGAGTCTATTAAAAAAATAGTATCGAATATTCCGGTAAAACGAACAGCAGTGACCAGCTAGCCTATCGGGACTACAACACGATGGTGGGTCCCAACAAAGTTTAATTTTCAGTCATTTTACTTGGAGGCAGAGCTATACATTCCACTTCCTGGGGACTAAAAGCTAGGTTCTAACCTCAAGTCTAGTTCGCTTCTTTTCCTTGGAATGTAAGAGCAAACCTTAAAATAATTAAAAAAATACATACAATGTTCGAGCTTTCTAGCCTAGTGGTATTAGAACGGACATCCGAAGGGACTGGCAAGGTTCGAGTCTCCCAATTATGTGGTGTGTGCGTGGAATTTCAATATATATATATATATATATATATATATATATATATATATATATATATATATATATATATATACAATTTTATATTAGTAATTAAAAAAAATTATGGGGGCGGTATATCCCAATTGGTACCATGTAGCTGCTTCCATGATTTTGATGTTCTTGGTACGAAGCATTATATTAAGCTTTGGGTACTTCTCATGATAAATGATAATATGTACATCCCAACCACCTCTCATAATTTTAAAAGAACATATTGTCATCAATTGATATTTTATCAACTTGTTCCATCACAATAAAAGGACAATGAAGAAAAAGACAATGAAAATTGCTATAATGCATACATCAACTGCATTAATTTTCTAAGAAGTAGGAACACAACAAAAATCATGACAATTACATCTCGACCTTTAGATATTGGCAGCTAGTAAGACGTGTAGCCAAGTAATCATGGTCCTAATTCGCCCTGAAGTGGTGGAATCACACCTTGATCATTTGGATTTTCAATTGATCTCTTTTAATTATTTCTCTCAAAAAATATCTTTTAATTATACAAATATGAACTTATAAGTCACCCGCTGTCCAAGCTCTCTAGTCTAATGGTATTAGAGCGGACATTCGGAGGGACCGACAAGATTCGAGTCCCCCAATTATGTATGCGTGAGATTTCAAAAGAAATAAATAATAAATAAATAAATCACCCACTACATGTGTAAATATTACAAAACCGTAGCCTTAACATGTGAAATTGTGTGTACCAACATTACTTACCTTAATTTCTGTTTAAAGATCTGATCAATAGTGATTCCTACAAATCTCAATTATTTGCTCCAATCTTCTTGTTGTCTACACCTAGAACCTAAGGAGAAAAGAATATATAGATCTTGTTGATAGGAACTTGGCAGGAACAAGCAGTAATAGAAACTTCGTGATTCCAGTTTCAAAATTAGGGTGACTTTTTACTTCTTGTTCTTTACATGATCAATCCTTTTGTTAGGGTCTGTTTGGTAAAGGTGTTTTCACAGGCTTCGGGATATTTTTGAACCGACCGTTTATAAAAATCTCTGTTTGTTATTTTTTTTGAATCACCGGTTTTAGTCGGCTCAAAAAACCCTCAAAACCGGTGTGTAATGTAAATTTAGCTGGTTTTATAAACACCCCAAATCTCTGGGTTTTGAGGGATTTTATTATTTTATTTCATTTATATCCTCGTCAAAAGTAAATAATTATAACTACTAATATCCTTCCCTATTTAATTTTATTTGTGTTAAAAAAATTCAGAACCGCTCGTTATTGAATTACCAAGCATGAATTGGACCGATTTAAAAGCTGGTACTTAAAACCACCCAAAATCGGACCCCTCATAACCACTCATAACCGGTACTCTATCCTACAATTGCCAAGCAGACGGCCCTTAGAATATAGATGTATAACCCTCACCATTAATGATCTAGAGTTTAATTAGGTATAGTGGTAGGGACTTTAACATGATATCAAAGCAATCCAGGTATGAATAATCTGGCACGCATTTTAAGCTCATTTGAAAAAAAAAATTATACTACCAACAGAATCCAGCTCTCTATCCAAAATGGACCCTAGATCTGCGGGGTGATGTTACAATATAAAAATGTAACCCTCAACTTGAGCTCTGCCCTGGTAATTACAGGGACTTCAACACATTCTTACTTCTTTGAACCATGTAGTTCTTGATTTTCTTAATATACTTTTACTGCAGGGATGTGTTGAAGATAGTGAGCTAATAGAGAAGAAACTTAGGGAGCACAAGATTGAGGTGGTCATTTCCGTGACAGGAGGAGACAACGTTCTCAACCAGCTTTGCCTAGTGAAGGCCATTCGATCTGTCGGCACAGTCAAGGTATGAACTCGAGGGACCAAGCACAAGCACAGTCCAACAACTCTCAAAGTGTCCTTGTCTTAGTCTCACAACTAGGGCTGTAAACGAGCCAAGTCGAGCCATGCTTTTGTGAGCCATGCTTTTGTAAGCATGATCTTGGCTTGACTAAAACTAATCTAGCTCGAGCTCGTTAAGTTTTTTATTTTAGAGTTTGAGCTTGGCTCAAGCTTGTTTATATTAAGCTTGAGCTTGAATTGATAAGCAAGCATGATTCAAGCTTGATAAACAAGCTCGATAAGCTTAAAATCAAGCTCGTTAAGAATGATTTCAAGCACGTTAAGTTTGAATTCAAGTACCTGTAATATTAACAATTTATTTATCAAAATTTAATTTAAAAAGTTCCTTAATATCAATTATTAAGTACATAGAAATATATAATGCACACAACCATATTGTTATAAAAAATATATAAAATTAGAATTCAACAAAGAACAAACGAGCTTCTAAACGAGCTCCTGAACGAGCTTCTAAACGAGCCAGCCAGCTTGCAAGCTCATAAACGAGCTAGCTTGCGAGCTCAAACAAGCCGAGTACTTCTAAGCTTGAGCTTGGCTCGTTTATTAAACGAGCTCGAAAATGAAGCTTGAGCTCAGCTTGTTTACTAAACGAATCGAGCTCAAACGAGCTTTTATCGAGCCAAGCTTCGAGCAGCTCGCGAACGACTTGGCTCATTTGCAGCCCCACTCAGAACTAATATGCAATTAATGGACGGTGTGACTTGGGCGAAACCATGATATATGTATATATGTATTCATCTCTATTTCTGTTATAGTTAATGAGTTGTCTGCTACTTCTCATAGAGGTTTCTGCCGTCGGAGTTTGGTCACGATATCGACAAGGCAAATCCAGTAGAACCTGGCCTAAGTTTCTATAACCAGAAGAGAAAGATCCGTCGAGCAATCGAGGCTGCAGGAATTCCCTACACCTACATCTGCTGTAACTCGATCGCTGGGTGGCCTTACTTTGATAACACCCACCCTTCCGAGATTGCACCACCATCGGACGAATTCCTGATATATGGAGATGGGAGCGTCAAAGGTACTCATTGCCAACTTCCCTTTGGACCCTACTTCTTGCCAACTTGCAACTTGTTAGTGTTGTTTTTCGCTAAGCATGAACCAAGTACTTGAAGCATTGCAAATATGAACTACTTGAAGTCCTTCTAAGCATGTAATTCAATTCAATTACTAATCTACACATAAGAAAAAAAGGTCTATTCATATACTTTCTTGGAAGATCGTCACGAACAAGAAGAGGATACATACATGCACTCTTGGAAAGAAACCTATATTTTGATCTTTAAAGAGTAGTGGCAGCCATGCACTATGTGACACAAATTTAGTGTTCGCTTTACTACTACTATATGAAGCAAATTTCGTGTTTTTGGACTACTGTGACATAAAAGCAACATGGTTATGATTATGGATATATTAATTCACTAGTTCCAGAAATTCCAACCATTTAATCCAACATGGTCCAATAGGATGTATAGTAGTCAGAATTTATCACATAAGAGTTGTACAATTTGGAGTATCTTTTTTAAAATCTTAACATTCTGCAGTATACCATACTATAGGTTGTTATTTCTCTTTCTCTGCTAACATGCTGATGTAGTAAAGTTAGTAAGGGTTTGTTGATAATTAAAGCTGAAAGTTAAAAAAGATTGTTCTAACCGTGTGCTCCACAAATTATGAAAGTTAGTAAGGTTTTGGTGATAATTTAGGATCCATACTTCAATTCCTTGCCGTTTGCTCACATTATGTAGAACCAAACAGATACTAAGAGCCTAAGATTATGCAATCCTTGAATTCTATGTTTATCTCCCATCGTATGAATCAGTTGAAACTCCGACAGGATAATGGATAACCATTAACCAATCCACCTACAAACCTATGAAGTTCTGGTCAATAATGTATCTCAAGCTAACCTAAAACTCCCCATGTGTTGATACAACAAACTGTGAACGTACAGTCCTGTGATAAAAGAAGGAATGCATGAGAAGGCATAGCAGTAATATGATGTAGAGCGATTTGAGCCTGCGACATAGTGGTCAATTACCAAATTTCCACCACCATACAACTCCAAATATGTGGTTAGAGTACAGGATTACATGTTATATATTTCCAAGATATATGAGGGCAAAGTTTCTAGTGAATATACGAACAAATTAGTTGTGATTCTAGCCCTTTCTGAAGTTTCTTGCTTCTTTAAATGCTTTAATATAATGAAACACAGGGGAATGTCGTCTCTCACCGTTTCTCTAAAAAAAAAATACAATGAATTAAGCAAGTTTGGAAAATTATAGCAAACTTTAACTTTTCTAAGTCATTTCTTAATGTGCCATTGTCAGCGACAATTTCTTAACATGAATGGTAAGTTAAATTCTTATGTGATCTCGCGCAATTCTTCCATCATTTTTGTCAAAGAAATGGATACAAGAAATCTAGTTTCCATTATCTTAACAAACATGATAGTCAACCACGAAAATACTCTCTTATACTTTTCTAGAAACTCAGTTTTGTTTCCTTGAGCCATATGTTATATTTATACCTTCTTCCATCTCTTTTTTAAATATATGTACTTCACCTTCAACAACTGGTATACCTTTACAGAATTGAATTTATCAAATTTTATTCGACAAGTTGTTGTATATGCCTCATGATTGAAACATAGATAGACTATACCATTTATTGATGCATACAAATATATTTATGAGCATAAAGTACATGTCCATAGATGTTAACAAAAGTATAATATATAATACAAGCAAAAAATAATCTATAGGTTCTCATAATAGTGTGACCTTTGAAATATGTACTTCTATTGTTATATATATATAAAATTATATATATATTTTGGAACCAGGTAAATTATTTCTGGAATCGCTCCCACTAGGATTCGAACTCCTGACCACTCGGGCTGCATGCATCTCTCTTAACCACTAGGCTAGAAGTCATTTGCATATATATATATATATATATATATATATAAAAAAAAAAAAAAAAAATATATATATATATATATATATATATATATATATATATATATATAAAAAAAAATATATATATATATATATATATATATATATATATATTTATATATATATATATATATATATATATATATATATATATATATATATATATATATATATATATAAGTATTAAGTACCTAATTCTAACCTTGGACTTCTTACGAGTTGTCATGTCTTTGTTGATGATGATTCTACAATGTCACTGTTATATGTTTATAGTATGTAATGTTTCACTTCATCTTTTACCAACCTCTATGTTTTAAATAGAAGGAATAAATCCTATATCCCATTTCTATGGGTTGGATTTCTTTTAAATGTAAAAATGATTTTGCTCAAGCATTCCTTTCTGGTCCAGCTTACTTTGTAGCCGGAACAGACATTGGCAAGTTCACCATGAAAGCAGCATTCGATTCTCGGACTCTTAACAAAATTGTCCATTTCCGCCCCCCATTCAATTGTGTCACCATGAATGAAATGGCCATCCTATGGGAGAGTAAACTTGGGCGATCCCTCCCAAGAGTCACCTTGACTGAGAAGGAATTGCTTTCCATGGCAGAAGGTAATTATGATTTTTCTCTTCTATCTGCAAGTATGACACTGTAATTTGAAACATACCCAAGCATATTGTTTCATGATATTGCAGACTGGTAATACCTATGTTACACAAGTACGGACACAGGATACTGGTAAGGACATGATATTGATACCGGATACAAACATTTTCAGATATGTATAATTAGTAGTTACCAATGTTTCATGGGTAATGGATGCAGTACGGACATGATATGGATACATACACCATTTTTCCGTGTCCGTGCAACATAGAGTAATAGACAAGCTACATGAAATGTGTGTGGCCAATGTCTTCCTAGTCTTTGATGATGATGATTCTACAATGTATCTGTTACATTGTACTTTGAAACATACCCAAGCATATATATATTGCAGACTAGTAATACCTATGTTACACAAGTACAGACACAAGATACTGGTAAGGGAATGATATGGATACCGGATACAAACATTTTCAGATAGGTATAATAAGTAGTTACCTATGTTTCATGGGTAATGGATATAGTACGGACACAATATGGATACATACACCATCTTCCTGTGTCTGTGCAAGAGTGTGGCCAACGTCTTCCTAGTTCAACCTGTTTACTGAACCATTTTTTTTCCTACTTCTACCTGTTGAATCTTCCGATGCCCTCAAATGAATGACCATATAGAAGTTAATTTAGACATCCTATGTAAAAGTACTAATTTCCTAACTTGTTCAATTGATTGCAGAAAATTGCTTTCCCAAGAGTGTCGTGGCAGCATTAACCCACGACATCTTCATAAATGGCTGCCAAACCAATTACTCCCTCGATGGTCGTAAAGATGTCGAAGTGAGCTCCCTCTACCCCGGATAGTACATTCCAGAACCTCGATGAATTCTTTGATGAATATGCAGTTGAAACACCTCTTCAAGAAGTTATAGAGCTCTGCCCACCCAATTCTATGAAGGAAATGCTACCGGTTCCACCAACATGTGCCTAAGGTATTTGGGGGCAGTCTATTCTTTTCCATCCATTTAATGAGAGCAAGAAAGAGCCATCATTCCCAGCTCATATCAAAAGATTTATGTGTTGTTGTTCCTTTTTTTTTTTTCCTCGTATAAATACCTACTCGTCTTCATTTCGATTGATGTAATCCGAGAAGTGTGTTAAGTAAAGGTTGCCATACCCTGTCGGTTCTCATAAACGATTTTTTTTAATCCTATATTGTAAGAAATGATGTTGTAGACAACTAGCATTCGTGCACGTGCTTTGGCACGTGTATATTACGCTAATTTGTTGCATAATAATACTTTTTAGGGGATGTTGCATAATAATTTACTTATAACTATTTATTAGAGAAAATATTTTACATTTAACCCGCTTTTATTATGCTCTCTTTTTTTACTTTTTCAAAAGTGAAATATTCACAATGAAATCCGTTTTTGTGATATTTTTTTTTTTGAGGGAATGAGATATTAGATTATGTTAACATGTGTCCTAAGGGCGCATGATAACACACCGACAAAGGATTATGTTAATATGTGTCATAAGGGGGACATGATAACACACCAATAAATGTGTATTTTTCATGGATACTCCCATCAGCATAATAAATAAAGCAACATTCCACTTAAATTTGTATTTTATCAATGTGTCTGGTGGAGGTATCCATGTAAAAATGTACATTTATCGATATGTGATCTTGTGCCGTTATGGCACATGTTAAAATTGTTTCTTTACACGCTCGTGCTTGGTCCATAATTGGTTACTGATTAATCAAATTACTCGCAGATTAATGGTAATTACGCGGTCACTTTGGAATTTTCAATTAACCGTCCACCTGATTAAGCAAATTAAGCAACCGAACACTAAGCCTATTAATAATTGCCCATAAATCCTCTTTTCTGAGCAAGATGGAATTCCCATCTTCCTCAAGTAAACAAGGAAAACCTGGTGGAAATAGTTCAAATTAGTAAACCAAAGTCAATGAGGCCTTAAGTTTCTAGTAATCTTGAACCACTAGAACTGAATGACTACATTGGTACCTGTAGAATGACTGAAGGTGCTGTTTGAGTACTAGAATTAGGCCGAGGAATTGAAGAATCAGGACCTACTTCTTGCAAATTTTGGCCTACCTAGGAATTATAGTTCTTCACTTCCGGTTGAACCTTTCTAATTCATCTTCTTTTCTGCTTTGGCAAATTCCTATATTCTTGGTAGAGAGTGCAATGGAAAACCGGATAATCCTAATTCCTAACACAAGGAAAGGCGTGTGGATATGATAAAAATTCCTGACCGTCAATTGGTGTTCAGGAAGAATTAGTTCATGAATTCGTGGATTGAGGAATGGGGTCTTATTTCTCCCCCCTAACACGTTAATTAATATCTAAACTTCCCATTCCACATCCAAAAGGTAGTTGAATACGTCACTAATCCTGCTTATGGCATTGCTAAATTGTCTTAGCGACATCTTTGGCGACGTATCAAATTGATCGCCAATTAGGTAGTCGCCGAAACAAAATATGTCGTTAGACGTTGCTGTAACGACGTACTGTGACGTCGATGCAGCGATGACCTAGCTAGCGGCGTAGGAAAGACTGATGTTTAAACATTTTTGGCTGGCTTGTCACACAAATTGACTACATGTCAACTACACTTTAATTAGCACTGTTGTTTGTTGACGTATCAATCCGACGTTGCTAACCAATCAACGATGGTCCACGATGAATTTTACGTAACAATTAAATTTCATGTATCTATACATAAGGGAAGTATCGATACTACTTAGCGATGTCTAACGACGTTTCGATACCAGTTAGCGACACATATACTACATTGCAGGTCGTCGCTAAAATACAAAAAAAAGTATTCTTTTTACTGTAAAACAGTGGACCTATTTTTCAAATATATAAAATAATGTTATTTGTCCCTCCAAATTGTTTTTCCAAACCATCATTCCTTACGTGGCAGCTGATGTGACAGCTAACATGACAAATTTTAAAATTAACATTAAAATTAAAACTAAAATTAATTTTAACATTAAAATTAATTAAAACTAACATTAACATTAACATGAAAATTTTGGATAATTAATTTTTGGGTTAAAATTTGTCATGTCATCTGCCGTGTCAGATGACACGTAATATTATTTAACATACCACGCTAGCTGCCATAAGGAGGGACGGTTTGGAGAGACAATTTGAAGGCACGAATAGCATTACTCATATACATAATATAACTTTATTCAACCAAACCAATTGTGATACAAATACATTAACAAAAAACTATGTTTGATTGGGCTTTTTTTTTCATGAAAAATATTTCCATCACAAATTTTCTACCAATTGTAGTGTTTGATAGCTTATATTTTCCATGGAATCATTTTCCAAAAAACTATTATTTTTCATATTTTCTTCTAAAATAGTGGAAAATAAAACTTGTCAAGCCCATAGAAAAATATCATTTTCCATGGAAAATGACTATTTTTCGTGGAAAATAATGACAATCAAACATCCAAAATTAAAAAAATTTCATGGAATCTTTTTCCTAGAAAAATAATTACATGGATTAATTTCTTTTCCATATATTTTCAACCTTGCAATCAAACATAATCACTACAAGCCAACTAAAACTAATGAATATATATCATACAACCAAGTCTGACAAAATCCACACAAACACAATAAAAGACTGTCATAATGACCCAACTAGGATCATATACAACTGGAAATTAATCCCACTGGTCGGATATAGTACAACAAAAGAATATATAAATGAGAAATTTTGAGTTACCCCCCACTTTGTTTATCCAAATTAAGGGTGCACCCCACAGTTTTGCATTAATTAAGAACGGCCCCCACTTTGGATGGAAACCGTCTAGGACTAACAGTTAGAGACTTTGACCAAAAAAATGGGACGAAAATACCCTTCACATTGTCTTCTTCCTCTCCCCTCTTCTCCTCCTCGCCGCCACTGCCCCCCTCCTCCTCCCCGCCGCCACTGCCCCCCACCTCCCTCCCCGCCGGTCGCCGCCCTCTTCCCCGCCACTGCTGCTGCTCCCCCCCCCCCCCCTCCTCCTTCCCGTCGCCGGTCGCCCCCCCCCCTTCCCTCCCCGCCGCTCCCCCTCCCCGCCCCCCCCCCCCCCCCTTCCCTTCCCGCCAGACTCGTCCTCTTCTCCGGTGGACAGCATGTAGAGCAAGGAGAGGGTCCTCCCGCACCTCTCCGTGGCTTCGAGGATCCGGTCCACGAAGTCCTTCCACATCACCATGCGGGCGCTGTCGGCACCGGACTCCGGCAGGATCGCCCTCCCGATCACGACGGGCTTCGCGATCGCCAGGACGGTGCCGGCCTCGACGTTCTTGGTGAGGAACATCCCCCTCCTCCCGCTCCCCTCCGGCCGCCGGATCTCCACGGGTCCGACGTACTCCGCGAGCTCCGGCGGCTTCCCGGCGAACCCGCTGTCCAGCCAGTCCGACAGGTCGACGGCGTCCGTCCCCGACTGGAGCTCGAGCCTCTTGCACCGGTCCAGCAGCTCGCGGAGCGAGGGGTCGGACCTCTCCAGGGCGAGGGCCAGCTGGAAGCACTCGGAAGCTCCGGAGTAGCAGTCGAGGTCGAAAGTATCCTTCCTTTGGAGACGAGGGACTTGAGATGGCTCGGGTCGAGGTCGAGGGCACTGTTGCAGTCGCGGAGGGCGCCGGGGAGGTCCTTGTGGCTGTAGCGGGCGTCGGCGTGGTTGGAGAGGGCCGAGGGGAGGGACTTCGAGTGCTGGGGAGCGCCGCCGGCGGCGGCGGAGTTGTTGATGAAGTGGGTGTAGAGATTGATGTACTCCTTCCAGTCTTGTTTGAAGAGGAGCTCCGTGGCTCTGGATCTCAGCTGCTGGAGCTCTTCCTCTCCTCCCGACATTTTCTTCTTCTTCCTGATGCTTTTTTTTTTTCGTTTTTTCTTCTTCTGAGATTTGTTTAGATTTGGCAGCGGCGGTGACGACGGGGAGGAGGGGGCAGTGGCGGTGGGGTGGAGGAGGGAGACAACACACAGGGAAGAAGGGTATTTTCGTCAAATTTTTTGGGTCAAAACTTTTGACCGTTAGTCCTAGACGGTTTCCGTCCAAAGTGGGGACATTTCTTAATTAATGCAAAACTGTGGGGTGCACCCTTAATTTGGGTAATCAAAGTGGGGGGTAACTCAAAATTTCTCTATATAAATCTATAACCCGCGGAGTAGTATCATGAGGACCATCTGTAACACCAAGCGCCCTACTAAACACAATGTCGCCAAGCTAGGGTTGGGGCCGGACCTGCATGGGACTACACCATCACGAGCAAGTCATCTAGAAAAGAAACAATTTGTTGTTCGATGGCCTCGATCAACACATGATGTTGAATCGTGAGACCTTGATTGTGCAGTAGTGGAGAGAGATCTGGACGTCTACATCACTATATATATATGCACCATATGACCCCGTCCCTAGTAAGTATATCCTTATGAAGAAGGCCGGCCCAACTGTTTGGGTTGTCCTAGCCGGAGCTAATTTTGGTTGCCTCTTACCCTTGACTTTAGAAAACGATATCAAAAAAATTATAACAAGCTGAAAGTTGTAAATGCTAAACTGATATCAACTCCAAAAAAAGATATCTCCGGTTCTGACGGCAGCATGGAGCTCGGATTCCGAGTTCCACTTCCGACTCATGAGCTACTCGAGGTCTTTCCAGTAGGAACTCGCAATATGGATATGGAGAATTGCTAGTTCAACTAAGGGTGAACCATGGAGGCTCTATTGGCGGAGAAGTGAGAACTTCGGAGCCTGGGGGGTTGCCCTAACCGGGGGGTTGCCCAAGCCCGTTGGCTTGTCAGGCTTACCCCAGGGCCGACCCTGCTTATGAAGTACTCTACTAGCCATGATATTCCATAACTCATCGTCTGACTGAGCTGGGGTCTGCGAGGAAGTACCATCTCCGTAGCCGGTGCAACAGCCGCCCGTTGTGCCTTGTCATGGAGTCTTAAATACTCTCCCTACATTAATGTATCCATCTCCTAAGGCTTAGGTGTTCTTGGTGTGGAAATATATATCATTACTATATATACTAGCATATATGCACGTGCCTTGCACGTATTTTAACATTTCTTAATTAGTTTAGGAAGACTTTTTAGGAAGACCAAAGGGTAGTTTTTCCAATTACTAAGTTGTTCCTTTTTTTTTAAGCATAAAAACAGAGACCATTCATTCATTTAAAACAGAGTTACAAACAGATCTATCACGAATGATCAGATCAGTAATACAAGGAGGGATGATATCATGAACTTGTAAATAGTTCACAGAGTTGTTGAACAAAGAGTAGGTGGCTAATACATGAGCACAAACATTTAGATTCCTATGAATATAGGAGAAGGAAACACCATTGATCATGTGAAGTAATTTCTTAGCATTTGCAATGGTATGTCGAGCGAGCCAAACTGAGGATTCTTCCTGGTGAGAAATGGAGTCAATAATGACCTTGCAGTCTCCTTCCACAGTGACAAACTGCAGGTGTCTTCTCTCAATGATGACCAATGCCAAATGAATACCAAGAGCTTCAGCTTCAGTTGGTGAACCACCATCCTGACATTTTGAGAAAGCAATGATGAAACATCCTGCCGAATCACGTAAGATGGCCGAGGCTGCCATCTTACCATCTAGGTAAGCCCCATCAAAATTGATTTTCCATGTTCCTGGAGAAGGTGGTTGCCAATGAGCTGGAGGAGCCAATCTGTTGGATGTCAAGATGGAGGGAGATGTGCTCAATCCGAGCGCAGCTTCATGCTTCTCTTGAAGGAGTTTCGTATCATAGATGATTCTTTGTGTAGAAATTCTGACATTGTTGAAGATGAAGTTGTTCCTGGCCTTCCAGATGGACCACATTTGGTATAAACAGCTGGATATAACATCTTTATCACCAATTTGTAGCAGAGCAGTCATTAAGGAGCACACTGTTGTGTGTGGTCGAATCAAACAGGAGATTGCAGGAATGGCTTGCCAAGTTTGACCTGAAATATAACAATGTAAAATAAGGTGGTCAGCTGTTTCTTCACATACCTGACAGATAGGGCATGTTGCTGCAATATCAGAGATACGTCGATTGATGTTTGATTTTGTGGGTAATGAGTTAGTCAGCACTCGCCAAGCAAAGAGATGAACACGAGGATATATGTGAGAGAGTTTCCAAAATTTCTTCCATTCGTTGAACACATTAGCACCAGATATGGGAGGATCATTATGTAAATATTCATGAATAGCCCTGTATCCTGATTTCGTGGTATATTCACCATCCACTGTGTGTTTCCATATGAGCTTATCCAAAGTGCAATTACTGGATAGGGGAATATGAAGAATAGCCATAGCTTCATGAGGAGAAAATAAAACATAGATGAGATGTTCCTTCCAAGTGTAAGAATCATGGTTGATGAGATCACCCACAACTCTGAAATTAATGTTCTCCTGTTGATAGCCAATCACTCTGTTGTTGGGAAGCCCTGGAACCCAGGGATCAGACCAAATGCTGATATTTGCTCCATTTCCAACCGACCAAATAACATTTCCAAGAAGGTATTCCCGACATTTCAACATGCTGATCCATATGCAAGATGAGGAAGATGAAGGGGAAACAGACCAGAAGTTGGAAGAGTTAAGATACTTGCCATGAAGAAGAGGAGCCCAGATTGAGGTTGGGTCAGTAAGAAACCTCCACACTAATTTCATCAGTAAAGACAGATTTGTAATAAAAGGATCTCTAATGCCCAAACCGCCTTGAAACTTTGGTTTTGTAAATAAGGACCAAGAAGAGAAATGGATCTTTCGTTGAGAATTATCAGCCCCCCACCAAAAATCACGTTGATGCTTTGCTAAAGAGTTTGTGACAGATTTTGGAATAGAATAGGAAGAAAAATGGTATGTAGGAAGAGATGAAAGAGTGGATTTTATGAGGGTTGTGCGAGCAGCGTGGGATAGGCAACTTCTTTTCCAGCCACTAAGTTGTTCTTATTAAAATTAATGAACTATTTTTAATTAGTATAAATATGTAAGGGTGTTTTTGGAATTCAAAAGTTTCACCATCACTACAACAGAAAAGTGTTTTAATGACATCCGAAAAGTGTCGTCAATGACTTTCCACGACACTTTTTGAGTGTAGTCTAGAGGGGGTGTCATAGAAAGTTTTTTTTTTTCAACGACACTTCATAAGTGCCATGCAATATATTTATGACGACATTTAATGAATGTCGTGTTAACATTTTTTATGGCATGATCTCGGTGCCATCTAAACATGCTTCAATGGCACCTGATAAGTGTCTTCGTAATTCTTTTGGACTTTCAACGGCAAGAAAAAAAATGCTATGTAATACTTTTATGATGACACTTCTCGAATGTCGTTTAATACTTATTTCACGACAGTTTGCTAGTGTCGTCTTAATACTATAAATATTTTTAACAACATTTTCTATGTGTAATCTAAACATCCAAATTATAAATACCATTGATGTCACGACACGTTATATGTGTCATTTAATTCACTTCAACAACACATTTTAAATGCCTTCAAAATATCATCAAAATATATGAAATATAAATTGATTTCATTTGTATATTTATTTTCATATAATAGACCAAAATCAATTTCACAAATAATAAAACTTTAATGTAGCAACAATAATATATTGCAATATCTCAAATCCATACAAAGTCATATTGTAATATCTCAAATCCATACAAAGTCTCAAAAAGAGTAATATTGAGAACTATTACATAACATAAAAAATTCCTACTAGCACTAGTTAGCGTCCAACTCTTTCCAGCATCAAACTCGAATCTAATCCAAACTCATCGATCAATCTGCACACAAAAAGATAAAAATTCATGCATATTTTAACTTTCAAACATATAATAACTGATGAAAAATTAAGAGTGAGATACAGAACAGTACAAAACTACTTTGATGAAAAATTAAAATGAGTGAGATAAAGAACAATACAAAAAATACTTTGATAAAGTAACCTTTTGGAGAAGTCTCAAACTCATGTTTCATTGTATAATTGAGGACAAAGGCACAATAGAGAAAAGTAAAATATTAGTGCAGTAATGAAGTTTGATTCAAGGAAGTATAAGTGTAATGTATTAATGGGAAGCAGGACATAGCTCATGTGCAGTGTAATAAAATACAGTGGTGCAGTGAAGTATGAAATAGGACATAAAACAGAGATGCTCGACTGAACAAGTGAAGGATAAGAGAAATAGGAATTAACAGAGGATTAGACTATGATTTCTAGGTGATTTGGATGTGAACTATCATTTACAAATTCACACAAGGAACTGTTTAAATAGAGCAGTGAACCAAAGGGGGCAACCACACAGTCCCAGGTCCTGCCACACTTATATATTCTACCACACAGTCCCAGGTCCTGCCACACTTCAAGATGCCAAGCTTATATATTCTTTCAAGCAGATATAACTAGAGACGACAGCTAGTATAAATTAGTCAATGATGTAGAGGAACATATATTTTACCATCCAAGAAACAAAATTATAAGGTAACAAGAAGTGTAATGTCTGCATAATGATGTAGAGGAACATATATTTTACCATCCAAAAGGTGTAATGTCTGCATAATGGTGCAGTGAAGTATGAAATGATGTAGAGGAACATATATTTGGTGACTTCTCAGTTTTTTTTGTTCATTTTCAGTGAGTTCTCAGTTTTACTCTCCTAGTTATTATTCCTTTGACACATTAGTATCCCATTGGCACTTTGATGCAGAGATACTTTGTTAGGTATTATTTCTCTAAATAGGTAGGAAAAACTTGAATGCTGTTGAAGAAGATTCACAAAAATATCCAGGTACCCAGCTGTCTTCTATGTAGGTGGAAGTCAAAGGAATTTTCAAACATATTTATGCTATATAAATTCTTAGTAGGGATAATTCAAACATACAACTCTAAACCATCACCACTCTGGAATTTTCATGAACTAGCAGGAACTCTTAACCAAGTTCAAATATAAGGATTCGGATTCCCTAATGCCAAATATGTCATAACATTCCATAATGCAAAGGAATTATAGAACATTAGGGTATCCCAATTATATAAATCCACATTCATTCGTCTGCCGCAGATATTAAGCATATTTTGTGGAAATAAATTGCACAATTATGTAACGGGGGCTTTTAGCACACCAAATATATGTAGTTAGAGAGGTATTAGTATTAGTCTTTCAATAAGAGTTAAGAATTCTATGTAACCAAGTCACAGCTAATTTGTAATTTCTTTTCGGCTGTTGAAGGCAGCAGATACAGCAAAATCATATTATGCACTCTCTCTATTGAACCACCGACTCCAATTTAGGTACGAGCCACCAAGGCAGTTTGGCAGGAAATCAATGAATGAATTATGGAAGTAACTAGAATCAAAATCTCCAGACCTGCCAGAAACTAACCTGGCATCATTGAGACTATCGATACATAAATCTGCAGTGGATTTCTTGAAAAAGCAGAGAATGCAAACAGGCTACTAAATTAATAGAGGCAATTACCTACGTGAAAGAAAGTGTGAGCAAAATTACTTACATATATATCAGCCTGATTCTAACTTTACACCCATTGCAGCATGTAAATTCCTCATACAACAAATTGTGCCCTCTCCAACAGAGGAAGAGATACTTTGTAAGGTATTATATATGTTCCTCTACATCATGATGTAGAGACAACAGACTTCTCAGTTTTTTTTGTTCATTTTCAGTGAGTTCTCAGTTTTACTCTCCTAGTTATTATTCCTTTGACACATTAGTATCCCATTTTCTTTTGGGAAATGCACACATTTTCTAGGATATGACTAGGCAAAGATCCACTTTGAAGCAAACATGATTTCCAAGATACCTATGATCTTCTCATCAAAATGGCTACAAGGATAGTGCAAACCTTGCAATCAAGTAGGCTTCACAACTGGTTGTTTAGAACTTTGCAGTTACATCAACCTGATGATGAGCCTCCATTGGCATGCTCGATTCTTGATCAAGGATCCTATGGCCAAGGGAAGGTCTCCCCATGGAACAATGTGACTTGAAATCATAAGCTTTGGCAAACATTTTTTTAAGGAAAGACAAACTCCTGCAGGTGGTTACGCCACAATAAAAGACCTTTAATGTAGAACTCAAATTTTCCTCTTAATAGGAAAATGATTCTCATTCCTCTGTTGTTTTATAGAGATACCTACATAAACTTCACATCATATTCCTGGTTAAGTGTGTCGAGGCACATCAGATGTGCAGACTAAATACATGGGCTACTCCTTTTGACTGACTTATTTTATTCCATGAAACCTTTGCCTATTTGACATCTATGTTGAGTCTTGGGTTCCTCTGTTCAGTTCACGCAGAGTATTAGTGAGTAGCATGACAGTTGTAAGGGGGCTAGTTGCACATGGTGTACCAGTTGTACTTGGGATATCTAAGGGTAAGTATGAGGCCATCTCTGATACCAAATACAGAGAAGAGTTAGTGAGAGGAATGTCTGTGTGAGTGAAGAGAGTAGTGTGGCTTTATTGTGTAAATCTTATGCTTCAGTCTTGGTCGAGTCTGGGGCCTGCTACCAACCATCTAATGTAACAGATCTTATACAGGATGGGGCCAACTAGAAGGACTCCTGGGTCCTAACCTGTGGAAGTTCCTAAGGACAGTGTGCAATGGAAGGGATCTAGGAGCCATCTGTGTCTGGGTAACAGGAGAGTGTGTGTGTGTGCTTTGGGGAAATTCTTCTTGTTTACAACAAACATGAGGGAATGAGGAATTAGTGAGTGAGAAGGAGGGCAATGATAATTACAGAAGTATTCCAGGAATGCTCATGTGTAGGTAAACCGGGTATGGATATATACAGGGATAGGTGTTCAAGTCAACTGGTAACTTGTGGTGTGTAGCCAAATATCAGTAAAGGGCAAACAAGTCACCAAGTCCTCATATGTCAATTACCTCATACAGGACTTGTGGTGTCTGTGTTCAATGATAATAGGATATAACCTGACATCAATTAGGTTCAGTCGAGCCTGACATCAATGGGGTTACAGGTACTTGTTTGGCCTTTTTGTACCAAAGGGAAGAGTATCAGGAGACCCCTTAATGTGTTGATAAGATTTCCTCATTCTTCATTGTACAGTTTGATTCCATGTCACAGTGGTATACTTAAGTAGGACTCATAGATAAGGAAGAAAAACCCTTGGTACACATGGTTCCAACCAAGTTTATTAAGATACAGGAATTGGGAATAGGTGTATCATGGAAATTGTAACAGGAAAGAGTGTCACCTGACATTTAGGAAATCAGGATGAGCCTAGCATCACGAATGGGCAGGAGTACAACTTATAGTACAAGAACTAGAGAGAAATGCCTACAGGACATTACTTTTTCAGCATACTAGGAAACACACTAGCCCTTGTCTAGGTGACATGTTCTGTATCCTAGTATAGCTTAAGTAATGGGAATTATAGAGGGTCGTGTGTTCGAGTATGTGTACTAGTGCCAATATAGATGTAGAGGACAGCACATCACAGGAGAAGGAAATGCAGGTTTTGGGTTTTAAGCTGCAGTCCTAGGCACAAGTATTAAATTACTTGTATATCAGAAATTAGGCTGGGATATATTGGACCAGCCCCACTAAACTCGTGAATGTATACAGTTCAAAAACAAACTCATTTAATGAACTCCATTTCTTTGGCTAATTTATTATATCTTAGCTAATGTATTGTACAATACGTATTGATGTTAATGAATCAAGACACAAAAAATGTATGTGAATGATCTCCTGAGAACCCCTACTTCTCTGGAGAGCGAGAGAGCGATGAAAGATAGTTGTATGGAGGTAATGTAATGAACAATAGGGCTGTTTTTCTTATTATCATGCAGCTGATATGACCATTATCATGCTTCTGTTTAGAAATATTGCCACTGACACAAAGTCAGGTGCCAATTAAAGTAGCTAATGACTTATGCTAGGCTTAGAGTATTGTTATTAATATGAAAGATAGGTATTTGCTAAGTTAATAGCCACAATCAAGCTGAGATCTTGGTGAAGCATGATAAGAATTTCTTAGGTTTCAGGAAATTACAGAGGGCGCATCTTTTACGCTCCCCCCTTCCATCGCTACTCGTAACTCCTCTACATAGCTCTTACTCCTATATGCAAGCTAAAGACTGTACAAAATTTTTAACAAGGATGTTTCAAACTCATCCGAATCATACTAGATGACTTGATTTCAGACCCTTTTTGGCCTTCTTTATTCTTCCAAACATCAAAGCATCATATTTTCATATATAAAACTATATACACAAATGAAATCCAGAGTACACGAATATCAGATTCCAACAACAAACTCACAACTAAACCTATATACACAAACGAAATAAAGGAATAAAAGCATATCCAAGACCGAATATGTTCTCCCCAATCATGAACCTAAAATCTAATGTTCCTAAAATGAGTTATAAAGGTTCTCCCCAAGACAGTGGTGCATAGTACCAATATCATTCACACAAAACAAATAAAATCTTACGTTTCAGAAATTTAGATCCAAATAAAAATCTTAATGTTCCATAAATTTTGAAGCACCACCAAATTCCTAAAATTTTGAACCCTAGATTTTGATTTCTTCATCTAAACCCTAATTAAGAAAGAAAACCCTAGATAATAAATCAAGGAAGGAAAACTCATAAACAGGAAGGGTGAAGATGGAGTGAGATATTACCTAAACGCGGCGATGACGGCGGCGACGGCGGCGACGGCGGTGACGCACGGCGACGGGATGACGCACGGCGACGGGATCTGATGGAGAGAGCAACGGAGGAGAAAAATTTGGGGGGAGCGAATATTTGCTTATTTGCCTTCTTTTATTTCCAGATCTGATGGAGAGAGCAGCGCCAAATATTTCTTTCCTCGCGGGAAAGGAAATATTTGGGGGGCGCGGGCTGAGAGAAAATAATTCCAGATGCTTATTTGCCTTCAGCAGCAGCGCCAAATATTTCTTTCCTCACGGGAAAGGAAATATTTTTGGGGGGGGGGGGGGCGCGGGCTGTAGATGAAAAAGTTGTGGGAAATAAATTTTGACACAACACTTTTAATGTGTTGTATTTAATTTATATTAATGTAGGACACTATTAAAGTGTTGTATTTAGTAGAAACTATTATACGACATTTATAAGTGTTCTTAAAGTGTTGTTATATTTAGGTTTACGACACTTTTAAAGAGGTATCGTAGATTATGATAAATACTTAATTACAATGACATGTTTTAGTAGAGTGTCGTGACAACGAAAAAATAATGGCACTTATTTAGAAAGTGTCGTAAATAAAGTGTCGTTATTAACCTATTTTGTTGTAGTGATCTAAGTTTTCCTATATATATATATATATATATATATATATATATATATATATCTATATATATATATATATATATATATATATATATATTTATATCATTACTATATATATATAAAATATATATATATAAAATATATATATATATATATATATATATATTTTTTTTTTTTTTTTTTTTTTTTTTTTTGAAGCAATGGGTACTTGTGGTGAACTCGCCTCCACTGAGGCTCGAACTCCCGACCACTTGGGCCGCATGCATCTCACTTAACCACTAGGCTAGAGGTCATTTGCATATATATATATATATATATATATATATATATATATATATATATATATATATATATATATATATATATATAAACCAGTCGGCTAGTTTTGGAACGTTTCTGTGTGTGTGTGTGTGTGTGTGTGTGTGTGTGTGTGTGTGTGTGTGTGTGTGTGTATATATATATATATATATATATATATATATATATATATATAAGGCATGTTGAATAAATACTAGTAAATTTATGTAAATACTTTCATATATAACTCTTCGACGTCTTATCGTCTAGCAACTTTTTGTCCTTACTATGAGTAGCCAGGATAACGGTCACCATAGTAGCATCATTTCACTTCTCAACCCGAAAAAATATTTATAATATAGTTAGACATATAGTACATGTTGGTCTTTCTATAAAAGTAAACACAACTTAGATATCTACCAAGATCAGTATATACCATGTGACGAAAATGCACAATCAACGAAATTGAGCAACCACACCATTTTCCAGCCTCGTCCCTAGCTACCTTGGCTTTCTCTAATTTTGCTTTGTATTTTGGATCATTAACTTACTCTTTATTAAAGCTCATTGATCCAACTTTGAATTGGTTCTTTCAGGCTGAGCCCACCCCAAAAAACTTTTTTGCTTTTTTTTTTATGTATAATTTTTTTTTGAAATTTTTTCATGTGAATTAGTCCACACTTAGTCCACCCCAATCCACTCCATCCCAACCAAACTCAATTTTCTGGTTCCGCCCTTGATCGCATCCTTGATTACCTTTGCAGCGACTAAAGGAACTAGCGCATGATCTTAGCATGGTGACCAAAAAAACCTTACATTGCAAAACATAATATAATATTAAGGTTGCGTTTGGTTCATTGTAATGTAATCGTAATCGTAATGGAATTGGATTTGTAATGTAATTGAGTTTGTAATGTAATGAAATTACAATTACATTACTATGTTTGGTTGAAGCATGTAATCAAACCATGTAATGTAATGTAATGTCAATTGCATTCATATATTTGGTTTACCATTGAATGTAATTAAGTTTCTAATTTAATATTTTTTTTAAATACAACATAAAATTAAAAAAGTGGATCACTAAATTTTTTTAAAAATTTTAAAAAAACAAAATAAAAATAAATAATAAATAAATAAGAAAAAAATGGTTTGTTTTCTGCTAAAAAAAGACCAAAAACGAAAAAAAATACAAAATACAAAAAATGACAAACGAACAAAACAAAAGGAAAAAAAAAACCAAAAATGAAAAAGCGATAAAAAAGAAAAACGACAAAAAAAAATCAAAAATGTGAAAACCATAAAAAGGGACCAATAATGATAAAAAATGACTAAAAACAAAAAAATTGACAAAAAACAACAATAAATGAAAGGAAAAAAAAGACAAAAAACGACAAAAAACAAAAAAAAAAAGGCAAAAAATGAAAAAAAAAAAGCGACAAAAAAAAAGAAAAAAATGACAAAAAATGATAAAAAAGAGCAAGAAAAATAAAAAACGATAAAAAAAGAACAGAAATGACAAAAAACGAAAATATGAAAAAAGATCAAAAACAAGAGGGAAGTAAAACGAGCAAAAAAACGACAAAAAGATTAAAAAACTTGCGAAAAAAACCAAAACGACAAAAAAGGGAACAAAAACGACAAAAACAACAAACAAAAAGAAAAAACGAGCATAAACGACAAAAACAATGTGAAAAAAGACCCCAAAAAAAAGCAAAAAATGATTAAAAAAAGCGACAAAAAACGTACAAAATTGACCGAAAACGATAGAAGACGATAAAAATGTGAAAAATGGTCAAAAACGTACAAGATCGACAAAAATCGATAAATATCATGCAGAAATGGCAAAAAATATGCAAAATCGACAAAAAAAATAAAAAAACGTAAAAAATTCACCAAAAACGATAAAAAAAAGCGTGCAAAAAGGCAAAAGACGTGCAAATAAAGCAAAACCAAAAAAAAGTGCAAAACCGACAAAAAATGTACAAAATCGACAAAAATGATTTAAAAGTGCAAAAATCGACAAAAAATGGCCAAGAATGTGCAAAAAACGACCAAAAATAGAAAAAAAAAGGGCCCAAAACGAGCAAAAACGAAAAAAAAATAAACAAAAACGAACAAAAATGATAAAAAAAACACAAAATCGACAAAAAAGATTTAAAAAGTGCAAAAGCGACAAAAAATGGCCAAGAATGTGCAAAAACGACCAAAAATAAAAAAAGGCCCAAACAAGCAAAACCGACAAAAAAAACAAAAATGACAAAAAAAACAAAAACGACAAAAAAAAACAAAAAACTAAAAAAAAGAGGCAAAAAACGAACAAAAACGGCAAAAGGGCAAAAACAACAAAAAACGACAAAAACGACAAAAAAAAACCAAAAATGAACAAAAATGACAAAAAACGAACAAAACGACAAAAAACGGGCAGAAACAACAAAAAAGGACAAAAATGACAAAAAATAAACAAAAACAACCAAAAATGAACAAAAATGTCAAAAAAAGGACCAAAAATGACAAAACAAACAAAAACAACAAAAAATGACCAAAAACGAACAAAAATGACAAAAATGAACAAAAACGACAAAAACGACAAAAAACGAACAAAAACGACAAAAAACAAACAAAAACAACAAAAATGACCAAAAAGACCAAATTGTAGCATACCAACCTTCCGCTTAAGTTGTAGTGTAATTGCGATTACATAGGTTTTATGATGTAATTGAGTTTAGAAGAAACTGATGTAATGTAATCAAACTTGTAATCGCGATTACATTACATCTAATTTTTTTGTCCAACCAAACACCCGAGTTAGATAGACAACGTAATGCCAATTACATTACGTTGTCCAATCCTGCAAACCAAACGGGGCTTAAGTTGGATTACGTTAGAGTAAACTAAAACTAGTTTGACAAATTGATTTATAAAATGGGAGGATTTATGAAATGCCCAAAAACTAAAAAAGTTTTATGTAAAATCCACCGCTAAAAAAAACTTTCATCGCGTGCCCAGAATTAGAGAAACTTATCCAAAGCGGATTCCAAATGACCATTTTGCCCTTCCTTTTAATTTATTGAAAACACCCACGAAACTGCTCTTAAAAAAATGTTTCGATACTTCATCTTCTTCCATACGCTGCTCACTTTCGAATCTAGGTTTTTTCCTCAAAAATTTTCAAAAACTCGTCGGAAAATTTCGGAAAGACCGGGACAAACGGCAAAAGTGCTAAAACGGAGGTCCAAACATCATTTTTTTGCGATTCTAAAATTTTGGAAGGCCGTCTAACGGTAGAACGGTTACTTTCAGTCTCCTCGACGATACGCACATTTTGCGACAAACGGGACCTCGTTTCGACCTCCCAGTCAAAAGTTATGGCTCTCCAAAGTTTCAGCTGACCATAAAATGCAGGAGAATGGTCATTCTCCGTGTTAGAACACGAAAAATGTTAATTTCGCATGAGGGTGGTCATTCTCCGTGTTAGTAACACGGAGAATGTCATTCTCCGTCTTAATTTACACGGATAATGACATTCTCCGTGTTACTAACACGGAGAATGGCATTCTCCGTCTTAATTTACACGGAGAATGACCATTCTCCGTGCTAAATTACACGGAGAATGACTATTCTCCGTCTTAATTTACACGGAGAATGCCATTCTCCGTGTAGTTTATCACGGAGAATGGTCATTCCAGTGTTAAAACACAGGAGAATGACCATTCTCCGTGTTAGAAACACGGAGAATGCCATTCTCCGTGTTAAATAAAACGGAGAATGACATTCTCCGTGTTACTAACACGGAGAATAGCATTCTCCGTGTAATTGCATTCTCCGTGTAATTTAGCACGGAGAATGGTTATTTCAGTGTTAAAACGCAGGAGAATGGCATTCTCCGTGTTAAATAAAACGGAGAATGGTCATTCTCCGTGTAATTTAGCACGGAGAATGGTCATTTCAGTGTTTAAAACGCAGGAGAATGGCCATTCTCCGTGTTAGAAACACGGAGAATGTCATTCTCCGTTTTAAATAAAACGGAGAATGGCATTCTCCGTGTTAATTTACACGGAGAATGGTCATTCTCCGTGTTAAATAAAACGGAGAATGGTCATTCTCCGTGTAATTTAGCACGGAGAATGGTCATTTCAGTGTTAAAACGCAGGAGAATGGCCATTCTCCGTGTTAGAAACACGGAGAATGTCATTCTCCGGAGAATGACATTCTCCGTGTTAATTTACACGGAGAATGGTCATTTCCAGTGTTAAAACGTAGGAGAATGGCCATTCTCCGTGTAATTTAGTTTTTTCAGGAATAAAGAGTTTCGTTCTTCTTTCAAAGCGATGATAATTCTTATGGAAAAGAAGAAGAAAGATTTTCTCTCCACAATTGACGTCGATGAAGATGATGATGATGGTGATGATGATGACGAGCGATGATCTGAGTTCGACCGAAGAAAAGCACACCGAACTACGAACGATCTTTGCGATCTCTGCTGAAGATGAGAGCAATGGAATTCAGATTTTTCGTGAAGAAGAAGAAGACGAAAATCGCAATCCAGATCTGAGTTTTTTGAATTCAAATACATATAGATGACCAATTCGCGCGGAGGGGTAGTTTCGGTATTATAAAAATAGCAGTTTCCAGCGGGTGGCATCTAAAAGGGAATCTTGGAATATTTAACGTGAAAATACTTAATTCTGGACATTTCATAAAACTCATCCAGCGGGTGGGCATTTCATAAAAGTCCATCCCGAAATTGGATTTCTCAGCAATTTTCAGCTATAAAATTTACTCAACCTGCACTGGTCTGCCCGTTATGCCTTCCTATTGTTAGGAGCAGCATCACTTTGGTTGATCGAAGGACCAACATAGTTTGCTCTTAAGAAGCCTACCCAACATTCTACTGGTTTATGAGGACCGGTACCTAAACAAACATAATTATAGTTTAAATATAATTAAACATGCATAGGAATCAAAGCAAATAATTAGTTGAGCCAACTTCTTATATTGTTAACTTCCTTACCAGGCCCGTCCTACAGATCTCGATCTGGGATCGTCACGAGGCTTTGTAGGAACGATCATGGTCCACTCCCTCTGTCATTAACTAGTGGTGGAAAATGTGTTATATATGTAAAAAATGCACACGAAATTTGAAACACAATATTAACAATTTTGAGGGAATACATTCATTATGTATGGGAGTGAATTTAAAAAGCTAAGTTATATAAACGAATAATACCTAAAACATAGGATCAGAAAGGAGTTTTTTTTTTTCTTGTGAGAAGTTGCATTTGGCATGAACCTAGGAAGTTCGCACGCTCCAAATATCTAACTCATCTTGTGTCAAACGAATATCATACTCAACTCGGATACTCCAAAATATACTAAACATATCAAACTAGGTTAGTGTCCATGTTGCAGTATCCTTTCCATGTCTAGTTGTTTCTGTGTCCGTGCAACATAAATGCAAATTGAGGATAAGATGAAACAAAATCATCTTGGATGGTTTGGACATGTGTAACGTGTACCAATCAATAGGCCAGGTTACAATGAGCAATAAGATATTAGTCGAGTAACTACTAGATTTTAGGACAAATGAACTTGGATTGAGGCATAAAAAACGATATGGTTTTTTACAAAGGGCATGTCAAATAAAAAAAAAAAAGCTAAATGGACTAAAATGGTTCAAATAGCCTACCCCAAATCTTGGGATGTGCCGCCTATGCTATCAATGTTCTATATTTTCACTATTCGATACATAATGTAAAATATTACTGGATTTCTAATATGATAGAGAGTGTAAAATGAATCCTTATATAATACACGATGTTATTGTTGTTGTTATTGTTGTTTGAGACACAATTTAACACAAAATATTCCTATTATAGTTTTCTAGTATGTGTTGTGAGGTTTCGTCGATTGAGAAATATTGCAGGGAGGCTTCGCCTATTGAGAGCGAAGAATTAGATTTAAAAGATGTCCGTGTATCGAATGTTTTTAAAAATTTATATGAAATTTCAAATCATCGATACTATGCTTGCCATAACAAAGAATAAATTTAGCTCCACATAACCCTCCTATGCAGCGCACAACCAAAAAGCTAGTGTGATCTTTTAAGGAGGAATTGTTCCAATAATAGAGAACTCCAAATAAATCCCATATTTTGAATTAGTTCCCTTTGAGTTCTTCATTGTTGCTTAAATCCCAATTTGTAAGCTTTGCTTTCGTAGGAAGATATCAATAATGAATGACCCGTTAAGAATGATGGATTATTTTAAGATTATGGGGTTTGCATTTCAAATGCAAGCCCAAATTTTTAATGGTTAGGATTTGGTACCCATCTTGATTTTTATAAAAGACTTTGCATTTTTCATGTAGGAGAGTTTTTTCCAATATAAGCCCCGAAAACTTTTCTATTTTAACACAAGTTCTCTCGTTATTGTTGTGTAAAAGATTGTGCATATCATCAGTCCTATCGCCACCTTCCGTCTAAGTAACATAACCTTAGGGCTTGAATTTAACCATACTATGTGAATCACACTTTTGAACGCAATATTTGGTATGATGGATTTAAGATTGAATGAGAGAAGGGGGAGGGAGAAGGGTGACTGAAATAGGATAGAAGGGAGGGATAGTTGAGAAAGGAGGAGGGTGACCGAGGAAGGGAGGAAATGGGGTGGTGGTGTCGAAGATTGTATTTGGGTTTTTTGGTTTCCAGAATGAGGGAAGGGAGGAGGGCAATAATTGGGTTAAAGAATGAAGGATTATGGGAGAGGGTTTAATGGGTGAGTTTGACGATAGATAAATAAAATAGTTTAAATATAAAATTTATTAAGTTAAATGGTGGTTCCTAATTTTTCTTAACCAAATGAGTTTGTGACGTATAATCATAATGATATGAAATGTCTCCTTTCAAGGAACAATATTTTGGGTTTTATTTTAAAATTGGGCAAGATGTGAAAAACTTATATTGAAAAAGTGATAGCCGTGATGAACTATGAAAAAAACCTGAATGATAGTTTACACTCCAATTTCTGTTTACAACTATAAAATTTTCAGCATAGATGATGATAGGTTAGAGAAAAAGCGCAAGAAAAAAAAAACAAGAAGAAGAAAAAAAATCGTAAGATTAAGGTGAAACTGAAAAGTTATAAAAATTAGATTTGAATATTACACAAGTTCCATCGACCTTTATTTAAAACCTGCATGTAATATTAAAAAAAACATAAATGGTAGGAAAAAAATAGGGAGGGTGGCAAGACCATGTTGAGTAGGACATTTAAAGAAGAAAAAAAGGGTAACCTTTTAGAATCCACCAGTAAATTTAAAAAAAAGTTATACATATCATATTATTGCACTTATCCTGTTTATCATCTAACTTAGTATCGATCTCATTTATCCGATACCCCTACTTAACTAGATAACAAACATATATTATATTTGTAGATAAAATAAAACTAATCTATACTTAAATACCCTCACACATTCTTGTACCTAAATAGCTCACAATTTTTTTTAGCAAACTTGAGTGACTCTTGTAATTACCGAGGAGAGGTATAAGATTCTGGCTGAATGGCGGAAGAACAGTGGATCGAGTTTCAGAGACGTATTATTCTTTCTATTTATTTGGTGAGAGTTGGAAAATAGTGGGCCAATATGCATTCAATATAGCGTGCACAAAATTATGCACGTATCGTCGGACATCTCAAAAAATAAATAAGTAAATAAATTTAGGAACAACTTACATTTTGTAACTTGTCAACCTCCTTTTCTTTTGAAATTGAGGTAAGGTTTTTTCTAAGGGCACCACCCTTTTTGCTAGTGTCACGCCCCGCTCCCGTAGGAGCGATCGTCCTCGCTAAGGCGTGATGCCGCACGAGCCTAGATTGTGCTCGTGCAAGGCAGTTCCATAACGGCCGATTACATTATGCGGCGACGGAGTCGTCGCACAGAAGTCCCAAGCAGAAACATTGAATACATTGCAGCGGAATTTAAAGAAGAACACATGAACTCAAGTAACTCAAAAGAAATCTCTTTATTGATATTGAATACAAGATTACATTTGTGGGCGCAAGGCCAAATTACAAATTCTCTCATGCTCACTTTTCTCTCATTTCACAAGTCACTCTGCTCTCTCTCATCTCTCGATACAAATGCTTGAACCAGCGGAAGCTTCGGAAGGCGATGTCCATACATTATGTCCTGTATAAGTCTTTAGATCACGCGGCCACACGCTTCGACTCGCCAAGGAACTCCGTGCCTCGACGCATCCAAGCGAGCCCCGCGCCACGAGCTTCTACCTGTGCCTGTACATGAAACACTGTGTGGGTGTCAGTACCACTGTACTGGTGGAGTGAGCTTCTCGTCCACCCATACATAACCGACACGTTTCATTTACTTTGTGCAGCTTAAACCCTTTCAATTGTCTTTCTAGTCTTGCCTTAGGATCAGTTTTAAGACTTGACGTCTAACCAACTCGACGTGCAACGACGTGGTCGGGCTATCATGCCAACGTGTATTCCGATCGAGGCAGTGCCTCATCGCCTAGGTACTTGACCAAACTTCAACTCGGGACGGCAGGGTCGTGCCATAGTCTATTCGTAACTTAACATGTTCGGGACAGTGCTTCGTCGAGGAGCAACTTATGCGCACTCGGCCGTGCCAAGACTTTTACTTAAACTCAAACGCCTCTAGACCAATCCTCGTGCCAACGATTCAAGTGCCAAGGACGGCAGTGGGACGACTCGTGCAGGCCGTTTCTCTAGACCTTGCTTAGACTTGTCCGTGCTTCAAGGTGAGGCCGTGCCTCGCAAGTTATCAAGACTTATCGTGCTACCGCCAAGCGGCCTTCCTGCTAGACCCATTTGTTAATTTAGACAAGACTTGTGGACCATAGTATCACTTCCAAGAAACATCCCGATGACATCTATCGTGCCAAGCATGGTGCATATGCTGCAGCCCAATCTTAGGCCCAGACATTGTGTTCCCGACTAGACAAGCAATCAAGTTCTAGACTCAATCCAAAGGCATACACGCAGTGTGCCGCTATTGCCGATGCATCTATATGAGTGGTCACTAGCAATTTCAAGCTATCTTGGACTGGCTCGTGGGATATCGGTCACGTCCCTACACGGGTAGCTAGCCCGGAGGCGCCGAAGTCTTCCATGCGGTTATCCAGCATCCTACTTTGAGCCACACTCGCTTCTCCCGGGCCGAATGATCCCGGCGCCCCGGTGATCATTCGAGAAGACTACACCTTGTCGATAAGTTGTCCAATGACCATGCATACTCGATCTATCCAGTCTATCCAGTCCTTTCTTAACATGACCATGCATTCCTTCTTTCTATCAAGACTTATCGAGACTCCCAAGTATGAGGGACCGATCTCGTGTGCAGAACATTTCAAGACTTAGCGAGACTCCCAAGCCAGGGGACCGATCTCGTGTGCGGGACATTTCAAGACTTAGCGAGACTCCCAAGCCAGGGGACCGATCTCGTGTGCGGGACATATCAGGACGTAGCGAGACTCCCAAGTAGCGGGATCGATCTCAGCGACAACCAGTCGCAGGGACTTACTTGTTCGTGGCAAGTATTTCACTAAATCGATCGTAACTCGTGCCTTAGACAGACCTGGTTCTCTAGGCGACGCTAACGCTCAAGTCATAAACTTTACACAACGAGCCTTCTTCTCAAGGGACTACACGATTTGACAACCGCAGATAGAGCGGGACAGTGCTAGAAATGGCTTTGATAGCCCAGCACAACACTTGTCTAACTTATTCAGGCGACGACTCGACGAGCGAGGGCTACGCCGAGCTCCGCGTCGAGGGAACGTGCTAGGCACGGGGTCGACTTGGACAACCAACTTTCCGAGTGCCTAGACTTAAGCCAACGAGCCATGCGAGACGACTTAACTTGCGGGACGTGCGAAGGCTATGCCAAGCCTTACGGGACGGGACCGTGCATGCTTTGTTAAGCATTCATGCGGTCGACGCCTATGACTTAGGCTATTCCAAGTGTTGGGACAAAACGACGGGACCGTGCATGCTTTTCAAGCATTCACGCAGGCGACGCCTAAGGCTTAGGCTATATTCAAGTGTCGGGACAACTTAACTTAAGCCAACGTCCTTCTCCCAAGCCACGGGATCGAAGGATTGAGTGTCATTTGAAAGCACGCAGAGCCGACTTCTATAAAGACCGTGGGACCATTTTCCATGTTCTAAGACATTCCGAACCGACGGGATTATTCCCTTAGCTTTGTTGGTGCGTAGCTTTTAGATTAGCCTACCAGTGCAAGTTGAAAACATGCGCATTATTAAGTGAAGGCTAAGATGAAACGAGTTCACCGAAACTCCCCCACCTGTGCGAGGAGTCGCCTCGGACGAGCGAGCCTTCGAGCAGCCGTTGCAAGGCTAAGTTCCAACGCCGTCGGCGTTTCGATTCCTCCGATTGACTTTGCGGGACGGGGCACTACAACATACACCACTCAGAACAAGTCTCGTCCTCGAGACTTTCCTGAAGGCAAGCCATCCTACCATTTCTATGGCCAAGACTTAATCGTGCGCACACGCGGGACTATAACAGTCGAGCGAGGTATGCCTACGCGTTTCCTTGAGTCCGAGCCACGCTCGTACTATTACCAATCCTTTCGTTAGCATGGTTTCAAGATCTCAACACACTCCCATCTTTCAAGTCTTGCTTGAACTCATTGTATCACTTGGCTGGATCGTGCACGTATTCCAAGCGTCCCCAAAATACATGCATTCAGCCAAGCCGCATGATAGAGAATTTGTCATTCTCACTCGAGTCGCTTCGAGCACATATCCAGACGTCCCTGAAATATATGCATGTCAGCCGAGTCTCGTGAGCAGGATTTCCTACGTTCGTGATTCATGCTATCCATTCAAACCAATCCTTAAGATCAATTCTTCGATTGATAACTCTGCAACAGGGGCGTTTCGCCTAACCGCTAGGCTATTTCTTTTCGAGGCTAAGTCAATGTCAGGATTGGAATCATAGTTCCTCAACAATAATGCCAACACTGACCCCAATCCTAGGATCAAACCATAGTCAGTAGTACGGGGTTTTTTACCCAAGCTCGCGTCACTCAGATTTCTAAACATCGAGCATGATCACCTATTTCGTATCAAGACATTCGTTGCGCAGCACAACGAATTCCAATCCATTCAATCTACCAATTCTAACCAATTCATGTATTCGATTACGAGATCATCTAGCTCGATAATACGTTGCGCCTCAATCTCACGCGAGTCCGATTATCCACGGCGGTCCTTGAATCACCATGTAACGCTCCCGCGGAATAATCATTCTCATCAGGGCGTAACTCTTGTTTGAGTCTAGACTCATTCATTTTCGATACGCAGATTGGACCTATACAATCCTCAAATTCGGTTCTTCAAGCACACAATTCATTTTCGAGTCACCTTCGCGTCAAACCACAAGTCGAAGCATACAAATTGTCACGCCAAGCTAGGTCAATCACCCCCGCTGTATGAATCACCATACCAGCGCTCACGCGGAGTGATCGTCTCAAATCGACGTGACGCATGTGCGAGGTTGGAGTTGCGCTCGCATAAGACAAGAATGTCGAAGTTGTGGTTATCGACGAAGCAAATCCAAACGTTTCATTTTCATCCAATCCAAATTCGATAGTCCGACCGTCATTCATTCAACTATAAAATCCTCGAGCCAAGTTTTATCCTTTCTTCGACACGTTTCGATATCCCGAGTATAGCATCCATCGAAACAGTAACATTTGCACGATCGCCTTTCGCTGAGTCAGAGTACCCCCGAGTTATCGCATATCGATCTTTGATACGCCTCAATACCATCGACGATATGCGTAACCTGACGATCTTCCTTTGCAACCAATTTCGAGTCGTGCAACCGATGTTATTGTTCGAACTGGATATCCCATAATTTCCTCGATATTCAAGATCAAGTTCAGTCGCTCTTCCTCAAGCTCATTTTAAGATCGTTGTTCGAAACTCAAGTCATATTTCATTTGCATCAACCCGATATCGTACGCGCGATCCTCTAAGTTTCCTCGATCAAGACCATTCATTTTCATTCATCGTTCCGAATCATTTTTCCAACACGCGTTGCCTATTCGCAAGTTGCCCGAACGAGATGCTCGTTCGGGACATTCGAAGTCATGACCCACTAAGCGTGACGCGTTCTAAGGCTTTGCGCGATCGCATCGCCTCGTCGACATACTCGCCGTTACTCGTAATCCTCAATATTTGCTCGAATGATTTCTAAGAAAATCCATACACCACTCGAATTCGAGCCATCCGATCTAATCCACAATCACGTTCGCGTCATTTGCTAAGACATCCTTCGGATTCGTTCGACGAATCCCTAGCGTAATCGCTCACGTCGCATCGACGTACTAAGTCGTTCGTACTATTTCCTCAAAATCCAAATCAATCCTCCGTGTACGCCTAAGCGTTAACTCGATAGCGTTCCTATCGGTAGATACTCTAAGTGTAGCTTCGTTCCCGTCTGAGCAGTACTCGATATCGCTCGTAACTCGTTTGCACCAAAAGTCGAGGTGCACGATACGCGACGCAACTTAGCCAAAAGGCCGTGTGCATAGCCATCCCGTACGGACTATATTTCGAGTTTGCACGCTCAATTGCTAAGGTCGACGTAGGACTATTCGGGCACGCGCGCAACTTGTTAACTTTAGCATGCGTTTTCTATCGAGTCAAGTTTACATCGTTCGGCACAAAGGCCTACAGATGCGTCCGGCGATGGCCTATCGATGCGTTCGGTTGAACGCTTGAACGAGCTTTTGAAATTATTTAGACTTATTGTATGGACATGCCGAGGGACAATCGAGAGAGAGCGTACACTTATTTTCCAACGACGAGCTTTCAAAACTGAGAAATTTCAACGTGAAGTCCAAGGACGTAAAGCCGTGCTCTGATACCATTATGTCACGCCCCGCTCCCGTAGGAGCGATCGTCCTCGCTAAGGCGTGATGCCGCACGAGCCTAGATTGCGCTCGTGCAAGGCAGTTCCATAACGGTCGATTACATTATGCGGCGACGGGGTCGTCGCACAGAAGTCCCAAGCAGAAACATTGAATACATTACAGCGGAATTTAAAGAAGAACACATGAACTCAAGTAACTCAAAAGAAATCTCTTTATTGATATTGAATACAAGATTACATTTGTGGGCGCAAGGCCAAATTACAAATTCTCTCATGCTCACTTTTCTCTTATTTCACAAGTCACTCTGCTCTCTCTCATCTCTCGATACAAATGCTTGAACCAGCGGAAGCTTCGGAAGGCGATGTCCATACATTATGTCCTGTATAAGTCTTTAGATCACGCGGCCACACGTTTCGACTCGCCAAGGAACTCCGTGCCTCGATGCATCCAAGCGAGCCCCGCGCCACGAGCTTCTACCTGTGCCTGCACATGAAACACTGTGTGGGTGTCAGTACCACTGTACTGGTGGAGTGAGCTTCTCGCCCACCCATACATAACCGACACATTTCATTTACTTTGTGCAGCTTAAACCCTTTCAATTGTCTTTCTAGTCTTGCCTTAGGATCAGTTTTAAGACTTGACATCTAACCAACTCGACGTACAACGACGTGGTCGGGCTATCATGCCAACGTGTATTCCGATCGAGGCAGTGCCTCATCGCCTAGGTACTTGACCAAACTTCAACTCGGGACGGCAGGGTCGTGCCATAGTCTATTCGTAACTTAACATGTTCGGGACAGTGCTTCGTCGAGGAGCAACTTATGCGCACTCGGCCGTGCCAAGACTTTACTTAAACTCAAACGCCTCTAGACCAATCCTCGTGCCAACGATTCAAGTGCCAAGGACGGCAGTGGGATGACTCGTGCAGGCCGTTTCTCTAGACCTTGCTTAGACTTGTCCGTGCTTCAAGGTGAGGTCGTGCCTCGCAAGTTATCAAGACTTATTGTGCTACCGCCTTGCGGCCTTCCTGCTAGACCCATTTGTTAACTTAGACAAGACTTGTGGACCATAGTATCACTTCCAAGAAACATCCCGATGACATCTATCGTGCCAAGCACGGTGCATATGCTGCAGCCCAATCTTAGGCCCAGACATTGTGTTTCCGACTAGACAAGCAATCAAGTTCTAGACTCAATCCAAAGGCATACATGCAGTGTGCCGCTATTGTCGACGCATCTACATGAGTGGTCACTAGCAATTTCAAGCTATCTTGGACTGGCTCGTGGGATATCGGTCACGTCCCTACACGGGTAGCTAGCCCGGAGGTGCCGAAGTCTCCCATGCGGTTATCCAGCATCCTACTTTGAGCCACATTCGCTTCTCCCGGGCCGAATGATCCCGGCGCCCCGGTGATCATTCGAGAAGACTACACCTTGTCGACAAGTTGCCCAATGACCATGCATACTCGATCTATCCAGTCTATCCAGTCCTTTCTTAACATGACCATGCATTCCTTCTTTCTATCAAGACTTATCGAGACTCCCAAGTATGAGGGACCGATCTCGTGTGTGGGACATTTCAAGACTTAGCGAGACTCCCAAGCCAGGGGACCGATCTCGTGTGCGGGACATTTCAAGACTTAGCGAGACTCCCAAGCCAGGGGACCGATCTCGTGTGCGGGACATATCAGGACGTAGCGAGACTCCCAAGTAGCGGGATCGATCTCAGCGACAACCAGTCGTAGGGACTTACTTGTTCATGGCAAGTATTTCACTAAATCGATCGTAACTCGTGCCTTAGACAGACCTGGTTCTCTAGGCGACGCTAACGCTCAAGTCATAAACTTTACACGACGAGCCTTCTTCTCAAGGGACTACAGGATTTGACAATCGCAGATAGAGCGGGACAGTGCTAGAAATGGCTTTGATAGCCCAGCACAACACTTGTCTAACTTATTCAGGCGACGACTCGACGAGCGAGGGCTACGCCGAGCTCCGCGTCGAGGGAACGTGCTAGGCACGGGGTCGACTTGGACAACCAACTTTCCGGGTGCCTAGACTTAAGCCAACGAGCCGTGCGAGACGACTTAACTTGCGGGACGTGCGAAGGCTATGCCAAGCCTTACGGGACGGGACCGTGCATGCTTTGTTAAGCATTCATGCGGTCGATGCCTATGACTTAGGCTATTCCAAGTGTTGGGACAAAACGACGGGACCGTGCATGCTTTTCAAGCATTCACGCAGGCGACGCCTAAGGCTTAGGCTATATTCAAGTGTCGGGACAACTTAACTTAAGCCAACGTCCTTCTCCCAAGCCACGGGATCGAAGGATTGAGTGTCATTTGAAAGCACGCTGAGCCAACTTCTATAAAGACCGTGGGACCATTTTCCATGTTCTAAGACATTCCGAACCGACGGGATTATTCCCTTAGCTATGTTGGTGCGTAGCTTTTAGATTAGCCTACTAGTGCAAGTTGAAAACATGCGCATTATTAAGTGAAGGCTAAGATGAAACGAGTTCACCGAAACTCCCCCACCTGTGCGAGGAGTCGCCTCGGACGAGCGAGCCTTCGAGAAGCCGTTGCAAGGCTAAGTTCCAACGCCGTCGGCGTTTCGATTCCTCCGATTGACTTTGCGGGACGGGGCACTACAGCTAGGGGCTAGTCCAAAAATGTTTCAAAATATTACAAGTTTGCCATCAATTTTTTTTACTTGGGGCTAGCCCAAGCAAAGGTATAAATACCAACTTTTGTTTTTCTTTTTCTCTCTCTCTCTCTACTATTTTCTTTTCTCCCTCAACTCTTTTCTTCTCTCCCTCAACTCTAGGTCAAAGAATTTAACCCCAAGTTTTTTCCCAACCTACATTTTTTCCAAAATTTTCTCTCAACTCTAGGTCGTTGATTTTTATCCCAAAATTTTCTCTCAACTCTAGGTCATTGACTAGTAAGTCATCGAATTAATATATGTTTAATGTTTTAAACATGAATTTCACATATAAAAAGTTGAATTATGTGTATATTGTAGAAAAATATTGAACATGGAACAACCGGGATCATCAAATGTTGTATACTCTCTTTCCGCCACGTCCGAATAACACTTTGATGCATCGGAAGCCCTCTTGGTAACTAAATTTTAACTTTTCATCGGATGAAAAATCGGGTTGTGACACAGAGGACTGTCACCTCTCTGGCAGTCCCGATCATAGATTAGGACTGCCAGAGAGGTGGCAGTCCTTCACATATGTAGGACTGCCAGGGGCCTGACAGTCCTACATATATTTTTTTGCGATTCTAAAATTTCGACAAAAAGTGCTAAAACAGAGGTCAAAACATCATTTTTTTTTTGCGATTCTAAAATTTTGGAAGGCCGTCTAACGGTGAAGCCGTTAATGTAACGTCCGTATTTCGGGATACTTAATTAGGCATATATGTATTTTGGCCTGTATTTTATTTTCTCGGATTCTGGCCTGTAATTGTGTTTTGGCTTAACTTACGGATTTTGGTTTTCTCGTAAAACAGGTTTTGGACCTGGCTTGGTTTTATTTTGTGGAGAAATTGGTTTGGTTTGGTTTAGTATGCATGGGAACACCCTAGTTAATCTCCACCCTCATTCCACCACAACCCACCCTCATTAAAACCCCACCTAACTTTCTCTCTCCTCATAATTTCCATTAATTTCTTCATCTTCTTCTTCCTTCCTCCACACAACACCAACACCATAGGCAAGTGCACCTTGCCACCAAATAAGTACCCAATTTTATTTGTCCATTAGCTAGATTAGGCCATGGTGAACAACATTAGAACTTGGCATTTTATGATTTGGAGCTTCTATTTTTCTAGATCTAGGTTTTAATTATTTTCGGTTTTTCTTAGTTTTGATCTATTAAACTTAGATTTTTTCTTGTTTTGAGGCTTCCATGTGGAAGAGAATTCAATTTTACACAAGTTAGAACTTTGAAAATCCAAATTTAGTTTTGTTTTGGCCAAGTTATGAAGATTTTAAGTTTAGGGTTCTTGGAGTCTTCCTCTCGGCCTGATGGAAAAGAAGACCTCGGCCTGCGCTCTTTAGCGCATGGCCGGATTGCGCAACCCCTCGGCCAGCACTTTGCGCTGGGCTGACTTGCGCTGGCGCTTCTTAGCACCAGCGCCTTCCTCCCCTTGGCGCACTTGACTGCTGCGCCGCTCGCTCCCAATGCGGCTCGGCTCCAGCGTAACTCAACCCTAGCGCAGCTCACCCCAGCGCGCTTGACTTCAGCGCAACCCGACTCAGCGCAACCCGACCCAGCACAAGCCATCTTCAGCGCAACCCAACCCATGCGCAGTCCATTTCCCCCAGCGCAATCTGATCCTCTGCGCAGTCCATTCCCCTCTGCGCAATCTGATCCCCTGCGCAACCCACTTGCCCATGATGGTTTGGTTTTATTTTTTGGACTTGGCTTCTCTTTTGTGGATTAGAGTTTTGAGAGCTTGTTTCACACCACACGACTGTCTCAACCCAACACGACCTGGCACGTTTTTCGGCATTTTGCTTATGACTAGTACGGCTTTCGGGAATTTGTGATTTATGGTCCTATTGCTTTCTGATCTTCTTGATGGTGATCCGATGGGGTACGCCCTTAAATTTTAACCTGTAATTCATGATTAATCTTGGTACTAGATACTTGATAGTGGCCCGTGGCGGCGCACTCCTGACTTGTAACTTGTAACTTGACTTGACTCGTATAATCAACTCTGACTCTGTGGGTGTTCGTTCTTGCTGCTTTGTGCAATCCACTTATCTTGTCTTGCATCATGTCTAGGAAGTGACTTTCTGGTTATGTAGTGCCCCGTCCCGCAAAATCAATCGGAGAAATTGAAACACCGACGGCGTTGGAACTTAGCCTTGCAACGGCTGCTCGAAGGCTCGCTCGTCCGAGGCGACTCCTCGCTCAGGTGGGAGAGTTTCGGTGAACTTGCTTCATCTTAGCCTTCACTTAATAACTTGCTTATTTTCAACTTGCACAAGTAGGCTAATCTAAAAGCTACGAACGCACATAGCTAAGGGAGTAATCCCGTCGGGTCGAAATGTCTTAGAACATGGAAAATGGTCCCACGGTCAACATAGAAGTCGGCAGCGTGCTTTCAAATGACACTCGATCCTTCGATCCCGTGGCTTGGGAGAAGGAAGTTGGCCTAAGTTGCTAAGTTGTCCCGACACTTGAAGTAGCCTAAGTCCTAGGCGTCGCCTGCGTAAATGCTTGCTAAAGCAGGCATGGTCCCGTTGTGCAAGGCTTGGCATAGCCTTCGCATGTCCCGTTGGTCCCGTCGATTCGTCCTAACACTCGAATTTGCCTAAGTCATAGGCGTCGCCCCCATGAATGCTTAACAAAGCATGCACGGTCCTGTGCCGCAAGGCTTGGCATAGCCTTCGCACGTCCCGTAAGTTAAGTCGTCTTGCACGGCTCGTTGGCTTAAGTCGAGGCACCCAGCAGTTGGTTGTTCAAGTCGACCCCGTCGCCGCCGATGTAATCGGCCGTTATGGAACTGCCTTGCACGAGCAAAATCTAGGCTCGTGCGGCATCACGCCTTAGCGAGGACGATCGCTCCTGCGGGAGCGGGGCGTGACATAATGGTATCAGAGCACGGCTTTACGTCCTTGGACTTCAAATTGAATTTTCAGTTTTGAAAGCTCGTTGTTGGAAAATAAGTGTGCGCTCTCTCTCGAATGTCCCTCGGAATGTCCATACAATAAGTCTAAATATTTTCAAAAGCTCGTATAAGCGTTCAACCAAACGCATCGGTAGGCTATCGCTGAATGCATCTGTCGGCCTTTGTGCCGAACGATGTTAAACTTGACTCGATAGAGAACACATGCTAAGTTAACATGTCGCGTGCGTGCCTAACTAGTCATGCGCTGACCCTAGCAATTGAGCGTGCAAACTCGAATATAGTCCGCACGGGATAGCCATGCGCACGGCCTTTTGGCTAAGTTGCGTCGCGTATCGCGCACCTCGACTTTTGGTGCAAACGAGTTACGAAGGATATCAAGTACCGCTCGGCCGGGAACGAAGCTACACTTAGAGTGTCTATCAATAGGAACGCTATCGAGTTAACGCTTAGGCGTACACGGAAGATTGACTTGGATTTCGAGGAAATAGTGCGAACGACTTAGCGCGTCGATACGACGTGAGCGATTACGCTAGGGATTCGTCGAACGAATCCGAAGGATGTTTTAGCGAATGACGCGAACGTGATTGTAGGCTAGAGCAGATGGCTCGAATCCGAGTGGTGTATGGATTTTCTTGGAAATTATTCGAGCAAATATTGAGGATTACGAGTAACGGCGAGTATGTCGACGAGGCGATGCAATCGCGCAAAGCCTTAGAACGCGTCACGCTTAGTGGGTCGTGACTTCGAATGTCCCGAACGAGCATCTCGTTTGGACAACTTGCGAATAGGCAATGCGAGTTAGAGAACGATATCAAAATAATTCGAGCAAAGAATGAAAATGAATGGTCTTGATCGAGGAAACTTAGAGGATCGCGCGTACGATATCGGATTGATGTAAATGAAATGTGACTTGAGTTTTGAACAAACGATCTTGAAGCGAGCTTGAGGAATAGCGATCGAACTTGATCTTGAATATCGAGGAGATGGTGGAATATCTAACTCGGACAACAACATCAACGTACGACTCGAAATTGGTTGCAAAGGATGATCGTCAGGTTGCGCATATCGTCGATGGTATTGAGGCGTATCAAAGATCGATATGCGATAACTCGGGGGTACTCTGACTCGGCGAATAATGATCGTGCAAATGTCATTGTTCCGATGAATTCTATACTCGGGATATTGAAATTGTCGAGGAAAAGATAAACTTGGCTCGAGGATTTTTTAGTTGAATGAATGACGGTCGGACTATCGAACTTGGATTGGATGAAAATAAAACGTTTGGATTTTGCTTCGTCGATAACCACAACTTCGACATTCTTGTCTTATGCGAGCGTAACTCCAGCCTCGCACATGCGTCGTGCCGATTTGAGACGATCACTCCGCGTGAGCGCTGGTATGGTGATTCATACAGCGGGGGTGATTGAACTTGGATGGCGTGGCAATTTGTATGCTTCGACTTGTGGTTTGACGCGAAGGTGACTCGAGAATGAATTTGTGTGCTTGAAGAATTATACTTGAGGATTGAGTAGGTCCAATCCGCGTATCGAGAATGAGTTAGTCTAAACTCAAACAAGAGTTACGCCCCGATGAGAATGATTATTCCGCGGGTGCGTTGCATGGTGATTCATGAACCACCGTGGATAATCGGACTCGCGTGAGATTGGGGCACAACGTATTGTCGAGCTAGACGACCTCGTGATCGAATACATGAATTGGTTAGAATTGATTTGAATGGATTCGAATACGCGCAACGAATGCATTGATGCGAATAGGCGATCATGCTCGATGTTTAGAAATCTGAGTGACGCAAGCTTGGGTAGAAAATCCCGTACTATCGACTTTGGTTTGACCCTAGGATTGGGGTCAGTGTTGGCATTATTGTTGGGGAACTATGATTCCAATCCTGACATTGACTTAGCCTCATAAAGATTGGCCTAGCGGTTAGGCGAAATGCCCCTGTTGCAGAGTTATCGATCGAAGAATTAATCTTGAGGATTGGTTTGAATGGATAGCATGAATCACGAACGTAGGAAACCCTGCTCACGAGACTCAGCTGACATGCATATATCTCAGGGACGCCTGGGTATGTGCACGAGGCGACTCGATGAGAATGACAAATTCTCTATCATGCGGCTTGGCTGAATGCATGTATTTTGGAGACGCTTGGAATGCGTGCACGATCCAGCCGAGTGATACAATGAGTTCAAGCAATACTTGAAAGATGGGAGTGTGTCGAGATCTTAAAATCATGTTAACGAAAAGAATGACAATAGTGCGAGCATGGCTCGGACTCAAGGAAACGCGTAGGCGTATCTCGCTCGACTGTTATAGTCCCGTATCTAGGCTCGATTAAGTCTTGGCCATAGAAATGGTAGGATGGCTTGCCTTCAGGAAAGTCTCGAGGACGAGACTTGTTCTGAGTGGTGTATGTTGTAGTGCCCCGTCCCGCAAAGTCAATCGGAGAAATCGAAACGCCGACGGCGTTGGAACTTAGCCTTGCAACGGCTGCTCGAAGGCTCGCTCGTCCGAGGCGACTCCTCGCTCAGGTGGGGGAGTTTCGGTGAACTTGCTTCATCTTAGCCTTCACTTAATAACTTGCTTATTTTCAACTTGCACAAGTAGGCTAATCTAAAAGCTACGAACGCACATAGCTAAGGGAGTAATCCCGTCGGGTCGGAATGTCTTAGAACATGGAAAATGGTCCCACGGTCAACATAGAAGTCGGCAGCGTGCTTTCAAATGACACTCGATCCTTCGATCCCGTGGCTTGGGAGAAGGAAGTTGGCCTAAGTTGCTAAGTTGCCCCGACACTTGAAGTAGCCTAAGTCCTAGGCGTCGCCTGCATAAATGCTTGCTAAAGCAGGCATGGTCCCGTTGTGCAAGGCTTGGCATAGCCTTCGCATGTCCCGTTGGTCCCGTCGATTCGTCCTAACACTCGAATTTGCCTAAGTCATAGGCGTCGCCCCCATGAATGCTTAACAAAGCATGCACGGTCCTGTCCCGCAAGGCTTGGCATAGCCTTCGCACGTCCCGCAAGTTAAGTCGTCTTGCACGGCTCGTTGGCTTAAGTCGAGGCACCCAGCAGTTGGTTGTTCAAGTCGACCCCGTGCCTAGCACATTCCCTAGACGCGTAGCTCGGCGTAGCCTTTGCTCGTCGAGTCGTTGCCCGAATAAGTTAGACAAGAGTTGTGCTGGGCTATCAAAGCCATTTCTAGCACTGTCCCGCTCTAGCTGCGGTTGTCAAGTCGCGTAGCCCCTTGAAAATAAGGCTCGTTGTGTAAAGTGTATGGCTTGAGCGTTAGCGTCGCCTAGAGAACCAGGTCTGTCTAAGGCACGGGCTACGGTCGGTTTAGTGAAAAGCTTGCCACGAACAAAGGAAGTCCACGCGACTTGTTGTCGTCGAGATCGGTCCCGCGGCTTGGGAGTCTCGCCATGTCTTGATATGTCCCGCACACGAGATCGGTCCCGCGGCTTGGGAGTCTCGCTAAAGTTTTGATAGGTCCCGCACACGAGATCGGTCCTCCAGCTTGGGAGTCTCGTAAGTCTTGATAGAAAGAAGGAAAAGCATGTTCATGTTAAGGAAAGACTGGTAGATCGAGTTTAGTCTTGCATGGTCATGGACAACTTGTCGACAAGGTGTAGTCTTCTCGAATGATTACCGGGGCGCCGGAATCATTCATCCTGGGGGAAGCGAGTGTGGCTCAACCTGCATGCCGGATAACCGCATAGGAGTATCGACGCTTCCGGGGATAGCTACCCTTAGAAGGGCGGACCGATACCCCCGCCGAGCCAGTCCAAGATAGCTTGAAATTGCTAGTGACCACCTCATGTAGATGCGTCGGCAATAGCGGCACACCGCATGTATGCCTTTGGATTGAGTCTAGAACTTGAATGCTTGTCTAGTCGGGAACACAGGTCTGGGCCTAAGAAAGGGCTGCAGCATAGGCACCGTGCTTGGCACGATAGATGGCGTCGGAGATGTTCATGAAAGTGATACTATGGTCCACAAGTCTTGTCTAAGTTAGCAAATGGGTCTAACAGGAAGGCCGCAAGGCGGTAGCACGATAAGTCTTGATAACTTGCGAGGCATGGCCTCATCTTGAAGCACAGACAAGTCTAAGAAAGGTCTAGAGGCACGGCCTGCACGAGTCGTCCTATTGCCGTCCTTGGCACTTGAATCGTTGGCACAAGAATTGGTCTAGTGGCGCTGAAGTTTAAGTAAAGGTCTTGGCACGGCCGAGTTCGCATGAGTTGCTCCTCGGCATAGCATCGTCTTGAATATGTCTAAGTTGCAAATAGAATGTGGCACGACCCTGCCGTCCGAGTTGAAGTTTGGTCAAGTACCTAGGCGATGAGGCACTGCCTCGATCGTAATACACGTTGGTATTATAGCACGACCCCGTCGGTGCACGACCTTATCGTTGCATCGCTAAGTATAGACCGAGACGTCTTGTTTAAAATACATCCTAAGGCAAGACTAGAAAGACAATTGAAAGGGTTTAAGCTGCACAAAGTAAATGAAACGTATCGGTTATGTATGGGTGGGCGAGAAGCTCACTCCACCAGTACAGTGGTACTGACACCCACACAGTGTGTCATATGCAGGCACAGGTAGAAGCTCGTGGCATGGAGCTCGCTTGGATGCGTCGAGGCACGGAGTTCCTTGGCTAGTCGAAGCGTGCGGCCGTGTGATCTGAAGACTTATACAGGGCATAATGTATGGACATCGCCTTCCGAAGCTTCCGCTGACATCAAGTATTGTATCGAGAGATGAGAGAGAGCAGAATGACTTGTAAATGAGAGAAAAGTGAGCACGAGAGACTTGTAATTTGGCCTTGCGCCCACAAATGTAATCTTGTATTCAATATCAATAAAGAGATTTCTTTTGAGTTACTTGTGTTCATGTATTCTTCTTTAAATTCCGCTGAAATGTATTCAATGTTTCTACTTGGGACTTCTGTGCGACGACCCCGTCGTCGTCGATGTAATCGGCCGTTATGGAACTGCCTTGCACGAGCGAAATCTAGGCTCGTGCGGCATCACGCCTTAGCGAGGACGATCGATCCTGCGGGAGCGGGGCGTGACAGGTTACCACGGTCAGGGATTCACACTGAATATGTATTAGGCTAATGGCTAGATCAAACTATAGTTCATAGAGAATTTCCAGTCACAGGCAATCTCGTTATCTGGGCGCTTTAAACGGACTTGTAGCCTGCCGACGAGTAGGGCACATTTCCAGCACACTGTTATGTGTTGCACCCTCTAAGTCACCTAAGGGTATATCGTCTCCTGGGCGATGTACCCAACCATACTCTCAACCCGCGGAAGGATAACTAGATAGTCTGCAGGGCTTGGGACTGGGAATTTCTCATTTGCATCTTGTTAGTAATTAGGCTTATGATAACCCTAGTTAGTTAAGTAGTAAGCCGTAGTAATTGCTTGGCCGTTTGTGAATGGATGGTGTCCAGCCTTGTCTAAGTCTCGTCTAGTCCCTGTACCTGGTACCCCTGAACATGATTGTTTTACTTATCTTTAACAATAAATGGGAAGAGACAAAGTGCTATTCAGGCGAAGGGTTACAACCCCGGTCCTTGTTTGGTTTACGGGTTGTAACCTGGCTCCCGGAATGGTTCTACGTCCCTAGTCGTTTATTGTCCTGTGTACTCTTTATTACTTGTACTTTCTTCTATTTCTTATGTTCTGATATGCTGGCTTTTGTTCTTATTTCGTGGCCTCCTTTGTGGCACTTGCTCTTCTGGGGTTTGACCCAGCTGGTTTTGTGTTGCCAGATTTCGGAGCAGCACCCGAGGATCTACCGAACTTCCAGCCCGATGGTGGCGACTAGAAGGAACCCGGGCTACGAGTGGGTTTTCCATTTTGTTTCACTCACTACATTGTAAAATTATTCTTTTGAGGCATTTAGCCGACGAGCACCTGTTAGCTCGATGCATATTTACTTACTGTCTGCCTACGGGCTGTAAACATGATTAACAAATCCTAGGGTTGATCATGTATGACTGAACTCTTGCTAGTCTTGACATTTTGTACGACTAGCTTCATGATCATCCAATATGTAATATTTGGGACGCCTTTTATTGTATATTTGGTGGTCTGACATCTTGTAACTATATTACTTGCTTGAGATTGAGATAATAGGCTTGACCTTAAGAGACCGTTGGCTTGTAGTAAACCCTCATATCTAGATAGCCGTGACCGTATAGCGAGGTGGATTCCATTTCAATATACGTAGCTGGCTATGTTCGCCCCCGCTCTCCAGTATTCTGGTTCTGGGGCGTCACATGGTTTAAGTGGTGGCCCATGCAGGTCTTGGCATTCAAGATATGTGAGGGTTTACCGGATAGATGTCTCAATCAGTACTCGTCTTTGATCTCCGTTCATATCCTCTGAATCTCTGGATTCTTGCCCTGATCATGTGCTTGTATCGTCGATCTGTCCTGGTCCTTCCTTATTGTTTCCCTGTGTCGTCTTCTTCAGCGTCACTGTACCTGACCCCGTCGATCAGCAAGGTGGAGCACTTCCCGTGGACCAGCAACCCGGAGATCAAGCCCAGCATTCCGGAGTAGCCTCCAGAGTTGTACCTTCCGGAGGAGAGCCCCCAGTTCGGCCCGTCCAGCCTGCAGAGCCCGACGATGGTACCTTGGTAGGTCTCATCAGGACCTTGATAGCTTCCCAGGATCGTCGAGGAGACGCCTTGCACCAGGTAGTGGCAGATGCCTTGACCAGAGGCGGTCATCCAGGGAACAACGCGGCCAACAGCTTCAAGCACTTGAACCCTCCATTCTTCGACGGCAGCGAAGACGCGATTGCCGCGGACGCTTGGCTTCAGGATACCGAGGTGATTCTGGAAGCAGCTAGGACACCTGAGAATGAGAAGGTGGCGGTGGTACGCCTACAGTTGCTAGACTTAGCTCACAGTTGGTGGGCGGCGCAGGCAGTAGGATTAGCGGCACCGGTTACTTGGGCGGTGTTTAGAAAAAGATTCCAGACGAAGTATTTTGATGCTGTAGCTCGGTACGACCTACAGACGAGATTTACCAACTTGAAGCAAGGAGGCAGAACGGTCGACGGTTATGCATCTGAGTTTTCTAGACTCAGTAGGTTTGCCCCCACCTTGGTGGCGACCGAGTTTGATATGGCCCAGCGGTTCCAGCAGGGACTGCATTTGGAGATCTTGTTGGCAGTTGAGCAGTTCGAGCACCAGACATTCGATGCAGTATTAAGGGCAGCTAGGAGGCACAAGTACACCTCCCAGAGGATCGTGGATAGGACCGGAGGTAGGAAGCGGTCCCACAGTCAGATGCACCAATCATCAGCTCCAGCCCCGGCAGCTAGAGGTTTGACTATTGGAACTCCGAGGCGGGCGACCTCAGTGACGTCGGTTCAGCATTCAACCCCGACGTACCCGCAGCAGCAGAAGCAAAAGCAGACTTCCGCGATGGGATGTTCTCATTGCGGGAAGCCAGGGTACGTGGTAGCAGATTGTCGCAGGGCGCGGGAATTGTGCCTGCCTTGTGGAGCGGCAGATCACAAGATAGGAGCCTGCTCAAATAGGAGTAGTTCGTCCTCTTCCAACCTAACCAGTCTATCGGTTAGGGGACCAGCACCTATGCAGCAGCAGCAGTACCCGAGGCCATTGTTGCCTCAGGCCCAGGCATTTTATCAGCAGGACCCGCAGCAGTATACCCAAGCCCAAGTGCAGAGCAGGCAGAGAGGTTTCCAGCAGAGGGGACCCACAGCTAGAGGACAAGGTCAGGCCATGATGATGACTATGGAAGAAGAGGTTGCACCAGGTGAGGTAGTGGCAGGTACTATTCTCGTCAACTCCTCTCCAGTATCGGTATTATTTGATTCTGGTGCATCGCATTCATTCATGTCTGCACGATTTGCGACACGAATAGGATTGGAGCCCGAGTCATTATCAGTGAGGCTCAATATACTTACTGGTAATGGTCTTGTGGGAGTAGATCGGGTGTTTTTCTCGTGTCGGATCGTAGTTAGCGGTAGAGAGTTCCCCGCTAAATTTATGGAATTCCCTATGGCAGACTATGATGTAGTCTTAGGCATGGATTGGTTGAGAAACCAGTATGCTAGGATAGACTGCCATGTTGGTAGGGTTGTCTTTAGTATTCTAGGCGAGCCAGAGTTTTTATTTTCCAAAGACGCAGTAGAGCCATCTTCTCCAGTATTACGGATGGCGGTAGCAGCAGTGCAGTTACCCAGGATAGTTGAAGAGTTTCCAGATGTCTTCCCAGAGGAGCTTCCAGGAATGTCGCCAGAGCGGGAGATCGAGTTCACTATAGACTTGATCCCCGGGACCGCACCAGTATCAGAGCGAGTCTACAGGATGGCGCCGTCAGAGTTGGAGATTTTGTACAAGATGATTGAAGAATTGAGGACCAAGGGATTCATTCGTGCAAGTGGATCGCCTTGGGGAGCCCCGATGCTTCTTGTAAAAAAGAAGGATGGTACGTCTAGGTTATGTGTAGATTATCGTACCTTGAACTCAGTAACAATCAAGAACAGATACCCTCTCCCGAGGATAGATGACTTGTTTGATCAACTCAAAGGGGCTTCAGTGTTTTCAAAGATAGACTTGCGGTCAGGATACCACCAGATCAGAGTCAGAGAGCAGGACATCCCGAATACAGCGTTTAGATCGAGGTATGGGCATTGGGAGTTCCTTGTTATGTCCTTTGGAGCGACCAATGCACCGACTGTATTCATGGACCTCATGAATCGTATTTTTATGCCTTACTTGGATCAGTTCGTGATCGTGTTCCTAGATGATATCCTGGTCTACAGCAAGAGCGAAGTGGAGCATGAACAGCATCTCAGAATCGTCCTTCAGACGCTTAGAGAGCATCAGTTGTACGCCAAGTTCAGTAAATGCGAGTTTTGGCTCGATCGCATTTCGTATTTGGGTCACATCATTACCCGAGGAGGAGTAGAAGTGGATCCCCAGAAGATTGTGGCTATCGAGTCATGGCCAGTACCTAGTTCAGCGGTAGAGGTTCGTAGCTTCCTTGGATTGGTCGGGTACTACCGGCGATTCGTTTCAGAATTTGTAAGGATTTCGGCACCGATGACCCAGTTGACCCGCAAGGATGTGCAGTTTGCTTGGACAGCAGAGTGTCAGAAATCATTTAAGAAGTTGTAGCGAGGTTTGATAACGGCTCCCATTCTCACACTTCCAGATGGGACCGGAGGATTCACAGTTTATTACGATGCTTCAGGCAGAGGATTGGGGTGTGTCTTGATGCAGCATGGGAAGGTAATATCTTATGCATCACGTCAACTTTGTGACCATGAGAAGAATTACCCGACCCATAACTTGGAACTGGCAGCAGTAGTGTTTGTACTTAAGCTTTGGCGGCACTACTTGTACGGAGATAGAGTGGAGATATTTACTGATCACAAGAGCCTGAAGTATGTTTTCACCCGGAAGGACCTTAATATGCGGCAGAGAAGATGGCTCGAGCTACTGGTGGACTACGATGTGGATTTACAGTATCACCCAGAAAAGGCCAACGTTGTAGCAGATGCGTTGAGCAGGAGAGCCGGAGTTTACTTCCTAACGGCACAACCAGAATTATTGGCAGATCTTCAGAATATGGGAATTGAAGTGGTTCTTCCTACCAACGTGGCGTTGATGGCCAGTCTACAGGTTCAGTCCAGCTTAGTTGAGAGGATCCGGATGGCGCAATCTACAGATTCCAAGATTCAGCGACTCAGAGCAGAGTGTGAGGCAGGAAGAAGGCCAGAGTTGTGCATTCATGAAGATGGTACACTTCGGCACGGCACTCGTCTTTGTGTACCCAGTGGAGATATCAGACAGGAGGTCCTGGCAGAAGCTCACAGTTCACAGTATTCTATTCATTCCGGTGGCACGAAGATGTACCGTGATATTCGTCAGCATTTCTGGTGGAATGACATAAAGAGGGAGATAGCCCGATTTGTCTCTCGGTGTTTGGTTTGCCAGCAAGTTAAAGCTGAACATCAGATACCTGCTGGACTTCTTCAGCCCTTGCCGATTCCAGAATGGAAGTGGGAGCATGTGACCATAGATTTTGTGACTGGATTGCCTAGATCCCTAGCCGGTCGAGATGCTATTTGGGTTATAGTTGACAGGCTCACGAAGGTGGCTCATTTTCTCCCATTCAGAGTTGGTCAGTCTACGGCCCAGTTGGCAGAGATGTACCTCAGGCAGATTGTCAGGCTTCATGGGGTGCCGGTCAGTATCACCTCGGACCGAGATTCAAGATTTACATCACACTTTTGGCGTGGCCTGCAAGAGAGTTTGGGAACTCACCTTCAGTTTAGCTCAGCTTATCACCCGCAGACAGATGGCCAGTCGGAACGCACAATCCAGATACTTGAAGATATGTTGAGATCTTGTACCCTTGATTTCGGTGGTTCATGGGAGGATCACCTGCACCTGGTAGAATTCTCGTACAACAATAGTTTCCAGGCCAGTATTCAGATGGCTCCGTTCGAGGCACTGTATGGTAGGAAGTGCAGATCCCCGCTAGCATGGGACGACATCGGAAAGAGACAGATGCTCGGTCCAGAAATGATTGCCCAGACAGTTGAAGTGATAAGAAGAATCAGAGATCGTCTTCGAGTGGCCCAAGATCGCCAGCGCCATTGGGCCGATGCTCATCGACGTCCCTTAGAGTTTGCTATCGGCGACCATGTATTCCTTAGGATCTCTCCTAACCGCGACGTCATTCGCTTTGGCGTACGGGGAAAGCTTAGTCCTAGGTATATAGGGCCGTTCGATATCCTAGAGCGAGTAGGAGATGTATCCTATCGTCTCGCTCTTTCGTCGTCGCTAAGAGAGGTGCATGATGTATTCCATGTGTCCCAATTACGGCGGTACATCCCGGACCCGAGCCATATCCTGGATCATTCGGAATTGGTTGTTGGTACCAACCTTTCGTATGAGGAGAGGCCCGTGTCTATATTGGACCGGAGAGAGAAGATACTCAAGAACAAGACTATTAGCTTAGTCCGTGTTGCTTGGGGTTATCGCTCTCTAGGTGAGTCAACGTGGGAGCGTGAGGACGACATCCGATCGCGATATCCCTACTTGTTTGACTCGTAAGGTATAATGTCTTCCTTATGCCTTATGCTTGCCAACCCTTGCTTGCATGTATGATTGTTTGATTGATTGCTTAGTGTAGCTTAATTGTGGATAGCATAGCTGGCTCTTACATCTCTAAGCATCTTGATTTAAATTCCGAGGACGGAATTCTTTTAAGGTGGGTAGAGTTGTAACGTCCGTATTTCGGGATACGTATTTTAATTAGGCATATATGTATTTTGGCCTGTATTTTATTTTCTCGGATTCTTGCCTGTAATTGTGTTTTGGCTTAACTTACGAATTTTGGTTTTCTCGTAAAACGGGTTTTGGACCTGGCTTGGTTTTATTTTATGGAAAAATTGGTTTGGTTTGGTTTAGTATGCATGGGAACACCCTAGTTAATCTCCACCCTCATTTCACCACAACCCATCCTCATTAAAACCCCACATAACTTTTTCTCTCCTCATAATTTCCATTAATTTCTTCATCTTCTTCTTCCTTCCTCCACACAACACCAACACCATAGGCAAGTACACCTTGCCACCAAATAAGTACCCAATTTTATTTGTCCATTAGCTAGATTAGGCCATGGTGAACAACATTAGAACTTGGCATTTTGTGATTTGGAGCTTCCATTTTTCTAGATCTAGGTTTTAACTATTTTCGGTTTTTCTTGGTTTTGATATATTAAACTTAGATTTTTCCTTGTTTTGAGGCTTCCATGTGGAAGAGAATTCAATTTTACACAAGTTAGAACATTGAAAATCCAAATTTAGTTTTGTTTTTGGCCAAGTTATGAAGATTTGAAGTTTAGGGTTCTTGGAGTCTTCCTCTCGGCCTGATGGAGAAGAAGACCTCGTCCTGCGCTCTTTAGCGCATGGCCGGATTGCGCAACCCCTCGGCCAGCGCTTTGCGCTGGGCTGACTTACGCTGGCGCTTCTTAGCTCCAGCGCCTTCCTCCCCTTGGCGTACTTGACTACTGCGTCGCTTGCTCCCAATGCGGCTCGGCTCCAGCGCAACTCAACCCTAGCGCAGCTCACCCCAGCGCGCTTGACTTCAGCGCAACCCGACTCAGCGCAACCCGACCCAGCGCAAGCCATCTTCAGCGCAACCCAACCCATGCGCAGTCCATTTTCCCCAGCGCAATCTGATCCTCTGCGCAGTCCATTCCCCTCTGCGCAATTTGATCCCCTGCGCAACCCACTTGCCCATGATGGTTTGGTTTTATTTCTTGGACTTGGCTTCTCTTTTGTGGATTAGAGTTTTGAGAGCTTGTTTCACACCACACGACTGTCTCAACCCAACACGACCTGGCACGTTTTTCGACGTTTTGCTTATGACTAGTACGGCTTTCGGGAATTTGTGATTTATGGTCCTATTGCTTTCTGATCTTCTTGATGGTGACCCGATGGGGCACGCCCTTAAATTTTAACCTGTAATTCATGATTAATCTTGGTAGTAGATACTTGATAGTGGCCCGTGGCGGCGCACTCCTGACTTGTAACTTGTAACTTGTAACTTGTAACTTGACTTGACTCGTATAATCAACTCTGACTCCGTGGGTGTTCGTTCTTGCTGCTTTGTGCAATCCACTTGTCTTGTCTTGCATCATGTCAAGGAAGTGACTCCCTGGTTACCACGGTCAGGGATTCACACTGAATATGTATTAGGCTAATGGCTAGATCAAACTATAGTTCATGGAGAATTTCCAGTCACAGGCAATCTCGTTATCTGGGCGCTTTAAACGGACTTGTAGCCTGCCGACGAGTAGGGCACATTTCCAGCACACTGTTACGTGTTGCACCCTCTAAGTCACCTAAGGGTATATCGTCTCCTGGGCGATGTACCCAACCATACTCTCAACCCGCGGAAGGATAACTAGATAGTCTGCAGGACTTGGGACTGGAAATTTCTCATTTGCATCTTGTTAGTAATTAGGCTTGTGATAACCCTAGTTAGTTAAGTAGTAAGCCGTAGTAATTGCTTGGCCGTTTGTGAATGGATGGTGTCCAGCCTTGTCTAAGTCTCGTCTAGTCCCTGTACCTGGTACCCCTGAACATGATTGTTTTACTTATCTTTAACAATAAATGGGAAGAGACAAAGTGCTATTCAGGCGAAGGGTTACAACCCCGGTCCTTGTTTGGTTTATGGGTTGTAACCTGGCTCCCGGAATGGTTCCACGTCCCTAGTCGTTTATTGTCCTGTGTACTCTTTATTACTTGTACTTTCTTCTATTTCTTATGTTCTGATATGCTGGCTTTTGTTCTTATTTCGTGGCCTCCTTTGTGGCACTTGCTCTTCTGGGGTTTGACCCAGCTGGTTTTGTGTTGCCAGATTTCGGAGCAGCACCCGAGGATCTACCGAACTTCCAGCCCGATGGTGGCGACTAGAAGGAACCCGGGCTACGAGTGGGTTTTCCATTTTGTTTCACTCACAACATTGTAAAATTATTTTTTTGAGGTGTTTAGCCGACGAGCACCTGTTAGCTCGATACATATTTACTTATTGTCTGCCTACGGGCTGTAAACATGATTAACAAATCCTAGGGTTGATCATGTATGACTGAACTCTTGCTAGTCTTGACATTTTGTACGACTAGCTTCATGATCATCCAATATGTAATATTTGGGACGCCTTTTATTGTATATTTGGTGGTCTGACATCTTGTAACTATATTACTTGCTTGAGATTGAGACAATAGGCTTGACCTTAAGAGACCGTTGGCTTGTAGTAAACCCTCATATCTAGACAGCCGTGACCGTATAGCGAGGTGGATTCTATTTCAATATATGTAGCTGCTATGTTCGCCCCCGCTCTCCAGTATTCTAGTTCTGGGGCGTCACAGTTAATCTCAGGCTCCTCAAAGATACGCTCATTTTGCAACAAACCGGGCCTCGTTTCGACCTCCCAGTCAAAAGTTATGGCCCTCCAAAGTTTCAACTGACCATAAAATGCACCGGAATGACCATTCTCCGTCTTAATTTACACGAAGAATGGCTATTCCCAGTGTTAAAACGTAGGTGAATGACCATTCTTCGTGTTAATTTACACGGAAAGAATGACCATTCTTCGTGCTCCGTGCTCTGTGCTAAATTACAGAGACTTACAAATAGGACTGCCACACCCCTGGCAGTCCTACATTAAATTAGGACTGCCAGGGTGCAGCCAGTCCTAATTCAATGTAGGACTGCTAGGGGGTGGCAGTCCTGATACTGGATCAGATAGTCATTCTTCGTGCTAAATTACACGGAGAATGGCCATTCTCCGTGCTAAATTACACGGAGAATGACCATTCTCCATGCTAAATTACACGGAGAATGACCATTCTCCGTGCTCCGTGCTCCGTGCTAAATTACAGAGACTTACAAATAGGACTGCCACACCCCTGGCAGTCCTACATTAAATTAGGACTGCCAGGGTGCTGGCAGTCCTAATTCAATGTAGGACTGCTAGGGGGTGGCAGTCCTGATACTGGATCAGATAGCCATTCTCCGTGCTAAATTACACGGAGAATGGCCACTCTCCGTGCTAAATTACACGGAGAATGGTCATTCTCCGTGCTAAATTAAGAGTTTTCAGTTGAGGAGCTCCTCACAGAGTTTGATAAGTAAGACTGCCACCCCCCTGGTAGTCCTATACTGAAGTAGGACTGCTAGGGTGCTGGCAGTCCTAACTCAAACTTGCTGTTGCAGCAAGTTTCAGTCAGGACTGCCAGCACCCTGACAGTCCTACTTTAGTGTAGGACTGCCATGGGGCTGGCAGTCCTACTTATCATACTCTGTGAAAGAGTTTTCAGTTGAGGAGCTCCTCACAGAGTTTGATAAGTAGGACTGCCACCCCCCAGGCAGTCCTATACTGAAGTAGGACTGCCAGGGTGCTGGCAGTCCTAACTCAAACTTGCTGTTGCAGCAAGTTTCAGTTAGGACTGCCAGCACCCTGGCAGTCCTACTTTAGTGTAGGACTGCCAAGTGGGTGGCAGTCCTGATACTGATACTCTGTACATAAAAAACAACAATTCATCACAAGTACATAAACAACAATAATTCATCACAACTACATAAATATTCCACATCCTTCTTAAGATTCATCACAATAATTCATCACAATAATCCAACTACAATAATTCATCCCAATAATTCATCACATCTACAATAATTCATCACAACTACTTAAGTTTCAAAGATTCCACATCTAAATTAAGTTTTAAACAAGTACATAACTATTCCACATCCAACTTAAGTTTGAAACAAGAAAAATATCCAGATCCAACTATATATCATGCCGGACCTTTGAACGAGACTCCCTATTGTTCATGAAGGGGAAGTCGACCACGTCGTCGATGCGATCAAGCTTGTTGGCGACCGCGACACTAGTGTCACTTTGGCAACCTCTCCGAGCTTCGGGCGCCGGTTCGAAAATTGTTATCGGACGCTCGAGAGGACGTCCCGCACGTTTCTTCCGCTTTGACGCGGTGGACCGTATTCTTTTGTTAGCGGCCGATGGACTGCATGACAACATACAGTTATTAAATAATAGAAACAAAATAGGACATGCAGTTACCCCCCGCATATGAGCATCATGCAGTTACCCACCCCCATATGTCATTACAGTAGGACTGCCAGGCATGTGGCAGTCCTAATAGGACTGCCATAGTCCTGGCAGTCCTCTTTCACAAGAGGACTGCCAGGACTGTGGCAGTCCTGATTTATATTAGAAATACCACATGCCTGGCAGTCCTACTGTTATGAGACCCGAACTGTCAAAACGAGATGCTAGTTTGTCGTGTTCTAGGGTTAGGGTTTCAACATAAAATGTGGGTTTCTTGTGTTCAAAAATTAGGGAAGAGAACCATAAAGAGATTCTAAACCTATTTTATCAAACTTTTTCAAAAATTAAAAATATTCTAGGGTTTTGAATAGAATGTACAAAATTTTCGAAGAAATTAGGGAAGAACGTACCTAGATTCCGGTTGCTTTGACTTGCGTGTCATCTCTTCGAATCTACGAAGGTTGTGGAAGAAATTTTGGTGGAGGAATTGGGAGTGGAGTGATGGAGAAGAAAAAATTAGGGTTTTAGGAGAGAGAGAGGGAGAGCTCTTTTTTTCTTCTTGAGGAGAGAGAGTGTAGAATGACAAATGAAATGAAATGAAGGGTTTGGGGGATTGGGCTGCCCCCTAGCAAATTTTGGGTGTCCCGTAGCAAATTTTTCACCTTCTTGAACTGCCTCCAAGTAAGTGATGCCCCCAAGCAATTTTGGTAGTGCCCTTAGAAAAAGGTTTTTTTTAGGGGCACCTCCACATTTACTAAGGGGCAGCCCTTACTTAGGGGGCAGCCCATTTGGTGGAGATTCTACTAGGGGGCAGCCCAAATTTTACTAGGGGGCAGCCCAACCCCCCAAACTCAAATTTTCTATTCATTTCATCATTTCCTCTCTCTCTCCTCCAAAAGAGAAAAAGAAGAAGAGCTCTCTCTCCCTCTCCCTAAACCCTAGAAAATTCTCCTCCACCACTCTAATCCTAATTCCTCCACCAAATTTCTTTCAAGAACACTCCCACATTCGACAAAACTGCTAAAACGAGGGTCCAAACATCATTTTTTTACGATTCTAAAATTCCAGAAGGCCGTCTAACGATGAAGCTGTTACTTTCAGCCTCCTCGAAGATACGCTCGTTTTGGGACAAACGGGACCTCGTTTCGACCTCCCAGTCAAAAGTTATGGCCCTCCAAAGTTTCAACTGACCATAAAATGCAGGAGAATGACCATTCTCCGTGTAAATTAACACGGAGAATGGACATTCTTCGTCTTAATTTACACGGAGAATGGTCATTCCAGTGTTAAAATGCAGGAGAATGACCATTCTCCATCTTAATTTACACGGAGAATGGCCATTCTCCGTGTAATTTAGCACGGAAAATGGTCATTCTCCGTGTTTCTAACACGGAGAATGGCCATTCTCCGTGTTAATTTACATGGAGAATGCCATTCTCCGTGTTAGAAACACGGAGAATGGCCATTCTCCGTGTAAATTAACACGGAGAATGGTCATTCTCCTGCATTTTAACACTGGAATGACCATTCTCCGTATAAATTAAGACGGAGAATGTCCATTCTCCGTGTTAAAATACAGAAGAATGGCCATTTATATAACAACAAGTTTCAATTAGGACTGCCAGCTCCCTGGCAGTCCTAATTCAATGTAGGACTGCCAGGGGGGTGGCAGTCCTAATTCACAGAACATTTCATCTAGGACTGCCACACACAGGGCAGTCCTTCACATGTGTTGGACTGTCCTGTGTGTGGCAGTCCTAGATGAATTGTTCTGTGATCAAATCACAGAACATTTTAGCAAGGACTGCCACACACAGGGCAGTCCAACACATGTGAAGGACTGCCCTGTGTGTGGCAGTCCTAGATGAATTGTTCTGTGATCAGATCACAGAACATTTTAGCAAGGACTGCCACACACAGGGCAGTCCAGCACATGTGAAGGACTGCCCTGGGTGTGGCAGTCCTAGAAAAGACAACACCTGGATAAAAGTAACACACATGTATGACACACATGTATAACACCCAAATAAAATACATGTATAACACCCAGATAAAAGACATATAACACATGGATAAAAGTAAGAAACATATATTGGACTTCATATTTCATAGTTTAATGTATACAAAAGTGGTCCTCTATAACCAAAATGCCAAAATGTATACAAAAGTGGTCCTCCATATAACACATTGATACTCAGTCGATTTCGACGTCACAGTGGTCAGCAGGTAAGTCTCTCGGCAATCTCATGATTGTGGGTTCCATTCTTCACTTGTACTGACCACTTCCCGTCTTCTTCTTTTCTAATCTGGATCGTAAATGGACAACCACATTTCCTCGTGCCAGCTTTCTTTCTTGGAACTTTATTTTGGATAACTGTGTCTTTCTTGTGCGATCTGAACACACCACCTCTTTCACAGCCAACCATCACACTGTGTCGTCCCGGGCGATTTCGGGCCGATCTGGATATCACTAGAACCAACTTGTTTTTTCCGTCCAACTTCTCGACACCATTGTACCGCATCGTCGCTTGATTGAAACGAAAGAGAGAGAAGTAGTAGAGGAAGAAAGTAACATCAGTATTTGGATCAATGTTCATATTTGGGTTATATATATATATATATCTGGACAAGACGTGATACGATTGACCCCTATATATTTTTTTACTGTTAAAATATGGTTATGTATTTACTCTTTATGTGATATGTCTTCATTTATCCACTTAAGTGAATGGAAAATGATACTCATATTATTATTTATAGAGTTAGCTAGAGGATCATGTTAAAAATATTGGTGATAAGTTGGTAAGGCAGGCTGCTTAAAAGAAGAAATGACTTGGACACAGAGGACTGCCACAGATGTGGCAGTCCCTCACATACAGAGGACTGCCACAAATGTGGCAGTCCCTCACATATATAGGACTGCCACATCTCTGGCAGTCCTATATATGTGAGGGACTGCCACATTTGTGGCAGTCCTCTGTGTCAAAATCCAATTTTTCACCCGAAGTAAAGTTCAAGTGTAGTTACCACGAGAGTTTCCGATGCGTCAAAGTGTTCTTCGGACGTTGTGGGAGGAGAGTATCCAGCATTTGATGGTCCGGGTTGTTCCATTTTCTATTTCTTTCTACATTAAACACAAAATTCAACTTTTATATGTAAAATTTAGGTTAAAACTTAAAATATTACACAAAAATAAATTCGACGACTTACAAATAAATGGGAGAAATGATTGACACTGTATTCTACCAAAAATCTTCAACAATTTTAGGTTGGGGGACAATTTCACCTAGGTTAGGTTAATTATAGGTTTATATGAGGAGGAGAAAAAAAGAGTGGAGGAAGAGAAGTAGTAGAGGAAGAAAGAGAGAGATGAAATAAAATCAAATTGGCTTTTATAGTGATTTTTGGGCTGCCCCCCTAGTAAAAAAATCAATGGCAAACTTGTAATTTTTTTAAAAAATTTTTGGGTTGTCCCCTAGTAGAAGTGGAGGTGCCCCTAAAAAAAAACCTAGAAAAAACCTAGGTAAATGGAGGGGTCGGGCTTTAGAATAAACCAAACCCACCATATATCCACCCAATGATATAAACCCTACTATTCCCCTCTTCTCCATCAATATATATCCACACTCCTTCGGTTCTTCTTCAACTATGGCTTCTTCGAGACTCTACAACCACTTGACCTCATCCTTCCTTCTCCTCCCCCATAGAACAACAACAAAGACCCTCTCTTTCCTCTCCTCCTCTTCGTTCCGGCTCCTCCGTCCCATCCGCTCCTGCTCCACCACCGCCTCCACCGCCACCGCCGCCCCTCCTCCTACTCCTACTACTACTCCTTCTCTCCGCCATCCATGGCCGGAGTGGGACCAGTTCCTGGACAAGATGAGGAGCAAAGGCTACTTCCAGAGAACAACCGACACCGGAAATGGAGTTGATAGAGGAGGGGGAGGAGAAGAAGCTGGTGGTTTCATGGACCAGAACCGCATCAAGAACGCCTGTCTCAAGTTTGCTCGAGAGCGCTTCGACATCCTCAGGTCCCTCTCCTTCCTCCTCAAAATTCATTTATTCCAAAGCTTTACATGTTCACCGTTGCTCTGAGTCCAGCCCAAGTGCGCTCAATCCCTGACGATTTATCGTCGAAAAATCCTGGAACATTTCCATACCATAATGCTAAAATTCGACATTACGAAATCCCAAACCCCGAACCCGATCGAAATTATTACTGGTGGCCACACACTTTTTTAATCCTTTTGATTGGGAAAAAGGACATGATTCATTCAACACAATTAACGGAGGAAAATTACGTCGTGTACCTGATTTGCAACAATCAAGAGACCCTACCTCTACTGTAAATGAAGGAAAGTAACTCAGTTCCTAGTAAGAAGGCAAGGCCTCCTTGCACCAATTGGTCTTCTAAGCTATATGTCGAGCGCCTTGCCAGTCTATAAAATATTGGATTCTTGGTCTAGACTTGTTTGGTAACTTGTGTACCTTGTTATTCCCGGTCACAGAAAATCCTACAATAGTACGTAAAAAGCAAAATACAACTTTTTTTTAAAAAAATTACAACAACTTGCAAAGAAAAGAGATTACAAACTAATTTGTTGGAATTATAAACTTTGAAACCACAACAATGCAATCAAATTGCTAACAATAGAAATAGAAGAATAAGAAGCAGCTTGCTGGGATGATTACAATCACCGTTGCTCAAAGCAAGATTCAACCTTATTCGTTGATCTGCTCCCAGGAACCACCAAGTTCACATATTAGAACTTTTGGAACGCTTACTTGTTACTCTTTGGAAGTCCGAGATCACTTAGACATGACTGTTGCTTCAAGGATGCTGTACACTCTCCTCTCGTTGCATATATACTCAAGTCTCCCCCTTCAAGAGCAAAAAACTGAGAGCATATATAGGGAAGGCAAGGCCCCCCCCCCCCCCCCCCCCCCCCCCCCCCCCCCCCCCCCCCCCCGCAACCATAACCACCCACTAAGGTAGTGAACAAAAAAAAAGGGATTAACTTCCCATTAAGTGGTCGGTCACAACAGTAACTCCTACTAAGTAGCAATTGCAAAGCTGACACGTCCAACCAGAAGCAGCCACGTAGAAATTCAACTTTCGCATGAGCACATGTCATGCGAAATTGTAGTTTCCGTGTGCACACCGTCCACGCAGGATTATAGTTTTCGCGTGCACACGGAAATGCAATTTCTTTGTGAGCCACTAGTTACGTGAAACCCAGCACGCCCCAGGCACGCTCTACGGAACTCCCTGATGAACCACGTTGAACGCAATGAATTGAACTGATCCATGCGGAATTGGCGCTGGAACGAGCACTGAATGATGCAATGACGTGCAAAAGCACCATCCCGCGCTTGATTTGGAGTGCAAAGTGCACCGTCAAAGCGCCACTTTGCGCCCTTCGTCCACGTCCGAGTCCTAATCCGAGTCGCTAGGTCCCTACGGGCCTGGCTCCTATGTGAAATTCTCAAAAAATAAGTAAAATAAACAAATATTTCTTGGAGGATTTGAAACTTGTCCTCTAGTAAAACACTCTACTCTCCCAACCACATGGGCTATCACTTCCCATGTGTGCAAGTCAATAAAGAAGAATCTTATATTGAAATACACACTTGGGTTTTGCCATATGGATCTGGGACCACTTTCTCGAAAATAGATTCACTAAACCCCAACGTACCTCCCTAATTATGCATCAACTTAACACAGTTTTTGTCCTATATCACTGAAACAAATACAAAATAACATGAACACGGCGACATGAAAAGAGCATTGATGTTGAGTGTCCTAGTTTATTATGGTGTATATGTGTTATGTCCAATACTTGCTCAATACCATGTGAGAGAGACTCGGCACCAATTTTTGGAGTGTCAATGATGCTTAGGATACTATTCATTTTAAGATTAGCTGTTCATATTAGTAAGAGCTCCTCCACAGAACGTTTGGTTTCTACATCATGTAAAATTATATTGCAGAATATTGTTGATTTTCTTATTTGAGTTGCTCGACTTTTTCTTCCACTGATTGGTTTGTGCATGAATCCTGCCCGTGTGACCTCAACCCCAACTCCCAACCTTTTTTGTCTTGCGTGCTTTCGATACGCAAGGAAGAAGAGGGGGCAAAAGGGATAGGGGAGGGTAACTTCTTAGTTGAGGTTTCATCCATATCTTTAATGGCATGCCCCATGTCTTCCATTATCAATTTTTAACCATAAATGAAATTTATACCATGAGGAGGAGATTTTTTAACCTTCTGTCCAACATTGCAACCACTTGTGCTTATTGTCAATGGTTTCCCAATTCTACATTATGAAGTAACTACTTCATTATATATTGTTTATATGTATTTTTATTTCTTGCTCATTTGAAAGTATTTAGACATTTACTATCTTATAACAGATCTTTGCCCAAAGATGAAATCCAAACTGTTGTCGAAAGTGGTTGTCCTAATCTGCTGCGGAAAGCTGTCAATTCTGCAAAAAGATTGAGAGCATTTCTGAAGCTTGATGAAGGTGATGTAAGTGACGGAAGTTAGATCTCTCTTATAGTATATCTTATGCAAGTTATTGGAAACTGGATATTGTACAGAAGAACCTAGACTACAATATAACTTGAAGTGGTGCAAATCTAGAGGAAAAATGTTGCGATAGTAAATTAAAGTAGAAGTGATGCACAATTAAATCACAAAAAGCTAGTCCAGTCAAATGTCAACTTCGAAACATGTCATTGAACTAAAGCATATTCATGTCACAGGTGTGTAGTGTTTGCATTCTACGAGGATCTTGTGATAAAGCATATATAATTGCAAAGGAAGATGAAGGTGCTCGTACTGTGGATGTCATGCGTATTTTAATGACCTATGCAGTGGATCCTGTTCTTCAGTCAGGGGTGGACAACCCTTCCGTCAAGGAACATGTTCATGAATCTGCTCGGAGGCTGCTTGCGGAACTTACTAAATTGAGTGACACGACAATTGATCCAATTCCAGACCTTCCACCTCCATCAGTGCAGCAATCTAGTAAAAAAGTACCTTCTCAGAACTCTCAGAAGGCCACCGTTAAGAGTAAGAAATCACAAGATGTCGAAATGAAGAGAGGAGACTGGTTATGCCCTAAGTAAGTATGATATAAGTTGCATTTGTTGTAGAATAATGTGCTTATCCCAATAGTAGTGAATCGATTTATAAGTAGCTTGCAATTCACATTGGTAGGATCATCACTCCAGTTTCTATTTTGTTGATACAGAAGGAACAACATTTTGTTTCTTTGCATTATTAATGTTTGTGAATGAGGTTGGGTGGGTCGCATGTACATGTCCACAAGAAAATTCTTTATGGAGCTATTAGAGATATATATTGCAAATACTGAATATGGTTACATGCATATACCATATTCAAAAAACTGGAAATTGCTGAGAAACCCAATTTCGGGGTTGGTTTTTATGAAAAACCCACCCGCATGATGGGTTTTATGAAATGCCCAGAATTATATATTTCCACGTTAAGTATTCCAAGATTCCCTTTAGATGCTCTGTATTTACAAAATTAATACCATAACTACCCCTCCGCACAAACTCAGATCTGGATTGCGATTCTGGTCTTCTTCTACTTCTTCTTCACGAGAGGTCTGAATTCCATTGCTCTCATCTTCAGCAGAGATCGCAAAGATCGTTCGTAGTTCACCATATTTTTTTTTCAGTCGAACTCCGATCATCGCTCATCTTCTTCTTCTCCGACAATTAGGTCAATTATGGAGAGAAGATCTTCTTCTTTTCCATAAGAGTTAGCATCGTTTTGAAAGAAGAACGAAAACTCTTGAATCTTTATTCATGTCAATTTTTTTTCACAAAACAAAAAAATAAAAAATTAGGTTTCTGTCAACTGTTCTCCATCGATATCACACGAAGAATAGTCATTCTCCTGCATTTTTAACAAGGAGAATACCATTCTCCGTGTTGAATGGCATTTTCCGTGTTACTAACACGGAGAATGGCATTCTCATGGCCATTCTCCTATGTTTTAACATTTGAATGACCATTTTATCATTTAGCACGGAGAATGGTCATTCTCCGTGTAATTTAGAAACGGAGAATGCCATTCTCCGTACTAAATTACACGGAGAATGGTCATTCTCCTACGTTTTAACACTGGGAATGACCATTCTCCGTGTAAATTAACACGGAGAATGCCATTCTCCGTTTTATTTTAACACGGAGAATGACATTCTCCGTGTTAATTTACACGGAGAATGACATTCTTCGTGTTTCTAACACGGAGAATGGCCATTCTCCTGCGTTTTAACACTGGAATGACCATTCTCCGTGCTAAATTACATGGAGAATGGCCATTCTCCGTTTTATTTAACACGGAGAATGCAATTCTCCGTTTTATTTAACACGGAGAATGGCATTCTCCGTGTTTCTAACACGGAGAATGACCATTCTTCTGCGTTTTAACACTGTAATGACCATTCTCCGTGCTAAATTACACGGAGAATGGCCATTCTCCGTTTTATTTAATACGGAGAATGCCATTCTCCGTTTTATTTAACACGGAGAATGGCATTCTCCGTGTTTCTAACACGGAGATTGGCCATTCTCCTGCGTTTTAACACTGTAATGACCATTCTTCGTGCTAAATTACACGGAGAATGACCATTCTCCGTGTAATTTAGCACGGAGAATGGCCATTCTCCGTGTAAATTAAGACGGAGAATGCCATTCTCCGTGTTACTAACACAGAGAATGACTATTCTCCGTGTAAATTAAGACGGAGAATGACATTCTCCGTGTTACTAACACGGAGAATGGCCACCCTCATGCGAAATTAACATTTTTCGTGTTCTAACACGGAGAATGACCATTCTCCTACATTTTATGGTCAGTTAAAACTTTGAAGGGTCATAACTTTTGACTGGGAGGTCGAAACGAGTCCCGGTTTGTCCCAAAATGAGCGTATCTTCGAGGAGCATGAGATTAACAGCTTCTTCGTTAGACGGCCTTCCGAAATTTTAGAATCGCAAAAAAATGATGTTTGGACCTCCGTTTTAGCACTTTTGCCGTTTGTCTCGGTCTTTCCGAAATTTTTCGACGAGTTTTTGAAGATTTTTGAGGAGAAAACCTATATTCGAAAGTGAGCAGCGTATGGAAGAAGATGAAGCATCGAAACGTTTTTTTTAAGAGTAGTTTCGTGGGTGTTTTCAATAAATTAGAAGGAAGGGCAAAAAGGTCATTCGGAACCCTCTTTATATATTTTTTGCTAATTCTGGGCACGCGATGAAATGTTATTGTGCGGTGGGTTTTTCATAAAACTTTTTCGTTTTTTGGGCATTTCATAAATTTCCCCATTAAAAAATATAGACATAACCTCTCTAGTTGTACTTTGAACTTTTTATTACATAAACTTTTCCTTGTCAGACATTTGTGTCAGAGCGAACATGTATTACCCATAATGCCATGTTTCTAAACACGGTCAGAGGAAGAAATCATGTTCCTCTAAAGATAACCAAAGGATCAAGAGGACAACAAGCTCTCTAGTTTTGAAATAGATAATCTTGCACGTAATGTCACCTTTCTAAACAAGGTCAGAGAGGAAAAAAATCACGCTCCTCTGAAGATGAACCAAGGATCAGGGACAACAAACTATCTAATCTGTGATATAGATAATGGTGCTTTGAGGAGTCCTCACCTCAATCCCTTGACCTATTATTTCCTCTTGTTAGGAAGGAGGTCGTATGCTGCCTAGGGAGGGAGAATCCAAAAGGGGTTACGAGGATCAGTGACACCTAATATTGTAACGATGAAGATGAGGGAAGGGGGAAGTCAGGCCATCTTAGGACATGCTTATCCTCAAACTTATTTTGACATTCTCATGCTTGTAGAAGAGAATTGTTAAAATAATGGTACCTTCAGTTCAAATTGACTTATATTTTTTATGTGAACTTTATGGATAATAGAATATATAAAGGATGTCCAACACAACGGCACTATCACTTATAAGTGAATCCTCTGGCTCATATGTCTTGAAAATGTAAACTGAAGTCCTTTCAAGATTAACACTTCATACCATTTTATTATTCTTCTTGGTCCTTAATACCTTGGATGGGTCCTAGCTATGCCATGCCGAGGTGTTTAGTGGACCGGCCTAGTCCATGCCAGGCCAGCCCCTGAGAGAAGAACATGATGGTCCAGGCTGGGCCAGATTATACAAAGGGTAGACCCAGCCCAATCTGCAACTCGGGTTGACACGAGCTGGGCCAGCTCGGGCCGAGAACGGGCAGGATTGCAGGTTGGCCTGCGGGTTTGGACATTTTTTTAACTTAAAATGTCTAAAATGGGAAGGGGTATCGACCAAAATCACCCCCAATTAAGTGGTTGGGACTATTAGACCAAAATACACAACCCCCCCCCCCCCCCCCCCCCCCCGGCCCCCCACCCCCCCACCCCCCAAAATGTAGCACAAATAAGCATTTGTGGGTGGGGACTATTTGTTCGGAATACCCCCAAAGATCACATGGGGGATGTGTGTCGTTGGGTTTAACCTGAGTGGAATCAGGTTAGGGTGAGTGCTTCGTCCGGAATTACAGTTCCAAGAGGAAAACCTAGCTCGGGACTGTCAGTCTGGAGTTGGGTTTCAGTATAGAAAACCCATCATGACTCAAATGTCAGGCTGGTCCTGAATGTGTCCAGGCTTTGTTCGGGCCAGGTTGAACCCAGTGCTGTTTTGATCAGTCATGTCCGGATGGTGCTCTCTGGTTCAAGACTCATCTTGGTTAATTAGTGATGGCCTCTGTTACACAAACAAATACGACACAAGACGCCAGAAGGACACAGGGACACAAACATGAGACAATACAGACACAAACGACACATTTTTAGTGTTCTAGGATATTTTGGAGCCTCTGTCCTATATGTTTCTGACACGACATGGACCATCACCGGTTTTTGAAGTGTCCGTTTTTCCTAGCTGATAGCGTATCTATATCCATTAAGGCTGAGAAATTGACTAAGAGGGACTATGAAAGACCTGTAATTGATGTAGTAGGTCGACTTGGTGACAACTGCCGCAGTGAATGCTTCATCTTTTAGGGGAAAGGATAATAATGTTGACTAATTTTTGTTTCCTTAAGCCTACTTACAATGTTCGAAGTTCCATTCCATTTCGGTTATGGTTTCGAGGATTTTAAGTTATAGGGTGACTCAGGTCTAAAGAGGACAAAAATTCTAAGGGGGATACCCCACAGGGCTTCAAATAGTGTTCTCGTGATTAAAGGAATACAAATTAAGAGGACAATTGTTTTGGATCAACCTTTCTTGAAAGGATTTTGGTAGTGAATCAGATGGAGTAATGAAAGATTGGTCCAAGGTTTATGTTTCTGTGATGTGGTCGTTGTTTTGATGGGGGCTTATGTTTTTTTCTTCTCTTTTGTAAGTTTATGTTTTTTATTTTGATTTTTTTATGACCAAGATCCCGACACAAAAGGAGAGTCAGGCCATCTCCAGCATATATCAGAAAAAGTATAAACTTACACTGGTTTCCATAGAAAGAGATTTTATGAAGGTAGTATGGATGGGTGAATAGTTTGAGGTTATTTGGACATGTATAACAGAGAGCAGTACATTCACCAGTCAGGAAGAGTGATTTGGTCACAGTTGAAAGAGTTGCTAGGATTAGGTAGGCCAAAATTAATATGGAATTAATATTGATAGGCTAGAAAGGATGTGGTAGTTGCTATTATTACTGCGGTAACTGTTATAAAGCTGAATGGAAGATGAGTATTCATGCAGCCAACCCCAAAATTTGGAACAATGGCTTTATCGTTGTTCTTTTCTTTTTCTTTTTTTGACAACAGCAAAATAATATTATAGATTATCAGAGTTCATATTGTACATTTCTCTTCGGATAACAGAGAATAAAAATGAAGGTTGAACTTCAAGTAAACAAGTTACTGGGCAATCAGACAGTAGAGAATGGGATTTATCGTTGTTCTTATTGTTAGTTTACAGAAGGAACTAAAGCAAAATCTCCGTAGATCATGCATCCTTCCTCAAACTGCCGTGGAAAAATATTCTCCCACATTTCTTTATGTTTGTGAATATTTGCAGCTGCTGCATATCTTGCCTTGGATTTGGCAAATGAGGAAGTAAAGCGAAATCTTTGTAGATCATTCACCAGAATGTCCTTTGTCAAGGAATTCAAAACACTACTTTTTGGTCGCCTTCAATTATATATCTTTTGAAGGCTATTCAATTATAATAATAACTTCGTAGAATCTGTTAGATTAGTGAAAATCCACAGACAGTTACATCTGCATAATTTGATGTTATTTATGGCTGATAGTTTGTTTTTCCTGCAAAAATAGGATATTTTCCAGAATTCCTTATAAGTCATAACTAATCCCACAACCTTTCTTCTGCTCCCCCCTGGCACCATCAAAATTTACTTAATCCGGTTTTTTGGTTTCCATTTGAAGCTTCTGCTATTCATGACAAGATTGATAGTAACTTCCTCGTTATTCCACTTTTGCACTTTGCAGATGAAACATTGTGAATTTCCTTTATCCTTTTCACCATATGGGGTTTCCAGGCTTCTTACAGCACTAACCTAAACTCCTCCCAGCTAACCCACCCCTAACGAGTTCCCCCACACCCATTCACCGGTTAGTTATCAAGGAGAGAGATCATTGAGGCACCTTGTTATGGTGATGTGACTCAAACTCTTATCCCTTATAGACAAGTAATCACCTGGCCATTCTCCCACTCAGTGGGTAATATTGACGAGGAATACACTTCTAATTGTTCTTCTACGTGATGCATCATTTTGCCCAAACCAACTTTGGTTCTACCTTTTTCTCGAAGATATTTAAGTTTCTATTATAACAAAGGTTACAAGGACATAATAATTTATATTCCTGTACTCGCATGAGACCTGACAGTTGCTCCTCTAAAATAAGCTGTCTTTCAACGTGAATATGGCACAAATAAGGACACAGCAGCAGAGACAGAACATTGATTTTCTGTCCTGGACCCCGATGTATTTTGGAGCATGTGTCGTGTCTGATACGTGTCCAACATGACAAGACACAGACACGGCACTGACTTTAGGAGTGTGTCTGCTTCCTAGCCTAGGAGATTCCTGCTCCTTTTTTTTTTTTTTACCAAATGTCTATTGAAACAGAATGTTCGACCTTCTCAAGAACACTCCACCGTACCAAATGCACAAGTTGTATCTATAATTATATTCCTTGGAGCCAGGTGAAATTTGATTAACTGAACCCCCAAATGACACAATGGATTCCTGGTATTGCACAAGCTGGCCTTATGCTCCAAAGTTAAGATCATCCTTACCTTTGGGTTTCACGAACCTAATTTTGCCACATTAGACTCCAGATTCATATTGCTGGTTGCTTTGGGATTATTATTATTATTATTATTATTATTATTATTATTATTATTATTATTATTATCTTTGTAATGAAGCATTCTGGGCTACTCCCCATCTTTCCAAAAGAACATAGAAAATAAATAAAACTATATAAAAGTACTATTTTTGCCTTTCATGCGGGAAAGAAATGAAAAAAGTATGGATCTAATGGTGGCCAGCCATTTCTTTTGAGTTAGTAATTAAACCTGCTAAGCTGTGGCTAGCAAGAGTATACATGCATATTGGCTTGATATCATCAATATCTGCTGCAGTTGCAACTTCCTGAACTTCGCTCGAAACGTGCGCTGTCTAGAGTGCAAAGAAGATGGGCCAAAGCGAACAAACTTTGGTGGTGCAGAAATGAAATTAGGGGATTGGACTTGCCCACAGTAATTATATTCTCATTCCATCCCAACTTTCTTCCATTCTCCTACCACGAGGTAGTTCTGTGAATGAAGAAAGATTAATAATCATTTTGTATGCCAACAGGTGTGAATTTATGAACTTTGCCCGTAACAAGAAGTGCTTTCGCTGTCAAGAAGTGCGACCAAAGAGACATTTAAATCCTGGGGAATGGGAATGCCCGTCGTAAGACTTCATCCCCTGCTGTCTTTCATTGTTTTTCTCTGCATCTCTTGTATTTTATTGGTGAGTCTCTTCTTTCCATTACGGATCATTAACCTGAACACGTGTTTTTCTTGTGCTTAGATGTGATTTCTTGAACTTTAGAGGAAACAAATTATGCAAGAAGTGTAACCACGATGGTCCTGAAGCTGACATGGCCAGTCAATTTGACGATCAAGCATGGAGAAGCCCTAGAAAGGCCAAAGAGAATAAAGCTTTTACCTTTGGGGATGATGAGGAAGATTCTGGAAAGGCCAAAGAGAATAAAGCTTTTACTTATGGGGATGATATGGATGATGAGGAAGATTCTGATGATGGTGAGAATGGTATCTCGCCGCTTCAGGAAGGAGAGAACAATTTTGTGGCAAGTAAGAGAGCGAAACCAGCAACCTCTGCTAGAAAGCAAACTAGTCCTTGGTTGTGAGCATGTACTGAAGTAATAACTCTTAGCACTATAATGTGTTTCTATGGACCATTTTCTCGAGATGAAATTATTTTTTTGTGGTGGTGATTTTTCCAAGATTTTCCCCTTCTTGGAACTCTTTGTTAGGTGAAAGCAAATATGTAAGTAAATTTGCTTTCTAAATCAGACGAGCAACACCTCAGTTGTCCAGTTCAAACTGTGGTTCAACAGCTCATATAGAATGCATCTAGAAATACAAACTGCTTGATATTTGGTTGATTTGGAAATCATGGCACAATGAACTTTCAGTGTTTGCTTTCCTGCAAGTTAGAGATGCTACAAAATGATGCCAGTATATTCTCTTTATTGGTAGCTATGGATCTCTTGGTCTATGATTTTGTACTATGAGTTGAAAAGGTTACAAGAGCAGGATGAACTAAGGGCAGCTTGAATCCAGATTTGCAGGCGATTATGAGCTAATGTGAATATGGGAAGTTCATTTTTTGAGACGAGTATGTTGACTATATAGTTTGCACTTGCCATTCTTGGTGGATGCCTGTACTGGAGAGGATACCTTTCATGAAAACTGATTTCAAACCAATCTTTCTGATGGATTAGTCCGACATGTTCTGCTGTTCCTGCTTTCTCCCAAACAATCTGCGGAGGCCCAGTCTTCTTATTCCCCCGAACATGTCATGGTAAAAAAACAGCCCTGCCCATTCATGTTCCTGAAAGAGAAACCTAAAATACTAAAAAGAAATTTTGAGTTGCACCATATTTGTTTTACCATAACTCAAGATGTATCCCATTTGAAACATAAATTTTGAGTTACATCCCATTAGTTATACTATAACGCATGAATTCTCCAATTTTTAACAGAAACCATAATAACTAACAGTCAACTCATTTGACATTCCCACATGGACGCTTTTAAAACCAAAATATTCTCATGTGAACACTTTTGAGACCAAAATTCTTTTGGCTCCAAATAGCTTCACACTCATATGTACATAGATAGATGCAAAGTGGGAACAACCCATTGAGTATATTTTGGTCTCAAAAGTGTCCACGTATATGGGTCAAAGAAGTTGAGTTAGTATTGATGGTTTTCGTTAAAAGTTGTGGGTTCATGCATTATGATAAAACAAGTGGAGTGCAACTCAAAATTTTCTTTCGAATGATATGTACTTTGAATTATGGTAAAATAAGTAGAGTGCAACTCAAAATTTCTCATACGAAAAAAACATAGACTGACGTTGTACCTATTTTTGCATATATGTGCATGTACATAGTTATACTTTCCATATCATCGTAGGTCTATCTTTATGCCAATATGTTCTATGATGTGTCTCTATCTTGACTTGAAATCTGGATAATAGCCGATCATAAAAATTATATCAAAATTTTCATGAAACTTTGTTATGTTTTATTAGTGGACTTTCTGAAGATAGAAGATTTGGATAATAATGATATACATCAAATATTTTATTTTCTTTCGTTCTTGACAAAGTCAATTGGTGGTTTAGACTACTTTCAGACGAAGAGTTAAGATGATTTGTCTTAGATATCTATGACATATTAAGCGAAAGCGAAGCGAGAAGCAACGACACTATTAAGCCAAATCTAATTCACTAGCTAGAAACCAAAACACACGAAATTTCTTTTGCAAATCCCGAAATCCGTGATCCCTACGAGTTACTAGGAATGGCAAGTGGTAATTTCTCTGAGTTTATGGACATTGCAATTCACGACAACCAAACAAGTCTTCTTCTTTTTTCTTTCATCTTTTGTTTTAATTTTTACAAGTCATATTACAGTAGTGTCTGTTAGTAAAAATTTCTAACTCTGTATTTTAGACTCTGAAATTGAGATATAAAATAACGATCTAACCGAGACCGATGCTTGAACTTAGTTCAATGTCCTTAAGACAATATTCACCTCGCACTGGTGCTTACGATTTTAATGGCGATTAGTCTCACAGGATACAACGGTTCTTCTCCTTCGGTAGCAGCACTTCACACCGTAGAAACTCGACGAAGCAATGTTGGTTGTCCTTCTCTCTCTTAGACTTAATGCTAGATGGATGAATGAATTTTTGATTCATTGATTCAGACACTCATAGGACTATCCTTTTTTAAGGGATGAAAAGACACAATGGAAATGACACACCTTTTCAATAAATAGATTCGTTGCACAAGATTCGTGGCACATTGGACACACCTATTGGAAAATTAATAGATTTGCATATATGCATTCATGTACAAAGTTATACTTTCCATATTATCGTAGGTCTATCTTTATGCCAATATGTTCTATGATGTGTCTCTATCTTGACTTGAAATATGGATAATAGCCGATCATAAAAATTATATCAAAATTTTCGTAAAACTTTGTTATGTTTTATTAGTGGACTTTTTGAAGATAAAAGATAGGATAATGATGATATACATCAAATATTTTATTTTCTTTCGTTCTTGACAAAGTCAATTGGTGGTTTAGACTACTTTCAGGAGAAGAGGTAAGATGATTTGTCTTAGATATCTATGACATATTAAGTGAAAGCGAAGCGAGAAGCAACGACACTATTAAGCCAAATCTAATTCACTAGCTAGAAACCAAAACACATGAAATTTCATTTGCAAATCCCGAAATCCGTGATTCCTAGGAATGGCAAGTGGTGATTTCTCTGAGTTTATGGAAATTGCAATTCACGACAACCAAACAAGTCTTCTTTTTTCTTTCATCTTTTGTTTTAATTTTTACAAGTCATATTGCAGTAGTGTCTATTAATAAAAATTTCCAACTCTGTATTTCAGACTCTGAAATTGAGATATAAAATAACGATCTAACCGAGACCGAGGCTTGAACTTAGTTCAATGTCCTTAAGACAATATTCACCCCGCACTGATGCTTACGATTTTAAGGGCGATTAGTCTCACAGGATACAACGGTTCTTCTCCTTCGGTAGCAGCACTTCATACCGTAGAAACTCGACGAAACAATGTTAGTTGTCATTCTCTCTCTTAGACTTAATGCTAGATAGATGAATGAGTTTTTGATTCATTGATTCATACACTCATAGGACTATCCTTTTATAAGGGATGAAGAGACACAATGGAAATGACACACCTTTTCAATAAATAGATTCGTTGCACAAGATTCGTTGCACAAGATTCGTGACACATTGGATACACCTATTGGAAAATTAATAGATTTGCATATATGCATGCATGTACACAGTTATACTTTCCATATCATCGTAGGTCTATCTTTATGCCAATATGTTCTATGATGTGTCTCTATCTTGACTTGAAATCTGGATAATAGCCGATCATAAAAATTATATCAAAATTTCCATGAAACTTTGTTATGTTTTATTAGTGGACTTTCTGAAGATAGAAGATTTGGATAATGATGATAAACATCAAATATTTTATTTTCTTTCGTTCTTGACAAAGTCAATTGGTGGTTTAGACTACTTTCAGACGAAGAGTTAAGATGATTTGTCTTAGATATCTATGACATATTATGCGAAAGCGAAGCAAGAAGGAACGAACTATTAAGCCAAATCTAATTCACTAGCTAGAAACCAAAACACATGAAATTTCTTTTGCAAATCCCGAAATCCGTGATTCCTACGAGTTACTAGGAATGGCAAGTGGTGATTTCTCTGAGTTTATGGAAATTGCAATTCACGACAACCAAACAAGTCTTCTTCTTTTTTCTTTCATCTTTTGTTTTAATTTTTACAAGTCATATTACAGTAGTGTCTGTTAGTAAAAAATTTCAACTCTGTATTTTAGACTCTGAAATTGAGATATAAAATAACGATCTAACCGAGACCGAGGCTTGAACTTAGTTCAATGTCCTTAAAACAATATTCACCCCGCACTGGTGCTTACGATTTTAATGGCGATTAGTTTCACATGATACAACGGTTCTTCTCCTTCGGTAGCAGCACTTCACACCGTAGAAACTCGACGAAGCAATGTTGGTTGTCCTTCTCTCTCTTAGACTTAATACTAAATAGATGAATGAGTTTTTGATTCATTGATTCAGACACGCATAGGACTATCCTTTTATAAGGGATGAAGAGACACAATGGAAATGACACATTTTTTCAATAAATAGATTCGTTGTACAAGATTCGTTGCACAAGATTCGTGGCACATTGGACACACCTATTGGAAAATTTTAAAAAAAATTAATTAATTTTTCAAGTCAAATTTACATTCACTTTTCCAACAGTGTCTACGAAAAAAAGAAGAGGCTTGCTCGTCTACTTGAATTAGGCTATCCAGAAGTTGAGAAAGACATAGGCCAGAACAATAAACATAGGCAACCAAAACAAGAATCACGTAACCATACTACTTTGCAATCTCTATAGCAACTGCCATCTTCTCCATATATATCTATAAGAATGGGGAAATTTATGAAATGCCCAAAAAAAGAAAAAAGTTTTATGAAAAACCCACCGCGCAATAAAATTTCATCGCGTGTCCAGAATTAGCAAAAAATATATAAAGAGGGTTCCGAATGACCTTTTTGCCCTTCCTTCTAATTTATTGAAAACACCCATGAAACTACTCTTAAAAAAAATGTTTCGATACTTCATCTTCTTCCATACGCTGCTCACTTTCGAATCTAGGTTTTCTCCTCAAAAATCTTCAAAAACTCGTCGAAAAATTTCGGAAAGACCGAGACAAACGACAAAAGTGCTAAAACGGAGGTAAAAACATCATTTTTTGCAATTCTAAAATTTCGGAAGGCCGTCTAACGGAGAAGCGGTTACTTTCAGGCTCCTCGAAGATACGCTCGTTTTGGGACAAACCGGACCTCGTTTCGACCTCCCAGTCAAAAGTTATGGCATTTCAAAGTTTCAACTGATCATAAAATGCAGGAGAATGGTCATTCTCCGTGTTAGAACACGAAAAATGTTAATTTCGCATGAGGGTGACCATTCTCCGTGTTAGTAACACGGAGAATGTCATTCTCCGTCTTAATTTACACGGAGAATGGCCATTCTTCGTGTAATTTAGCACGGAGAATGGTCATTACAGTGTTAAAACGCAGGAGAATGACCATTCTCCGTATTAGAAACACGGAGAATGTCATTCTCCGTGTTAAATAAAACGGAGAATGTCATTCTCCGTGTTAAATAAAACGGAGAATGACCATTCTCCGTGTAATTTAGCACGGAGAATGGTCATTCCAGTGTTAAAACGCAGGAGAATGGTCATTCTCCGTGTTAGAAACACGGAGAATGTCATTCTCCGTGTAAATTAACACGGAGAATGTCATTCTCCGTGTTAAATAAAACGGAGAATGGCATTCTCCGTTTTAATTAAAACGGAGAATGGACATTCTCCGTGTTAATTTACACGGAGAATGGTTATTCTCAGTGTTAAAACGTAGGAGAATGGCCATTCTTCGTGTAATTTAGTACGGAGAATGGCATTCTCCGTTTCTAAATTACACGGAGAATGGCCATTCTCCGTGTTAAATGACACGGAGAATGACATTCTCCGTGTTAAATGACACGGAGAATGGTCATTCAAATGTTTAAACACAGGAGAATGGCCATTCTCCGTGTTAGAAACACGGAGAATGTCATTCAACACGGAGAATGACATTCTCCTTGTTAAAAATGCAGGAGAATGACTATTCTTCGTGCGATATCGACGGAGAACAGTTGACAGAAACCTATTTTTTTATTTTTTTGTTTTGTGGAAAGAAATTTGACATGAATAAAGATTCAAGAGTTTTCGTTCTTCTTTCAAAACGATGCTAACTCTTATGGAAAAGAAGAAGAAGATCTTCTCTCCATAATTGACCTAAGTGTCGAAGAAGAAGAAGAAGAAGAAGAAGAAGAAGAGAAGCGATGATCGGAGTTCGACTAGAAAAAAAAACATGGTGAACTACGAATGATCTTTGCGATCTCTGCTGAAGATGAGAGCAATGAAATTCAGATCTCTCGTGGAGAAGAAGAAGAGAATCGCAATCCAGATCTGAGTTTGTGCGGAGGGTAGTTATGGTATTAATTTTGTAAATACAGAACATCTAAAGGGAATCTGGAAATACTTAACGTGGAAATATATAATTCTGGGCATTTCATAAAACCCATCATGCGGGTGGATTTTTCATAAAAATCAACCCCGAAATTGGGTTCCTCAGCAATTTCCAATATATGAATGGTTCAAATCAACGGTTAATATTAGATGACTTAAACAAGATCCAATGGATATGATTATAGAAAAATTTACGGATACATAAGAGTGGAAATGCTAATTCCGATGCCTCCTAAATATTTTTTTAGCCCAAAGGTCTACAACCCAGCCCGAAGGCTACAACATCCCACACCTATCTAACCCACTTCAACTCAAATTTCTGGTTCCGTAGTTGACCCATGATTTTGTGAGGAACCATCTTCCTTCTTACTTCTTATTTTCTCCTGTCAGAAAAATAGTCTCAAAGTTTGTGGTTACCAAAAAAAAAAAATTGAACCACTTTTTTTGTTTGATTCTTCAAATCCGTAAACCAAAATGACCCAAGTGCTAGGTACAAAGAATAGGGGGCGGTGATCTCCAGAAATATGTTGAGGAAGACGGAGAACAGTGCTTCCAGGCAAACCATGCTTATGGTCAGTTTACATGCATTTACCAGCTGCTAATTTGGCTTTTCATGTTTGCAAATTTGGCTATATTTAAACAAGAACAAATTTCAGTAAACCGAGAACTATTTCTACCTATATAAATTTTGTCATGTCGAGAACTTTTATTCACTGGAGAAGTCTGAAATGTCAAAGACGAGTAGCTATTTACAAGCTATAAGCAGTTTCACAGAATCAAATTGAGAAGAAATGAAATATCAATGAATGCATGCATGCTCAAACACTCAGCAGTAATAACCAGGCTCAATGTCTCAAACAGTCAACATTACTATGTATCAGTACAAAAGCGAACTAATTATTGATGAAACCAAGAAGCTGAGCTTCATTTCACATCCTTCTGCTAGAGTCTAAAAGAGAGAGAACACACAAAAAAGACATGTCTCCAGACTGGAGAAAATCTAGTAGACATACAAGTTCTTCCCTATTGCACAAACTAGAAATGTGCTGTTCATTATTCAAACTGTAACATGAGAAAGACGCAACAACAACAAACTACTAAACATAAGATTTGTCTTCAGCAAAGCAGATTGATTCCGAGTTTAGCAGTGCAGATGATAAGGCCGAGGTATCCTATGACGTAAATGCCCCTGACACAGATAGAGAGACAAAACATGAGACCTCAAAGACAAATCAATTCATATACAGAAAATTTTATATGGAAAAATATATTTGTAAGAAATTATATGTAAGAAAAGAATTTTGCAGAAAAGTTGTCCTGGATTTTTGGGATGCCAAAATTATGGCTGAATCGACATCCCAAAATTAAGCCAAACTATATGGCGGGACCTTTCTCTCTTCATAATTATCCCACTTTTTTTTCTTACATATAATATTTTTGTATATTAATTTCTCACGTTCATATATAAGACTATGGTGCCACCAATTGAAAACCAATATTTCTACCTATTATCTAAGAAGCATGTATACTCTGAAATTCAAATACTAACCATACTAAAAAAATACACTAGAATATGTTGATATCAGTGTTATGATTGTCTCGTCACGTGCATCCTGTACTATATCTATGCAACATAGTTTCTCACTTTTGATCTATAAACCCGTGTGATTAAAAAAGCAACACAATCTTTATACCAAAATTTTGGGGTTTGATGTTTGTATCCATTTCTTTCCATCGTCCCAGTATGGGCCCTGTCCTACGGGCACCCAACTTATAAGACATTAATCACAACACAAATGGAGCTATACTTTGAATCAAGGTTCGCAGTATCGAAATCGGGTCCTTCCTATGCGTATCTAAGTAAGTATCGAATTTTGTGGTATCGAAAAATAAATAATTAGCTTTTTAGAAAAAATACTTTATACATTTACACATAATTTTAAGTATTTCATATGTTGTTTCTTACTAATTTTGAAATTGAATGAATAGTACTCACCATTGTCAATTGGATTATCTACAATAGATAAGTTTTCTTCATTTACATGTTTTTTACAACCTTATTGTGCTTTTATACCCTTGCTGATTGATCTTTTTAAAATCCCCAATGTCGGTATCGATCAGTGACCTAGTATATGCATCGGTCGATATCGTATCGGGACATGCCAAACCATATCGATATCGACCGACACTGCAAACTATGCTTTGAACATGTGATTCCTTGCAATAAAATCTAGATACTTTGGGCTGTGATGGATGGTGATATCCAATACTTTACTTATATGTCGGAAAAATATATAGTAACCAAGTAACCAACCTACTATATTCCTTTTTGGTATTACATAGATCCCTGCTGCTCAGTGGATTAGCATATCCTTAATCCAGATTATAGGTCAATGTTCGGCTACGGGTCAAATTAACCTTGGCTTTTATATATATGGGATTAATTTCCCAACTATCAAGGGCTTACAAAATACAAGCTCGTCTTCCCACTATAGACTTTTATAGGGGACAAAGTAACAAGGATAGTCTATTGTAGTACAAAAAGTCTTAAGGAGATTTCTTTGACTATAATAAAGGGTTATAGGGTCTAGACTTCATGATTTTGGTGGTTAAAAAATTGAGACGCACGTGGCTCGATCCACCGATCTTCTGCCACCCAGTCAGGGTCTTATACCTCTCCTCGGTAACCACAAGAGCCACTCAAGTTCAGTGGAATTTAAGAATGTAACTTAATTAGAATATTTCCATTTTATGAAAATTTCAATTAACACAACCACAAGTAAATTTATTATTTTATTGTAATATGCTTAAACTGTAGGTAGGTTACCACCTGCCAACTAGTCATCTTTAGGTTGACGGGCGGTTATAAAAACTGACTTATTTTATTTTACAAAAAAATTCACAGGAAGCATCAAAGTTTTGCAAATTTGGGCTCAAAGATCAAAGTTTTACGAATAGTGCTGGAAGAACAAAGTTTTGCAAAGTTGCAATTCTCGAGCCTGGGAATTGGTTTTCCATTAATTGGCATAAATGACATTTAACAACTAGCTAATTTACAGTAATAAAAAAAATGCCCTATGGTAGGGCTTGCAAAAAATATTCTCATCATTGGAAGTTTTTTTTTAACCATATTTTTAATTTTTTCATATACATATATTATATGTATAGAGTATATGTACATGTATTTATAACGTCCAGTATGTGGGATTTGTGGTTTAGCAAGTGAATCTAATAACCATTAGGGATGGGCGTTTTGTTACCAATTTCTCTCTTAGGGTCTGCTTGGCAATTGTAGGGTAGCGGTTATGAGATGTTTTTAGAGTACCGGTTATGAGCGGTTATGAGTGGTCTGGTTTTGAGCGGTTTTTAAGCAGCGGCTTTTAAACCAGTCTAATTCATGCTTGGTAATTCACTAACGACCGGTTCTGGAAAAAAAAATTTACACGAATAAAATTAAATAGGGAAGGGTATTAGTAGTTATAGTTATATATTTTTGGTGAGAACATAAATGGAATAAAATACTAAAACCCCTCAAAACCCATCGATTTTGTGTGTTTATAAAGCCACCCAAAATTACATTACACTGGTTTTGGAAAATTTTTGAGCCGATCAAAACCGGTGCCTAAAAAAATAAACAGAACAAAGGCTTTTATAAACGGTCGGTTCAAAAACACCCCCAAAACCGGTAAAAACACCTTTACCGAGCAGACCCTAAACTTTTTGACGCTCTGTGGAGAAAGAAATTTATGTTTCCGTGGAGTGAATATATATGTATATGAAATGAATAGGAAAGAAAGGATATAGGGACGGTACCCGAGCTTCATGCGGTTGTCGGGGACGCCGGTGGCGTAGCCCCTGAAGTAGAAGAGGCGGCCGAAGGAGTAGACGAGGCCGAGGCCCGCGGCTACGAGCGGGTGCTGGAGCCCGCCGACGAGCAGCGTGGCGAGGAAGACGGGCAGGACCTCGAGCGAGTTCTGGTGCCCCCTCTGCACGCAGTTGAACAGCTTCGCGTCCTTGTTCTCCGACTCCACCGCGTACATCGTCGGATAAGGAACCTTGTACCTGCAGCAGTACCAAACAAAAATCAAATCAACTTTTTTTTTTATATTTATATTTATGTTCATGGAGAGAAGAAGGAAAAAATTATAATTGAGAGGGAGAGGGAGAGCAATTAGTACTTTTTGCGGGCTTTACCAACTTGGATGCCCATCCAGACGTTGAGGAAGGCGTAGAAGACGAGTACTAGCAGCACGTAGCCGTACTCTTTAGGGATTTCGATTGCAACTGCCATTCTTTCCTTCTCTCTCTCTCTCGTTGCTATTTTCTTACTTTTGATTTCCTAGATCTGGATAACTTTAGTTTCTCAGACTTGAGCGGCCACCGTTTTGAAGCTTGAGCTGGTCCCTAGGATGTATATATATCTACACATACAAGTGGCAATTTGCAGATTAGTTTTGGCTTCTTTTTTTTTTTTTTAAGGGCACTACCAAGTTTACTTGGAGACAGTCTAAAAATATTTGTAAATATTATAAGTTTGCCATCAGTTTTTTTTCTTGGGGCAGCCCAACAATAGGTATAAAAGATAACTTTTTTATTTTTTCTCTCTCCCTCCCTCTACTCTTTTCCTCTCTCCCTCAACTCTTTTCTTCTCTCTCTACTTTTTTCTTCTCTCCCAACATTTCTAGGTCATAGAATTAAGCCCTAGTCCAAATTTTTCTTCCTTTCTTGTCGAGAATTATCCCCAAAAAAATTCTCCTATCTCAATCATGTTTGGCACAAATTTTTTTCCAAATTTGTCTAAAACCAGCTACCAAAAAATGTTTCCACTCATACTCAAAATTAGAAAACATAAACATAAATATTAGGTTTAGAATCACTTTAGGGTTCATGAATAAATTTTTCGAACATGATAATTCTCACATATTTCTTGAAACCCTAACCCTAGAACACGAAAAATCGTTGTAGCCGTTCGGCTGCTACAGTTTCAAATAGGACTGCCATGAGCCTGACAGTCCTACATTAGTGTAGGACTGTAAGGGTGCTGGCAGTCCTAATTAAAACTCTCTGTTATGAGAGTTTTAAATACAAATTCTCCTTACATTAGTGTAGGACTGTCAGGGGTGTGACAGTCCTAATTGAAACTCTCTGTGAGGATCCAAGGATAGAAATCAAAAGAATCAAGGAATATTAAGGTGTCTTAGAAATCAAAAGAATCAAGGTTAGCTCTAATTCCTCGATTCCTCGTGCAAACAGTTACGAGCATACTCACCCCTCAACTACCATCATGATACTTGGGCATGAGATGCAACTTCTTGTGCCTTACCATATTGCAAAAAGGTGGGGAAACCCCAGAAAATCCAAAAACAAAAGCTCTGTAAAATAATGACTTGCACTGACACACATGAATATAAGATGAGAGCCTTCATATTTGATCCTAACAGAGAAGAAGTCTCGACTTCATGCAGCTGCAACAATCATTAGCAACAAAGTTTCTAAATGGCAAAATTGAAGGAAAGTATTGGTGCCTCACCACTAAAAGATCTCATCCTTAGATATGATTGTCACGAGAGAAGATGAAAAACGAGCTGATAAGTTATATGCTGAACTGGATTTTCCATACTTAGAAAAAATCCAAAAGATTCTTCATGTCCATGAACTCCTGCTAACTACTACAAACAGCATATCTCAGGCTATTTTCAACTGCACTGGAACATAATCAGATCTCCGACCCAATTTCTTAGAAAAAGTCCAGAAGTTATTGCACTTTGTCATTCCAAACCAATTTCTTAACTAGAAACCACAGTACATAGTTAACAAAAACAAGAAGAAGCAAGAACAGAATATTCAAGAGTTTCATTCAACGCTCTTCTTCATCAATCAAAACAGAGCCCATACTCATTTTCCTTGACATAAGATCTTCAGAATCCGGTTGTTGAAATGCAATAAGTAGCATGTAGCAATTAATTAACTACATAATGCTAAGAACAATAAGCAAACTCCAATGAAGTGTGTTTATAACTTACCTTGCCAATAACAAGAGTTCCATAAACTAACTCAAGAGATACTTCAGATTCACAGGTTCTTGTTATACAATCATATTTCACCAATTTCTATTAAAATGGGAATGGGGCAAAGTTAATGAGCTTAAAAAGCATCATCATCAATCATTTCCCCTCATGGAACTCATCAAAAAAGGTACTTGTAACACAGAATGCTATAGAAATTGATTCAAATAGGACTACCACATCCCTGGCAGTCCTACACTAATGTAGCACTGCCAGGGGTGTGGTGTCACGCCCCGCTCCCGTAGGAGCGATCGTCCTCGCTAAGACGTGATGCCGCACGAGCCTAGATTGCGCTTGTACAAGGCAGGTTCCATAACGGTCGATTTCAGCGGCTGCGACGGGCTTTGTCGCACAGAAGTCCCAAGCAGAGACATTGAATAATAGCAGCGGAAATTAAGAACAAAACACAAGTTATTCAAAGAATCTTTTTATTGATATTGAAACAAAGGTTACAATAGGGCGCAAGGCCAAGATTACAAGTCTCTCAAGCTCACTCATCTCACATTACATGTCTTGAGCCAGCAGAAGCTTCAGAAGGCGACGTCCATACATTATGTCCCGTATAAGTCTTGACTCCATGCGGCCGCACGCTTCGAATCGCCAAGAAACTCCGTGCCTCGACGCATCCAAGCGAGCTCCGCGCCAAGAGCTTCTACCTGTGCCTGCACATGGAAACTATGTGGGTGTCAGTACTCAACTGTACTGGTGGAATGAGCTCCTCGCCCACCCATACAAAACCAACACGTTTGATTTACTTTGTGCAACATAGTCCATTCTTATCAATTGTCTTTCTAGTCTTGTCTTAGGATCAGTTTTATGACAGACGTCTTGGCATACTTGTGTCTGAGGACCATCCCGTGCTTGCATCAGTAACGTCCGCTCAACATCGTTAACCTATCAAGTCGTGCTTGCCTTACGGTCATAATCAGAGATGCAACTATACGATAGACTCCATTTTCGTGTGACCCTGCTATCGCACGGATAACTTCATTATCCTTGCCTCAAGACCTTCTCATGCTTACAATGTCAACACACCGACTCATACTTGTCTTTCGTGCCCTACTCTGTGACATAACGACTCGGTCGTGCCATGAACTCGATTCGTGCTTCAATATCTCTGAGGCAGTGCCTCCTCGCTTAGTCTTGCATATACTTTAGTTTTGATATCGCGGTCGTGCCTCACATTTCGAGGTCGTGCCCAGCACTCAACGTAACTTCACCCAACTTGTCCTACGGCCCTTCTCGACTTAACTCGCAACAGCTCAAGTCTAACTCATGCAACTCTATGCCAACGACTTAACACTCGATGCCACATCTCGTGCCGAAGTACGCCGCCTTCGTTGTAACCAAATCTTAGGCCCAGACATTGTGTTCTCTAACTGCATACACATTCAACTCAACTCAGTCCAAAGACACACACGCGGATTGCCGCCTGTGCCGACACATCTATATGAATGGTCACTGGCATTAACTAGTCATCCTGGACATAGCCTGGTAAACGGGACCCTTGCAACGCAAGTAGCGAGCTTCGATGCAAGTCCCCGTATTACCGGTTGCTTCATACCCAGCTCGACTATAACCTGTTTCTTTCTAGGCCGAGTCGGTCCCGTGGCCCCGGATTGCCGCTCGAAGAAACCATCGTCCTTGTCGACAAGTTGTCCATGACCACGCGCCTACGCTAACTTCTAGACTTAACGTAATTGCATGGTCTCATCATCATCACTTAGCTCATTTGCTTTACTTCTTCCACCTTTCACACTTCTTTGCAGAGCCCAAACCAGGGTTGCCTCGGCGACTGAACTACAGTCCCGACATATTTCCTCTCGGCGACTAACCATCGCTTAGACTTAACATTTATTTGAAACTCCGAAAACGGCTACTGCATAGCCTTCCCACTTAACTTGAACATAACGTGTTTCTTAAGTATCGACAGACAGTGGCTAACTTTCTACTGAACCAACTGTGGCTCATGCCTTAAACCAATTCGTATTCTACGCAACGCTATCGCCCAAGTTATACCTCATATGACGGCCCTTGGGATCGTAGGACTATTTAACTTGACAATCGCAGAAAGAGCGGGACAGCACTTGGAATGACTTAGGTCGACCGGTATAACTTTGCCTATCTTACTCAAGCCTACAACTTAACCCGAAGGACGAGCAAAGGCTATGCCAAGCCTTGCGCAGTGGAAGCGTGCATGCTTTATCGAGCATTTACGCGGGCGACGCCTATGACTTAGGCAAGTTCCTAGTTTTGTGTCGAAGACCAACTTTCCTTCTTCCAAGCCACGGGACGAAGGACCGAGTATCATTTTCAAAGCACGCCATGCACCAACTCTAAGCCGACCGTTGGACCTTTCCATATTCTATCTCATTTTGACCTGTCGAAATTATTCCTTTAGCTATGTGGATTCGTCTCTTTTATTATCAAGCCTACCTGTGCAAGTTAAAAATATGCGATTTATTATGTGAAGGCTAAGATGAGACAAGTTCACCGAAACTACCCCACCTGAGCGATGTCTTCGAGTCGCCGTTGTAAGGCCAAGTCCGAACGCCGTTGGCGTTTCGATTCCTCCAATTGACTGAGCGGGACGGGGCACTACACCATACACCACTCAGAAAAAGTTTCGTCCTCGAAACTTACTGAGTACACTTATCGGCTTATAACCTGATCCAACATCCTACGTTTCTCGCACACTCTACTCCTATGCGTTCCCTCAATCCGAGCCACGCTCGTGCTTATCGCCAACTTAGTCGTTAGGCACATCGACCGATCAACCAACATTCTAACTCGTCTCAATTCAATGATCGCATTACCATCAACATTCCTTCGAAACTCACGATCTCAAAATTCTCGACACTTACCCGTTCATCAAGTCTCACTTGATTCAACGTATCACTCAGTTGGATCGTCCACATATTCTAGGCGTCCCCAAAATACATGCATTTTATCCAAGCCTCGTGATAGAGAATACACCATCACCACTCGAATCGGATCGTGCACATATTCGGGCGTCCCTGATATACATGCATGTCAACCGATACTCGCGAGTGGTGCCTCCACAAATCCTACCACTTCGCACTCGGACGTCTGCCTAACCGCTAGGCTATGTCTTTCCGTCAGTATTGGAATCATAGTTCCCAAACAACAATATCAACACTGACCCCATCATAAGGTCAAACCAAGTTGATAGTACGGAATTTTTCTATCCAAACTCGCATCACTCCGATTTCTAAACATCGAGCATCGATTCCCTACATATATCTCAACATTCGTCGCACAGGGTCTGAATCATTCAGCAAAGCCATCCTACGATAACTCACGTTTCGACCAATTTCACAACGTATCAAAATCGCTTATTCAATAAGTCATCTTGTATAGTCTATCCCTTCAAACACGTTCGGTATAGTTCGCCTTTTTAATCCTTCTCAATTCAAGCACGCTATGACGCAATTCGTCGCTAACCAAAATTTCACATTCTATATTTCCTAAGTCATCTATTCCAATCCACGTAATCGATCATAAGGTCGTCTAGCTTAACAATATGTTGCGCCCCGATCTCACGTGAGTCAGATTATCCACGGTGGGCATGAATCACCATGCACGCTCCCGCGGGATAATTATCCTCATCGGAACGTAACTCTTGTTTTGCGTCTAGACTAATTCATTCTCGATGCGCGAATTGGACCTACTCAATCCTCAAGTTTATTTCATTCATCAATCGCAAGTCCTAACATCCTCAAATTTTCCTTCGCATCAAACCGACAAGTCGAAACAATCAACGTTGTCGCGTCCTGATTTTTCGAGTTCGATCATTCCTGCGACATGAATCACCATGTCAACGCTCACGTGGAACGATCGTCCCAAATCTGATGCGACGCATGTGCGAGGCTAGAGTTGCGCTCGCACAAGGCAAGAATGTCGATGCTGTGGTTATCCGCATAACCCTCAAGACACAATCATTTTTATCCAACATTCATCTCAATCAAAATCCTAAGTATGGCATCCAACTGAACAATAACACTTGCACGATCGTCATTCGCCGAGTTAGAGTACTCCCGAGTTATCGCATATCGATCTTTAATACGCCTCAATACCATCGACGATATGCATAACCTGACGATCTTCGTTTGCAACCAATTTCAAATTATGCGAATGATGCTATCATTCGACTGGATAATCTCTTCGACATTCAAATTCAAGTTTGATCATTATCCTTCGAACTATTCACAACATCAATTTTCTTAAACCAATTTCACGTATTGTTCATCCGTCTATCTTAAGTCATCGACCAACGTATTTCCTCAATTCGCATCGTCCCTTTGCTAACTCAATTCATCAAACGACATCCATTCCAATCCTCAGAGTCATTTTCACACATTCGAATCAAACTTTTCATGCACGCTATCCTCTTGTCGTGCTAACTTTTCGTATACGATTCTTATCGATTTCCTCGATCAAGTCATCCATTCGCACACCTTAACTTTTCCTCGATTTGGTTTGCCTACTCTATCATTTCCATGTTTCATACTTGCGCAATCTCAATCTCGTGCACGTTTCGTGCACGTAATTTCTAAATTGTTCGAATCAACTCATCCAAATCTTCAAGACTACAACTTGTTCAACGACACTCAATCTAAGGCTTTGCATAACGCGATGCTTGTTGATAGACTCATCGACACTCCGCATCCTCAATCGATCGATCGACATCCCTGAGGCTATCGCATACACCACTCAGGGATGAAGTCATTCAACAAATTCTCAAAACTATCATTCGAATCAAAATCGACTTCTTCGGTGTAACACCCAGTTTCTAAAATGAGGGTAATTTTGAAATTTTGTAATTATAATTATTAATTAATGATATTTATTTCATATTAGAATTTTTAGTGATTTTTAATTAATTTTAAACTATTTAAATTTATGACTTGTGATTTTGGTGTTGTGCTAGTGATTAGTAGATACTGCCTACCCTAGAGCCTAGCCACGTGATTAGGATATTTTTGACATTTTTAGGGTTATTTGGATTTATTATAATTTATTTGAATTTATGGGAATTTTTAGAATTTATTTTGGAATTGTTTAGATGAAGGTTGACTAGTGTTGACTAGGAGACTAACCTAGTGACTAACCTAGGTTAAGACCCCTTGGTTAGGTTAAGTAAACTTGGTTAGACCTAATTTAGTGAGATTTAAGTCATTAGGACTTGTTTGGAGAGTTTTGGAGTTGATTAGGCTAAATGGCTCATGACTTCATAAGTCATGATTAATGACTTGAATCTTTAAGCCCATAGGCCCACACCATGTAGCCAACCTAAACCTAATCAGCCCATGGCAGCCACTATTGATCATTTCCCCCTATTTAATCCCCTCCTAGAATTTAGGGCTAGCCTCCATTGGGATTTGTGCAAGTTTTAGAAAGAGGTGAGCTCCCATCTTTAGAAATTCATAGTAAATCCATTTCTCCTCCTTTTTAATCCAAACAAATTGCATTGGGTTTTAAATTCTTCCCACTTCCTGTTGGTAATTAATATTCTCAGATTTGAAGAGCTTTGGAGGAGTTTCACCATCAAGGAGAACCTCACTCTTTTGAACTTTTGAGGATTTGTGATACATAGAGGTAACTCTCTACTTTCACCATGGAATTCTGATTAAATTGCATGTATAGGGAGCCCTAGACCTAACCTAACTATAGGAATAGGAATCCCTAGGGTTTCGTGTCGTTTCGTGTCCAAACAGGACACGTATCAGAGTCCCATGACAAGTGTTTGTGTAAATGCCTAAATGAAACTTTCTGTGCTGTTTTTGAATTGTATTTGAATGTAAATTTAGTTTTTAATATCGCTTATCCAATTTTGTAACTCTGAGATGATATCGTGTTGGTGTCGTGTCGTTTGGTCGCCCGCACACACGCACTTGGACACGCGCGCGCGGGCTACAGTAATCCACTGCACCACGGGCACTTTTCTGGACACGACACGATTTTCCTCGACACGAAACTTTGGGGGAACGTTGGGGCACCCACTGACATCACGCTCCCCAAGTTTCGTGGGAATTCGTGCACTGGTCGATAAGAAATCGACCGTGCACGGGTTTTTCCCTGACTGTGTGTACAGTTTAAACACACACTGACACGGCCCTATTACTCAGAACACGACACACCCTGACACGATTCAGGGTGTCGAGCACCTAGCCCTACCCTAGGCGCACACCCTTGCACGAGCACGAGATCTAATTAGTGTCGTGTCGTGTCCTAGACTTGCACGAACACGTGCACGATAATTATCCTGTTTTTGCACTGTTTCGTATCTCGAATTGATTGGACACGTTTGTGTCCACTTTTGTGGACACAAACACATCACATAGCACAATTGCAATGTATTCTCACTTTACCAACCCTAAAAATTGTGTTTTAATTAAATTTCATTGTTTATTTGCATCTTTCCCTTTTTTTTCTGAAATTCTCAGTATCAGTCCATTTCTGATTTTCCAGTTTTTGTGAAATCCAATTTCTAACATCATTTTAACCCCTAGCCACTGTTATTTACATCATATAAGACCCCTAACAGGTTCACCTACTTGAGTTCTTCTAGTGTGGCAAGTTTGGGTTCGATTTGTTGTGTTTTAGGTTTAAAATCTGAGATTGAATGGTATTATTTGCACTGTTGTTTAATATCAAAATCTGAGATTGTGTGGGGACTATTGATTAAGTTTTTTAGGTGTTATATGAGTTGTGTGAACTGCTGTTTAAATGTTTAATTTCTAAAACTGATGGACTGATTATAGGAGGAGGTTTTTCCTATTTAAAACTGAGTTTAGTTTAGATGTTATGAAAACTGAAATGAGTTTTAATGTCTTCAAATGTTGAATGATATGTGTATGAGAATGATTGAATTGATTAAGGTAAATCAGAAGACTGAGCTTAACAACTTATAAAACTGGGATTTCTTTGTGTAAACCTGAGATATGTTCAGAACTGAGTTGAAATTGAAATGCAATGTGGGTTGGTCACTGTAAAAAAAAAACAAACAAACTGAGATTCATGTATTGATGTATATATACATTGATAGTTCACTGGATTATGAGAACATGTAGAGTACACTGTTATTGATTCCTGATATCTTCACACATATGTATCATGACACACACTTAACCCTCACACACCCAAATCACATACACACACACAGGTATAGCCTACACACACACATGAGCTGGACACACTGTCACAGGCTCCTGATTTCACACACACATGTGTACACATGTCACCACTAGCCCACACACTCATGTATGATCCCTCACACCCTGTTTTCCTGTTATCACACAGGTTTTCCTGTCACAGCTCACTCTCACACATTACACTCTCTCACACACCTATTCTAGTTATTCCCTGTCACACACACATTGACACATTATGCTCACTCACACACAGGTACACCACTGTCCTTGACAGTCACCCTTGCACACCCTCCTTCCCTACACTCTCACTAACACACATGAACCCCTTACATGCTCTTCTCTATATCTCTCTGTATATACTATACATGGCTAAATATGTGATGTGGTAGATAGAGATTTTTCCTATAGTTATATGCTCTATATATATATATGTTGTATAGGTGTAAGCTTATATTCATGTATATATATGTATGAAATTCATGATAGATAGCTAAATGTGATGTTGCCTATAATGTGTGGCTTGTTTTTGGCTTGTATAGCCTTGGAATGATGGGTGTTGTCTAGTAGAGGCTTGACAGAACCTAGAATGACTTGTTAGACCTAGTTAGTTGAGTTTAGACTTTTTTTTTTACCATAGTTGACCTAGTTTGACTAGTGCAGTTGACCATAGTTGACCAAGAGTTGACTTTGGTCTAGATTGACCTAGATTCATGTAGAACGCATTATAGTGCATCATATTACCATTCTGGACTTGTTGTGACTTGTACTGTTCTATAGGAGACAGACACCACTCCTCGGACAGTATATTCTCTTCGGACATTCAGGATACCAGGCGAGTACATTCTCTGATCATTTCATATCCTGCTTAGAATTATTTTCCTGCTTTAAATTACTTTACTTGATACTGTCACGTTGGTCACACGGATTGGTACTATATGGATCTTTTCATGAGATGTTATCCCCCTCGGGAGCATCGGATACTGCATGTTTTGTGCGTTTCACGAATCATCACGTATCTCTATGCTTCCTCTGATTCACGAATCGCTTGTGACACATGTACTCTCATGTTCACAGAGCCATCATGAATCACCTTCACGTATCACTCATTTTATGAGCCATGTGAAGTTTCACGAATCTTAACATAACTTGAACAGATCTTTGTGTATCGATTGGGGATGGGGGAGTAGAAATAGACATGTGAATATTATCCCAGTAGCTGTAGTCATGAATCACTCTCGTAGCTGTAGTCATGAATCTCCTATGCCATTCACATGTTTATATTTTACTCTGACTCACTAGTCACTATTAGCTCTCTATGTATAGTAGATATTCTATTACAGTTTCTCTCTCTGTTTACATACTGTTTTTCTTCAGTTCATGTATCTTACTTTACTGCATGATTATATTTTCTAACCTGCTATGATCTGTTGAGATGTACTGTACTCGCTCCTGTCCTGACTGGACCTGTTGAAAATATTACAGAGGATGAGGAGGAGGCCCTATGTACCACCTATTATGGAGCAGGATTAGACGACACCTGCGACCTGGTTCCTCTGGAGGACCCAGCTGCAGCACAGGATGCTACTCCCAGAGTCTAGACTAGATAGCTAGGCTTAGTTTTCTTTCAGCATTGTTGTTGGGATTTCAGTTGTTGTTCTGAGATGTAGTTTATATTTAGAGACTTGTTTTGAGCTGGATGTTCTTGAGTTGTTATCTTATACACTTAGATTTTCTCTCTCTTATTTAGTATTACATTGTGTTTCTGATCTCTCTATCTACCTTTACTATCCTGTATCTGCCTTAGATGTGATTGAGACTGTTCTGTTATGTCACCTCCATTCGGAGTGTATATACTGTACAGGTACCTTTATTTGTTAGATGATTGACCTAGGACAGCGTTCTACCGCCGACACTGCGGCGTAGGCTGGGCGTTGTTACGTTCTCGTACCCTCACAGTAGGTGCGGGTCGTGACATTCGGATCCCATTCGAACCATTCCTCAAAATCCAAGCACGCTCATCTATGTCGCATTGACGTCATCGTCGCTCGATAGCACCCCTATCGATAGTCATCTTATATTCTATGGATCAAGTCAAACTTATTCTCGTCTGACACAATTCGAATTCCGCATCGACTTATCTAAGGTCGACGCAACTTTGGTATATATGTCCAGTCCGACTTAGCCAACCGTGCTTACGCAATCCATCTTTTTGTTTTGTCAAAAATTGTTCAACTATGTTTTGCAAAATAGTTAGACTTATTGTATGGACATCCCGTGGGACATTTGAGAGAGAGCGCACCAACGATATCAACTTTGTAGAAGCAACAATTCAGAGTTTGCGGAAACAACAGAGTTAAAGAATTCAATTGATAGTCCAAGGACGTAAAGTCGTGCTCTGATACCATTATGTCATGCCCTGCTTCCGTAGGAGCGATCGTCCTCGCTAAGGCGTGATGCCGCACGAGCCTACATTGCGCTCGTGCAAGACGGGTTCCATAACGGCCAATTTCAGCGGCTGCGACGGGCTTTGTCGTACAGAAGTCCCAAGCAGAGACATTGAACAATAGCAACAGAAATTAAGAACAAAACACAAGTTATTCAAAGAAGCTCTTTATTGATATTGAAACAAAGGTTACAATAGGACGCAAGGCCAAGATTATAAGTCTCTCAAGCTCACTCATCTCACATTACATGTCTTGAGCCAGCGGAAGCTTCGAAAGGCGTCATCCATACATTATGTCCCGTATAAGTCTTGACTCCATGCGGCCGCACGCTTCGAATCGCCAAGTAATTCTGTGCCTCGATGCATCCAAGCGAGCTCCGCGCCATGAGCTTCTACCGGTGCCTGCACATGGAAACTATGTGGATGTCAGTACTCAACTATACTGGTAGAATGAGCTCCTCGCCCACCCATACAAAACCAACATGTTTGATTTACTTTGTGCAACATAGTCCATTCTTATCAATTGTCTTTCTAGTCTTGTCTTAGGATCAATTTTATGACAGACGCCTTGGCATACTTGTGTCTGAGGACCATCCCGTGCTTGCATCAGTAACGTCCGCTCAACATCGTTAACCTATCAAGTCGTGCTTGCCTTACGGCCATAATCAGAGACGCAACTATACGATAGATCTCCATTTCCGTGTGACCGTACTATCGCACCGATAACTTTCTTATCCTTGCCTCAAGACCTTCTCGTGCTTACAATGTCAACACACCGACTCATACTTGTCTTTCGTGCCCTACTCTGTGACGTAACGACTCGGTCGTGCCATGAATTCGATTCGTGCTTCAATATCTCTGAGGCAGTGCCTCCTCGCTTAGTCTTGCCTATACTTTAGTTTTGACAACGCAGCCGTGCCTCACATTTTGAGGTCGTGCCCTGCACTCAACGTAACTTTACCCAACTTGTCCTACGGCCCTTCTCGACTTAACTCGCAACAGCTCAAGTCTAACTCATGCAACTCTATGCCAACGACTTAACACTCGATGCCACATCTCGTGCCGAAGCACGCCGCCTTTGTTGTAGCCAAATCTTAGGCCCAGACATTGTGTTCTCTAACTGCATACACATTCAACTCAACTCAGTCCAAAGGTACACACGCGGATTGCCGCCTGTGCCGACACATCTATATGAATGGTCACTGGCATTAACTAGCCATCCTGGACATAGCCTGGTAAACGTGACCCTTGCAACGCAAGTAGCGAGCTCCGATGCAAGTCCCCGTATTACCGATTGCTTCATATCCAGCTCGGCTATAACCTGTTTCTTCCTAGGCCGAGTCGGTCCCGTGGCCTTGGGTTGCCGCTCGAAGAAACCATCGTCCTTGTCGACAAGTTGTCCATGACCACGCGCCTACGCTAACTTCTAGACTTAACGTAATTGTATGGTCTCATCATCATCACTTAGCTCCTTTGCTTTACTTCTTCCACCTTTCATACTTCTTTGCAGAGCCCAAACCAGGATTGCCTCGGCGACTGAACTACAGTCCCGACATATTTTTTCTCGGCGACTAACCATCGCTTAGACTTAACATTTCTTTGAAACTCCGGAAACGGCTACTGCATAGCCTTTCCACTTAACTTGAACATAACGTGTTTCTTAAGTATCGACAGACCGTGGCTAACTTTCCACTGAACCAACTGTGACTCGTGCCTTAAACCAACTCGTGTTCTACGCAACGCTATCGCCCAAGTCATACCTCATATGATGGGCCTTGGGATCGTGGGACTATTTAACTTGACAACCGTAGGAAGAGCGGGACATCACTTGGAATGACTTAGGTCGACCGGTATAACTTTACCTATCTTACTCAAGCCTACAACTTAACCCAAGGGACGAGCAAAGGCTATGCCAAGCCTTGCGCAGTGGAAGCATGCATGCTTTATCGAGCATTTACGCGGGCGTCGCCTATGACTTAGGCAAGTTCCTAGTTTTGTGTCGAAGACCAACTTTCCTTCTCCCAAGCCATGGGACGAAGGACCGAGTGTCATTTTCAAAGCACGCCATGCACCAACTCTAAGCCGACCGTTGGACCTTTCCATATTCTAACTCATTTCGACCTGTCGAGATTATTCTCTTATCTATGTGGATTCGTCTCTTTCATTATCAAGCCTACTTGTGCAAGTTAAAAACATACAATTTATTATGTGAAGGCTACGATGAGACAAATTTACCGAAACTACCCTACCTGAGCGATGTCTTCGAGTCGCCGTTGTAAGGCCAAGTCCGAACGCCGTTGGCGTTTCGATTCCTCCAATTGACTGAGCGGGACGGGACACTACATGTGGCAGTCATGATACTAACTCTCTGTGAGGAGAGTTTGTATTTGAAACTCTCCTCACAGAGAGTTTCAAATAGGACTGCCACCACCCTGGCAGTCCTACATTAGTGTAGGACTGTCTGGTGGGTGGCAGTCCTGATACTAACTCTCTGTGAGGAGAGTTTGAAATACAAACTCTCCTCACAGAGAGTTTCAATTAGGTATCCAAAGAGAGTTTATACACACATATGTCCACATAACAACATATCTACTATTACGTATCCAAATTACGACAATCAGATCCAACTTATATCAAAAATAACAACATATCCGACAAAATATCCAACAAGTCCAGTTTCCAAACAACAACATATCCTTCAAAAAATATTCGACAAATTATCCAAAATGAAGTATACGACAAAATATCCTAAAATCCACAAGTCAAGTTTTCAAACAACAACAACCACATCCAAATACAAAATGATTTTGAACATCCAACTACATATCATGCCGGGCCTTTGTACGAGACTCCATATTATGCATGAAGGGGAACTCGACCTCGTTGTCAATGCGCTCCAGCTCGTTGGCGATCGCGACATAGTTCTCACTCTGGCTTCGACCGAGCTTGGGGTGTCAGTGGCTGCATCCAAGACCGAGCTTGGGACGCCTGTTCAAAAATTCTAATCGGGTGCTCGAGAGGACGTCCCTCGCATTCCTTCCGCTTTGACGCGGTGAGATATATTCTTTTGTTAGCGGCTGGAGGACTATAGGACAACATACAGTTATTAAATAATAGAAACAAAAATAGACAACAATTAAACATCATGTTAAGAATTCCTAATGTCACCCCCCAGTGCTATATTAGGCAGGGCCGGCCCTGGACAAGTTGTCATACTCTTATTATTTATTATTATTATTATTATTATTAATTATTTTCAAAAAAAAGGAAAAGAGAATTTTCCATGGCATGACACATGTCATGCCATGTAAGTGTCCCTAAACCCTAACCCTAGGAGGGGGTTATGTGTCCCATGAATTAATTGGGGGGGGGGGACACCTCACCACCTCTCCCCCTTTATATAAATCCCCCCCCCCCCCCCCCCACACACACAACCACTCACACACAAAAAAAAACACAAAACCACCACCCCACCCGCCTGCTGCCACTGCCGCCGGCCTGCTGCCGCCGTCGCCCGCCGTCGCCTGCCGCCGTCGCCTGCTGCCGCCGGCCGCCCCACTCCGGCCACCCCCCTCACTCCCTCTTCATCTTCATTTTCATCTTCATCATCTTCCTCATCTTCCTATTCCACTTCAAAAAAAAAAGGGAAAGGAAAAGAAAGGGAAAACCTAGGTAATTGCTAAACCACTCTTCCCCATCTTTAATTCAACTTTGACCTAGGATTAGAGTTGCTAACAAGTTTTTTTTATTGTTGTTGGGTTTAAAATTAGGAATTGTGGAGAGAGCTAGGTCAATTCCCAACCCAAGGCAAGTCCTCTTTCCCTCTTCCTCTTTCTTTAGGAATACTCCATTTGATTCTTTAGATTAATTTTGAACATGTATAGGCTTATTTATAAATCTGAAATTACAAATTAGATGTCAATTTCTTTATTCATAAGAACATAATATGGATTATAAGTTAAGATAACTTCTCTACTTATTGTTTAGCTTCAAATTCTGAAATTTTGATATTGTTTAACTAATTTGAGACCTTTAAAACTTTTAAAATTTCTGTTTTCTAGTAAAAATTTCAATTTTGATAAACATAGATAAAGGAATAAAAATTGTTATACTTAGACACTAGAATAATTATATGTGACGTAACACGGATAAGTTTATATGCATTTGGACACAAATAATACTTGAAGGAAGGAACCGATTGTGGACATGAATTATCTGGACTTAAATTTTCTATGAACAAAATTGAACACATGTGGACATATGGGACTCTCCAAAGGTAAATCTGACATACACATAGGAACTGAACAACTGGACCGCACACCGAAAAGGTAAAAAGTACAAGAACCTTGTATTTCCCTACTTACAAATAAGTGCTCAATTTTGTGTGTTCATAATTAGAAATAAATCTCGTTTCTACATTTTCCTGCTTCGTGCACCTTCAAGGATTGATATATGGATATGGAAGGATTTTGTTTCGATTTGGTTTTGCATACTATCTACATGATATATATATATATATATATATATATATATATATATATATATATATATATATATATATATATATATTGTCATTTTAAGCCTTTGCATATTAACTAGTATAATTTGGATAAACATTAAGTATTGCTCTATTCTGATAAACTGGAAAACAATTCGCAAGCCGCAACCCTATTAAATTGCTAAAGGAAAGGTAAAAAAAATTACTTGCTCAGGTAAGAGTCTCAAGTTTCCTTTTTGTTCATTTTATTTATTGCGTGGTCCGGTGTTGAGGTTTGCTCCACCGAAGGGGTCGGCGAACCCATTATATTACTTGCGTGGTTCCGGTGTTGAGAGTTGCTCCACCGAAGGGGTCGGCGAACCCGGATTTTTTTCATATATATATATCTTTGTTAATTTTCGGGGTTCCTAAATACAAAGGAGACTCTGCCAAAAATTTTGGAAAATTTAGAAGATAGACAAATTTCTGACTTTCGAAAATTTTAGAAAGTTTCTTATCTAGGAAGCATTGGACGGGGAGAACAACTGAATATCCCTAGATATCCCGTAACATAATAACAAAAGCTGATCAGTATTTCGGAAATCTCGTGAATCAGTACATCTATTTTCAAATAGAGGGTACTAGCCCAAGGGAGGCTCGAAAATCTCGAAAATCAATGCATCTATTTTGACAGTAACATCAAATAGATGGTTTTAGCCCAAGGGAGGCTCGGAATTCACAGCATGATCCCAGGTCAACGGGATTGTTTACGAAAAGTATTTAGAGGATTATTCAGAGTATTGTTCTTAAAATTGCATTGCATTAAATTCTATTTTACTCCAGAAACAACTCTGCCTATTATAGGTAGGCAGCTTTCCTGTTTGCTCAAGGGAAGCAAATTCTACTAAAAGCTCAAGGGAAGCTCGAAAATCTTACTATTCATGGAGTAGGATGATGATTACATTCTTTGATTTACTAAAGCAAAGATATATATATATATATATATGTATAGTAGTGCAAGTTGGCATATCCCTGTCTTTTCTCAAAAGAAAAACTACATATTTTATTATTTTGCTTAACTTTCACCGTTCTTGGCCGAGGACTTGCTTGTCGTTTTCTAAACGACCTAGTATTTGTTCACTAGGTGAAGAAGAAGAAGACGCCTCCGCCGAAGTATCGCCGCACTACAACGAGGAGTAAATTGTCCGAATTACCTACAGTTATGACCAGCACTATCATAGTTATCTTGTAAATTACTTTTGTAATAAACTTGTAAAAGTATTGTTGGAAAAGTTCCCTGTATAATAGCTACACTATATTTAATACCATGTAAACTCCTTGTATTCCCCATTTTGCTGATGACTACGGACGACAATCGCGATTTTGGCGCGTAGCCTGGGGATGTGTTTATGACGTCACCATTCCACTCGGGAAGCGGGACGTGACACAAGTGCACCAAGTGCACCCGCCCCGGGCTACATATTTTCGGGGGCCCCATAATTAAGATGCAAGTTATTACTTATTAGTCAAAAAAGAAATTAATGAGCATTAATGTTAATGACTAAATGCTATGAGAAGAGAATTTAAAAAGTAATTTGAATGGTAATAACTAACAGCTATCAAAAAAATTATTTCAATGCTAACTTAAATGCTATGTTCGGCTATCATTTAAATATTTAATCAATGAGCATATTTTTGGGGGACATGTGTCATTTAATTGCTAAGTGAATGCTGAATATATGCTAAGTCCGGTTGGCACCCCTCCATATTATTTAATTCTTTTAAATGCTATCAAAAAAATTATTTGAATTTTGAATGGTAACTATGTGTTATGCTCGGCTGCCCTCCCCCATATCATTTTTTAATTTTTTTAAAATGAATAAGCATTAAATTGTAGTCATAATCAACTCAGAATTCAAAGAGCCATTTATTAATGCAGAATCCAAAGAGTCATCCTCGTTAATATTTAAAAATTCTTCTTCTTATGTCAAGAAAGACTTGCAAATGCCAAATGGTTAGGCTGACTAGAGGAAAAAAAGTTATAACAATTAACAAAACTCTTTCTTTGAAAGCTTCCTTGATTCCTTCTCCTTTACGAATCACCAGTAGAAAGAATCCCTCTTGGTGGAGAATGCTGAAAGTCAAGAACTACTCTTCTTTTTCAAAGCTCCTCTTGGCACAGAAGGTAAATAATATAGTTAATACTCTTCTTTAAATTTTCAGAATTCAAAGAGTTTCTTGTATTTTTTATTTTTAGTTTTTACTTTGAGAGCCATAGCATATTCTTGATTTTATTCTTCATCAATCTACAGACTTTGAGAGCCAAAGCTAAAATCTATTGGAGGATCTATAGATTTTCGATTGGCATCTTGGCACTTGGGAGTCATTGGGAGTCAACAAAAATAGGTTCTATTGTTCTTTTTTTTTTTTGAATTTTAACGGCAGTTGTTATTTGGCTTTTTAGCATTTTACTTTAGTTACTATTATAAACATGTTTCATAGGAAACACGAATCAGGTAGTGAAAAAAGAAAAAAAAAGAAAAAGATTAAAACAATTGGTTGAATATCAAAAAGATTATAATTTTTTTGCAGGAATACATAAAGGGTCCAACTTTGATTTTTTTGCCCCGGACCTCTTCAATGTCAGGACCGGCCCTGATATTTGGACTGCCAGGGATGTGGCAGTCCTACTGTAAAGTAGGACTGCCAGAATTCCAGCAGTCCTCTTTCACAGTAGGACTGCATGGAGTCTGAAAGTCCTACTTTGCAGTAGGACGCAAAGTAGGACTGCCACATCCCCGACAGTCCTAATGCTGCTCGACTGTAGCAGCCGAACGTCGTGTCGTGTTATAGGGTTTGGGTTTCAAGTAATGTGTGCGAATTATCGTGTTCGAAAAATTCATTCATGAACCCTAAAGTAATTCTAAACCTAATTTATCAAAAAAAAAATTTGAGATTTAACAATGATTCTTTGATTTGGAAAAAATTAGAAAAATGTAGAGAAAATTAGGAAAGAACATACCTAGACTCCGATGATTGTTTCGACTTGCGTGTCATCTCTTGCAATGGAGTGGTGGAAGAATTTGGAATGGAGTGGTGGAGAATAGTTTTAGGGTTTGGAGAGATTTTGAAAGAGAGAGAGGAAAAGAAGAAATGAGATGAAAATATGGGTTTGGGGGGTTGGGCTGCCCCCTAGCAACTTGTGGGCAGCCCCTAGCAACTTGTGGGCAGCCCCTAGCAAAAGTTTCACCTTCTTGGGCTGCCCCCAAGTAAGGGTTAGCCCCTAGCAAAAGATGTGGTGCCGTTAGAAAAAGCCATTAGTTTTATGTACATGTTGTTAATAATAATAAGAATAAGATTTAATTGTAACTTGATACCTTCAATTATTCCAGTTTTTCAACTTGATATCTTGAATTTTTTTTACTTGACAACTTGATACCATCAACTATTTAATATTTTCAAGTTAATATCCAAAAGTTTAAAAAAGACAAAATTACTCTTGTCTTTCCAACTCCCTCCCTCCTCTCTCGACTGTCCCCCCCCCCCCTCCCCCCTCCGCTGCCCCGCCTCCGCTCCCCCACCCCATGCCCCCCTCTCTCTCTTCGAACGTGCGGCGGCACTGCAGAGAGATGGGGGGGCGGACGGTGGTGCAGCCGAAGGTGGGGGGAGCGGGGGTGAGGTAGCAAGGGAGTCGGGGTCGGTGGGGGCAGCAAGGGGGTGGACAGGAGGTGCCGGGGGGGGGGGGGGGGGGGGGGGGGGGGTAGGGGGTGCGCAGGGTGGGTAGGGGAGGTGGGCTTTCGTGGAGGAGAGGTAATTTTAAATTTTACCGAGGAGTATTTTGGTCCTATTTTTTTTTAGGGTATCACATTGTTACCAAAAAAGTTTAGGATATCAATTTGAAAAACTTTTATAGTTGAAGGTATCGAGTTGCAATTAAGTCTAATTTTTATATGAGAAAATTTGAGTTGCACTTCACTTTATTTACCCAAATTCAAGGTGCACCCAAGTGCTTTACCATAATGTAATTCATCCCCCACTTTTGACAGAAACCGTCTTCCACTGACAGTCAACTCATTTGACCAAAAAATTTGGACAAAAATGTACCTCGTAAAGTCTTCTTCCCCGCACGCGCGTCCCGCCGTTACTGGCCCCCATCTCGCCGCACACCGCCGCCGCAGTGCTGCACCTCACTTCGCGCCACCGTCGCTGCTCTGCCGTCCCCACCCCCGACCTCGCCGCCCGCGCCGCCATTGGCGGCTGCTGCCCCCCCCCCCCCCCCCCCCCCCACCTCGGTGGGGTTGGTGGTGGTGAAGGTGGTGGGGAGGGGGGCGACATCGTAGGCGGCAGGGGAGTAGGGCCGACGGGGCAACCGGGAGTTGGCCAGCCTCAGCTCCTGGAGCTGCGACGTCGTGGACGACGGGGGTGGGGGCCGTCGGGAAGGAGAGGGTGGTCCTGTTGGTATTGAAGCAGCCAAAGAAGAAGAGGGATTGGAGATGGGGGAGGCGGAAGACCAGGGAAGGGAAGGTGGCGGTGCTCTTACAGGTGGGCCTGGATGGGGTTCCAAAGTCGAGCCTCGTGACGTGGAGGAGACCGTCTGCTGTTGCTTGTGTGTACTAGAGGCCAGGCCACGAGGAGCCTGGAGTGCATGGATCTGGGTTGGAGGACCTCCAGTATCTGTTGGAGGACATAGAGTCCATCACTTGGAAGAGGGTCTCCTTCTCGTAGGGGTCCATGCTGTTGATGTTGCTGCCAATGCCATGGGGGTGGGGGGGGGGGGGGGGGGGGGAGATGGTGGTGGTGGTGTAGGTGAAGGGGGTGGTGATGGTGAAGGTGGTGGTGGTGATGGTGGCAGAGGGCTGAGCGAGGTGGGGAAAGGAAAGAAGATGGACATAATTTGGTCCAAAAAATTAGGTCAACCAAGTTGATCGTCAATGTTGGACGGAATCCGTCAAAAGTGGAGGGTGAATTATATTATGGTAAAGTACTGGGGTACATCTTGAATTTGGATAAATAAAGTGGGGTGCAACTCAATTTTTTTCTTATATGTGTGTAATGTTTTGCCTGGTTGTTAAAAGCATTTTTTGGGGAAAAAGATATCACTAAGGACAAAAAAAATAAAATACAACCTCACCCTTCTCCCTTTTGTAGCATTCAAAAAGAGGATGTTTATATTATTGAAGATATTCAAATTGAAATACAAATAACAATTTCTAAAGTACATTTTAAATTGGACGGTCAAAGGACCTGAAAACAAGCACTTTTGATATTTAATTGACAATGTCAGTTTCCTAGTTCTGCCTCTATGACTATGTCAAACCAAAGTTTCGTAGCAACATCGTAATGGAATACGTCACACTAATGTGTAGAATATGTAGATGTGAGCAGTGAGCCCGACTTTTGGACTTTTGGTAGTAATGTGTATCATTGATTATTTTGATATGCCAAATTATAATATATTTTTATTGAATTCTTAATATTTTATGAAATAAGAAATTTTACTTGGCTTGGAGCATAAGTCTTGACTTGTTGACTGGAGCAAAGTCTGAAGGAGGAACTTGACTTGAGAACCTTCCCATCTCCTTGCTGATTTCACCTTTTGGTGGTGGATGCCAAATTAGTTTTGTTCGGAACCAACCAAATTCATCACATAAATTATATATTGACGATAGAGCAAGTTAAACCTATTAGAACACAGAAAAATGCTATACTTACAACCAATTTTGGTTGTAAGTTTTACAACAGTCTACATGACATCTATTGATTGTGGAAGAGGGGGGACCGAGCGGGACCAGATGGGACTGAGTGAGACTATGTTAGCAGTTTAAACCTTGGTGCCACGTGTCCTCCCGATTGGTCTTGACCCGAACGACTGACGTTGAGGGGGGTGCTGGAGTCAGCGGCAGGGACCCGACCAATAGGGGGGGGGGGGGGAGGGGGGGTTAACCGCAGTTCCTGTCACGACCCGCACCCGCTAAAAGGGCACGTGACGCGACAACGCCCAGCCCTCACCGAAAAAAAATCGGCGTGGAACGCTGTAGATTTTTCTACTCTAAACAGTTTATATATATAACAAAACATGTCGAGAATATGGTCAACTCCGAACGGAGGACAAGCAATGAATATATATATATGAGTACTCAAGCACGACTCTAAGATAACAAAGTAAAGACTGAAATGAAAAGACAACAAGACGATAAAATAATATATAACCTGTCAAGTCCAACACAAGAATATATACAGTCCAAGTCTCTAATACAGTCCATAATAATAACAGTCTCAAAAGTAGCTGGAGACAATGTCCAGTACAAAAGACCTACTCTAACTAAGTAATAGGTAGGGTCTCGCCAGGCGGAGCTAAGCCCTGCTGGACCAAAGTCTCCAAGTCTATGCCCACTACGTCATCCGGACCGTAGTAGGTACTGTAGTCTCCCTCATCTGCATCTGTAATATTTTTAACATATCCTGTCAGGATGGAACGAGTACAATCCACTAACAACATTTCACAAGATATGACAAAAGCTATAATCTGTAAATAGAGAGTATATACAAGAAAATCATGGAATGTACATGTGAGAATCATGGCAAGATAAGCTGTAAAACTAGAGCTAGAACAAGGCAAGTAAACTGATCATGACATGTACAAGAATCAAGAATCATATATCTAGGTGTGTGAATACTAGCTACAACATGTGGCCGCCTTGGGTCTTGCACAAGGTCTACTGGCCTGGTTAATCATACGTGGAGTGTATGATTAACACTCACAAGGTCTACAAGAGTAACAAGGTGGATAATGACCACATGTCTACACTAATACTCCCCGTCCCCGACTGGTAGAGTGGATCCAAACAAGACACGTCACGACGCGGGATTCTACGAGAAGGGAGCAAGTCTCCTCGAGAATCGACGTCCATGTACTGCACAAGAACTACAAGGGGGCTTGCACAAGACATACCAAGACAACAAGGAATAACACCTCATGTCGGGATCCATGAATACCAACCCGTGTGACCAATGTGTCGAGAACATGCATATCTACACTAATTACATGGATTATATCAATCAGCATAAATTAGAAAAGTGTCAGAGAATGTACTCGCCTGAAATATGATATGGCACGTCAACCGGAGCAAATGCAGCGTCTCGAGAACCTATAGAGAACAAGACGTATCAATACTATACTTAGAAAATAAAGTCAAATCAATTTGAATCCTATTAAGTCATTCTAGGTCAAGACACGTCAAACTAGACTGTACGAGGTCAACCTAAGTCATATTAGGTCTAACTGGGTCAATGCAAGTCAAACGGAATCAATCGGGATCGATTTGAGTCAACAGTTAACTTTTTGGTCAACCGGTCAACTCTGGTCAACCGTGGTCAACTCTGGTCAACCCTAGGTCAACTCTAGGTCACTAGTGACTAATAGTTGACTTTTGGTCAACTGCACAAGTCTAATGAAATTTGGGACTAAATTGGGTAAAGTGTTGACCCATAGTTGACTTTCGGCCTAAAAAGTCAACCGTGGTCAACCGGGGTCAAGACTAGGTCTAGACGGCTATTTCTACCCATTACCAACCTCTACAACCTATATCCAAGTCCATCTTGGACTTCGAAACTCATTTCTTGGCCATAGGCCAAATTCCTATTTTACCCTTAAAAAGGGTAAAATTTTACCCTCGGCGATTATCCAGATAGCCTACCTACGCTTGATATTTTGACTCGTGCTCCCTAGGGTAGTAGGGTACTATCCTATAGGTTCGTTATCTACCAAAATACCTAGACAAAGTGGACGTCTAGTCCACCTTACGGTCCGTTGCAGATATCTTGAATATTTCAAGATACGCGCTGATACGGCGCGATACCGGCGCCCTACGACCCCGATTTCCACTCGGGAGCTTACCCGCAAAATCTAATTCACATAACCTAGGCCTACGTTAAGTTTCGTCGCAATCCGACGCTCCGAGCTCAATTTCTCCTTCTAACTCGATTTCTACCAAAAATCCCCTCTTTGCTCTTATTCTAAATCTCCTCTTTAGATCTAAATTCTAATTCTTCTTCTTCTTAACTTCTTCTCCTAATTCTTCTAACTCAAATCCTTCTTCTTGGCCTCTTCCTCACTCTCTCCTTCTAATTCCTATCTTCTCCTAATTCTTCTCATTCCCTTCCTATTCTCTCTTCTATCTTTCTTTCAATTTCCTTCTCTACTTCTTTCTAAATCCTAAACTTCTTTCATCTAACTTCCTATCTATCTATATATATACATATATATATCTATATATATATACCTACATATATACATATATATAGGCTACTAGGGGGGGGGGGGGGGGGGGGGGGTTTAAGGGGTAGATAGGGGGGTTCAAAGGGGGAAAAGGAGCTGCCATTGGCAGCTCCTGCTGCTGCCTTTGCTGCTACTTCTGCTGCAGCTGCTGCTGCTACTTCTGCTGCCTGCTGCTGCTGCATCTACTGCAGCTGCTGCTGCTCTCCATTCTCTTCTTCTCCTCCCTCTTATATATATATATCTCCCTATATATATATATATATATATATATATATATATATATATATATATATATATAGCTAGTTAGATATCTATATATCTATATATATATATATCCATCCCTCTATATATATATATAACACACACACATCTCCATATATCTATATAAACACACACACACATATAGATACATATATATACACACAACCATATATATATATATAAACACATACACATATATCTATATATAAACACATACACACACACACAACACTCATGACAACTCCACCACTACCTCTCTCTACACCACCACCACCATCTCTCATTCTCTCATCCTCCCACAAATACACATATACATATTATATATACATACATATATATATATACATATATATTTACATATATATATATATATATATATACCATTCAATATAAAACCCCTAATTAAACTCTAACCTAAACTCTAAGGAAAAACCTACTAATAGAGGGCAAAATGTAGAGAATCTCATTCTCTACATTTATTGTGAAGAACATAAATGAATGGAGTAATAAATGGGGATTAAATGGTTTACCTAAATGGAGTTTTTGGAGAGAGAGAGCTTGGAAGAAAGAAGAGATTTTGAAAGAGAGAGAGAGAGAGCTAGCTTAATGGAGAAGACAAGGGGGGGAGACTTTCATGGCCGGCCACCTATTGGGGGGGTTATTGGGTTGGGATCCAATAGCCCCCAACCCATTAAGCTTGGTTTTGGTTTGGTTTGAAATTGGTTTGGTTCGGTTCAATTCTAAATACAAATTAAACCTCTAAAATGACTAATTAAGTCATGGAAATAGGGTTAAAGATTTCTAGCCTAATTATGATGGTATATGGGCTAAGTCCAGCTAGTATGGGGGTCCCACTAGGGTCCAGGCTACCCGGATCTCCAATTTGAGTCCGAATTGGATAAAATCCAAACCAACCCAAATAAATTCCTAAAAATCATATAAAATCAAATAAAATTCTTAAAATTATAAAACTTGAAAAATGACGAAAATACTCCTAATTTGAAAACTGGGGGTGACAGTTCCCCCTCGATCTGGTGAACATTTCTTTTCTTTTTTCCACAAAATTATATAGCTTTTAGTCTATAGCTTATAGACAACTAAGGATAAATTAGGATAGTGGAGTAAAAAATAACTTTTAGTGAGGATAATACTAAAAATATTCCTAACTTTTTTTTTTCAAAAAAAAAAAATGAATAGAGGCAATTGTCGATGCTCAACCATGGTCGTCTCCGCCCTGGTTTTGGCTCGGATCCTAGTCATTCTCAGTTCTCTCACAAGCCTTTAAGTTGATTTTTCAGTCATCTTTGGCCGAACCAAAGAATGATTTTATAGAAAAATCTGTCAAGAAGAAAATTGAAGAAGGTCAAACCCTTCCTCTTCTTCCTTTTCTTCTTCTTCTTCTCTCTTTTTTCTACAGAGAACTTTACATGAATGTTTTGTTTTCTTCATATAGACCCTAATTTCCTTCCAATTTTTATACTTCAAAAATGCCTGATTCAAATTTTGGGGGGAAATGCAAAGGAAAAAAAAGAAGGGATTGCACGAGTCTTAGAAGTGTAGAAGCGTAAAACTGATACTACAAGAAATGTGTTGCATGATTTTGATAAAGTGTATCCATTATCAGCCACCTTGTTGCATGAATACGGGTGCACAGATACTGACAAGGACACGATACAGATACGGGATAAGAAAATTTTTGAATAGGTACAAGATAGTCACCTATGTTGTATATATACGAACACATATAGGAGTACTGACACGATATGGATATGTATATAGGTATACCATTTTCCTTGTGTGTGCAACATTGTCAGCCCAATGAGCTTACATATCTTGAGTCATCTATTGTACTATACAAAAACGTATTACACTTTTCAACTTGCATGATAATTCCATTTTCAGGTGGTGAGTTTAAAATCAGAAAATTTGATTAGAGCAACATTTCTTGATCGTGCAACTTCAGAGGATTCCTGTGAAGGCTCAAGCCCAAAGCAAGTTCAATTCATATTCTTGTCGATATCCAGATTTAACTAGTTCATATCCTACTACTCATACGTCTAACAAAAAGGAAAAGTAAAAAACTGTGCCAATACTTATTAGATAGGTTTCTTCTTTGTCCAGTTTGCCCCCTTGATAATTAGGTACTGCCATGCATGATAGCGAACCACCTAGACCGTTCAACCGGATGCAAGATACAACACAACTGAAGTCTCATAAGATGTTGACAGGGACAGACATTATTATGTACATATATGTATAAGTGATCGATTATGCTCCTAGGACTAACCAATTTGGTAATAATGGACCTGCATCGTTAGTAATGAAAAATGGACGATCTGCATCTAGTTCACAGTCATGTACGATTTTTAAAAAAATCCACAAGATCATCTTGTTTTGTTGAGACTTGCCATCTATTCATTAGCATATATAATTTTTCGACATTATCATTAGTATCATTCATGTTGGATTGTATCACGTTTCCAGTTGAGCGTTCAAAGGGGTGACATTGGAGTTGGTAATTTAGTCCCACATCGAGTAGAAGGTGGGATCATGAGGTGTAGATAACTTGGATTGGTTAAGGCCTTACTTGGAAATTCCCTTTGAAGACATGAGCCCAGTCTAATATCGCATTTCATGGGCAAACTCCAGTTCGGATCACACCAAGTTCCCAAGAAGTGGTATCAGAGCTCATGGTTACGGGACTAGTTTGAGTGTGCTTTCGTATCACATATATCAATAGTGCGGATTCAGAAAAGCAACAGAACTAAGAGATTAAATGTTATCATTGATAGGCTTGTGTTATATTCTCAAATACATGCTTATGGTTGGTTTACCTTCCTGAGAATGGGATATGACCCTTTGAGGTGAGAATGAGAAAATATTACATACTAAATGCCTTCAACTTTTACTCTCAGATAAACACCTCATACATTTTCCTTCACAAAATGCCCGCCAACGATATCTTGTGGCAGCATGTCATGGCCAAGATACACTGACACGAGATTAGAGGTCATTGTCATAGACGAGATCTAGCAAAAACTGCCATGTCCATGATTAGCAGGGTGCTCTGCCGAGATTTTGCAATGAAACTATTGCAGCTTGTTGCCGATCTAGAGTGCATTGTTGGTCCTGCCCAACCATATATGGGCAATGGTAATGGCATCCATGGGTCTGTATGGTGTGGCATCACTGATTCACAACCATTGCCGGCATACAGAGGTTCAGGAAATTGAGTATAATTATAGTCTGGAACTTCAACAATCGACAACTACAACAAATCTTTTTATCCATGGTGTTCTTATAGCGTTGAACCAATTGTGTATACACCTATACAGTATAGCCTTGAAACCATTGCCGGCTAGAGCTAATTTTACTCACTATACATGCAGACTCTAGTTCAGACACATCACTGGTTCTCGTCAACATATAAGCAAGCTTGAAACACCGCATAACCTCAACCGAGAACCTGAAAAAGGAACTGTGCCACTCACGTAATTCTATAGCATTGTACATGGATAGAGTGTACATAGTCTATAGCCTGGAATTGTTCATAAATGACGAAACTATTTCACTTTGCTTAGAAATATTAGGCCAAGCACAACCTACGTGTTGTAAAGCTCTCGGATAAACCCGTCTCCACAATGACAGAAAAGAGAGGTACTATTCAAATTAGGCAACATTGTAAGAGGAATCATCTGCTTCATCGAATAAAAAACCGGTATATATCCACAGTAAGGTGAAAGAATAATATTAAGTTTATGAATAGTTTTCATTATTACATGAGCATATAGTCCGTACCAATTGCTAAGGTGTGTATTATATATATTCTTGTTACCTAATTATGTAAAACTTGCAGTTGCACATTGAACATGCTTTGAATGTTTGAACTGATTACTAAGGTATCTATTGCAAATATCGTTTTTTCTGTGTCAATCTCTTCCTGTTGCACATGTAACATAACTGAATAGTTGAATTTTCTTATATTTCGACATTTGAAACTTAGCACGCCTCACAAAGAAATAACTAAATATTTCTGGGGTTGCCCATTGAGTTTGGTTTATTGGAGAACCAATCTTCTAGGTTGGCATATTGATGATAGTACATAAATGATTCACCTTTCATTGATGATACTTTAATAAAATGAAATTACTGCACGATGCAGCCCAACAGATGCATTAAGGTGATTGATTCAGGACGGAAATAATTTGTAATTGATAGAACAGGAAACTTAAAATTAGCAAATAACGCGGGTTGGTCTTTTGGTACAGATCTAAGCTTTCACCTGTTATACATTAGGGCTGAATCTTTCATGTTTCCTACTCTCCTTGGTTTCTCTCTGATTCTATACTCGGCCTTCTTGCCGCCTTCATTCGTAGTCTTGATTCACTTGAAGCCTTTTTTATCATCTCAAGAGCTTCCATTACATTTATTCTGTTATCTTTTTTTCTTTTGCATGTACAACCAAATATTCAAGCTAAGATACGAGTTTATACAAAAAAAATTGGGGTCAAATTACTGGACCTGCAACACATGAAAATTATCATACTCATAAGTATCAATACCTGTGAATATTGGATTTCAACTCTTAAGAAGTATGAAAACAAATCAAACTCATTCATATCAAAATTAAATATTAAGCAGTCAACTAAGAAGCAGCATATTAAACTAGGATTTCTCTCCAAGAATTTCCAAGGAAGCAGCAGTAAAAAAACGCTCAGAAAGAATTTTTTCCAAAGCACAAAAGCTTGGTAAAATGCAAACTTCTTCACATGATACAAAATCTTGGTAAAATGCAGTAGTTATGGGTTACAAATTTACACCATCATTAGCACAAACCTCTGTTAAAAAATTCCGAAGTCATAAAATTTCCAATCCCCGAGTCAGAATATTCCAAAATCAGAAACTTCCTACGTCAGAAAAACTCGAAGTCAGAAAATCCTAAAATCAAACCCCCAAAGCTCATATATCAGAATACATAAATTAACAAGAAAATAGATTAAGAAAATCCAAAATTAACAAAATAAAAAAGAATACATTTTACAAAAAAACATGCAAAATCCCATATGAAACTAAAATGAGTTCACACATATCTTCAAATCCTCTTAGATATGATAATGAATAGAGATGGGATAAGGGAGAAGATCGAATGAGAGGAAAAGAGGGATTAACTAGAAAATTTTGAAATTGGGGTATGCGGGATTTGGATTTTCCAATTTCTCGTCTTCTCTACATAAGGACATGGAATGATAGCTGATGGATTTTTTGGTCTTTTTATCTTTTCCGTTAACATCGTTAGGATATTAAGTAGTCTATTTATAGTTGAGATATTGATCGGTATAACATGAAGTATATGATATCAACTTGAAAAACTTAGATAATTGAGGGTATCAAGTTGAAAATAAGCCATAGATAGAAGTATATGGTATCAACTTGAAAAACTTAGATAATTGAGGGTATCAAGTTGAAAATAAGCCATAGATAAATGTCATTCTTCTACACATTGCAAATTAAGCTCTTGAGATGATAAAAATGGTTTCTATTTGTCTATTGCTTTCAGATTTGTATTCCGAGACAGCATGCCTCATATACCATATCAAAACTCCCCTCTTCTTGGTACTGGATGGTGCTGGTATAGAAGTGTTTTGAAAGTATTTTGCAAAGGCACATCCTTCGGTCGCATGCTTCATTGACAAAACGTGGCAATTACGGGGATATTTCCAGTTCTGCTAACAATTTGAGGATGCATAATGTAGGCAGAAGCCTTCTGGTGATGATTATCGTTTTTCAAAATCTGGACTGTAGTTTTGTTATAAAGGTTTCTTAAAATTAGTTGTTATATTTTGTGTTGAATAAGGATCAGAGGAGCACTATTCTGGCTCATATAATTTCCCTAGAGAGTTTGAAATGAGTTGAATGCCAAATTGGACATCTAAAGAGTTATATTTGGTAATTTCTAAAGGCACTCCACATTTTACTCCAAGGCAGCCCATTAGGAGTCCTAACATTAAGGAGGACTGCCAACTTCGTTCACAGTCTATCTTAATATTCAAAATGTTTAGGACTGCCAACTTTGTTGGCAGTCCTCCTTTATGTTAGGACTGCTAACTAGGACTGGGCTGTCCTGGAGTAAAATGTGGAGTGCCTTTAGAAATTACCTTATATTCTCATACAACCTACAGTCCTGCACGCCTGTGATTGTTCAAAAATAAACAGGCATTAATTGTTAATGTCATTTAAAGTGACAGTAAGACTTTTTGCTTGCATCCTAGAGTATGGTTCGAGTCACGAAAACACTTTCTTATATAGCGGCATATACCCCTTAATTTTAAGCTTTAATCCTTAGCATAAACTGACAAATCATAATGAAATCAAGAACTCAGGATCAACTCAAACTCAAGCTGTCTCAATATATGCTTCTTAGTGGTGCATAATGATCCAATTATTTGACTAATCTCACCACAGAAACTGGTGACAAACTACTCCCAACATCATGATTAAAATTCCTAGTATTTTGTCAAGGTCTCAATTTGCATGCCTCTGATAAGTACATGATGTAACATAAGTTGGCTAATGTGCCTCTCCTGTCTTCATTTTCTCCAGAAACAACTCAACTCCTAGTAATTTACTTACGTCTGACATGCCTATTCAGCTATTCTCTATCACTGGAAAGTGTGATTCTGAGTTGCCTTATTTTTCTAGTCCTAGAAATTACTCATTAATATAAACAAAAGATTCTGATAGACCCGGGGAAAAAAGTACTAATATTTGATGAGCATGATTAAAATGACTACTATTCCGATACAAGACATTAACACAAGAAAAATGATGTAAAATTCTCTACTAATAGAAGATTAGGAAGACCGATAAAGAGATCTATTTTAATTACAAGGCATAATTGAATGGTTGACATGAATTCGACACTTTTTGTTAACGTGTTGTTCAAGTAGTCATTCAATCTAGAAATCCATTTTCTTACAATTGAAACACTCTGGTTTTGAAACACGAGTTTAAAATGCAAAGCTTCATTCGGCGCATGCAACTTGATCCAAATTTCTCCTTCACATATCTTCTTCATCACAATCCAAGAAGACGTTGCCCGGACCACAGCACAAGCAAGAAAAGATGGTCATAGGTATTAGGTTCAATTCCAAAAGAGCTAATAATTTTCATCATGTCTCTTCCTTTCCTCGCGCCCACCCCTATCCATTATCCCCCCAGTCTTCCTCAACCCACAGACCAATTACCAATGGCAAGTGACGAGTCAAAAGCGAGATCGAGATCGTTGACGAACAGAGGAAAGAATAAAGGTTGCAATCCAGTATATATTCCAGAGATCATGTCCTTAGGAACGTACATGATTCTTTGGACTTGAGAAAAAGCTCTCCAGTATCAGAATCTCAACAGTACTTCAGGCTCAATGTATGTGCTTATATACGCATCTATTCTTCAGTTTAGCAGTAAAAAAAAAAAGGCATACTCAAAAGCATCTGGAAACTACTTGTCCAGATTTGCCAATCCAGTAGATGGAATAATCCAGACTCAACAAATTAAATTGAACAACACAACAAAAGTTTGAGTAGTGGATACTTCACCATACGTAATAATAGATGCTATTAGCTGATATATATTCAACACCTTGACATCCATACAAATTCAAATTCAATCATCTTCCAAAGATGGAACATCATTATCACCTCAACAATTTGTGGCTCTAAATCATCAAGTAGAAAAGAAAAGACAACTTGAGGATATTAGAACAATTGACAATGTGAGTCAGGTTTTAAAGAATAACTAACAACCTTTGAATTTGCAATCACAGCACTGGCGAGTGCAAAACAACAAATTTCCTTTGTTTGTAGATTTCCACTAAAATATCTCGTGCATAATTTACAAAGGCAAAGCATCAAATTAAAACCCCATTTTATAGAATTCCCAGTCATAATTTAAGCAGTGACAAAAATGTCACTTGATAACAAAATGTAGATATCCACAGGGGCCAAACTTCTCCCTACATAGAGATCCATACAAAACATTGACGTAGGTTTAGCGCATTAATTAACACGAATTGAAACCACTAACCTGTCCCCCGAAGCTTCGCATAATCCTTTACTTTCTCCTTTCTAGGGATGACATGGCATTGGAAATCGACCTCCACCGTGTCCGTAAGTAAACCAAATCTCTAGTGGACATAAGTGGAATATAATTGGAATATTGCATAACATCAAAGAGAAGAAAGTAAAAAGGTCAGAGTCAGCAATAGCAATAAAAACAATTTAATTAAAAAAAATAAAAACGTAAAGCACATGGAAGAAGAAGAGTAGGCAAATATTAATAACCTAATGAGATGGTAATGCAGAGGAAAGAGGAAAGAAGAAATAAAGTCGCCAGTAAGTAGATTGTATTGACTGAAGAACATGCTTTAGTGGGAAAGAAGAAATAAAGTCGTGTCACTAAGTAGATTATATTGGCTGAAGGACATGCTTTGCAGCTTTAGTCAGATCTGCTGTCTCCAAAATCTGTGTATCAAATACGTTTTTTTTCTATAAAAATATGATTTCACTGGTTATTTTAAAAACAAAAATTATAGAGTAAGTCATGAGTTCTTAAATTTTAAAACTAGGCTATGATAAACGGTTGGATTACATGCATTTCATACTCTCTTTTTTTAAGAGGCTAAAGAGAAAAATAAATACACTTATAATGTTAGTTAAGCACACGTGTCACATCCATATTTTAACTTCTTATTTTGAGGTCTTATTTGAGTTTCTGTAGTCGAACACTTTTAAAAAATAACAATCACAATAAGTGGGATCCATATGTTTATAGTAGAGAGGCAGGGCCGGCCCAACCCAGCATGTTGGGTTGTCCTAGTCGGAGCTAAATTTGGTTGCCCCCTGTCCCTTGACTCTAGAAAAAATATAAAAAATTACAACAAGTTGAAAGCTATAAATATTGTGGCTAAGAAAAATAAAACCAATTTGATTTTGACAAACGATAAGAAGCCAGTTGTCTCCGGTTTTGACGGCAGCGTGGAGCTCGGATTTCGAGTTGTTCTCCTGACTCCTGAACTACTCGAGACATTTCCAGCGAAATCTCAAAATATGGACATAGAGAATTGTTAGTTCAACTGACAATGAGGAGTTGGATTGGACCGCATAAGCTTGACGGAGAGCTGGGGACTGAGACGCCTATGGAGTTACCCTAATACGGAGGTTGTCCAAGTCTAATGATTTGTCTGACTTATCCCAGAGTTCCTGTAGAGGAGATATATTTGATACACAAATTAAGATCGACTTTTGTCAGGCCCCGCTCCCGTAGGAGCGATCGTCCTCGCTAAGGCGTGATGCCGCACGGGCCTAGGTTGCGCCCGTGCAAGGCCAAGTCCAGAAACGACCGATTTGAGCTAGGCCACAGAGTCGCACAGAGTGTCCCCATTGCAGCGGAAAGTAAATAAACACAAGTAGAAGCAAATTCGATCTCTTTATTGATATTCACGAAGGTTACAAGCGGCGCTAGGCCGATATTACAAATCGCTCAAGCTCTCTCTCTGAAACATAAAAGGCGTGCCAAGTGGCTTACAAGATGGAATGATACATGGCGATGTTCCGATACATTATGTCCTGTATAGGGTGCTTCAGCTTCTGCAACGTCCCAAGGCCCCGGAGTTGGCTCCGCGCCTTAACACGTTCGATGGAAGTTCCGCACCAGCCGGCGTCTCCTGCTTCATGCAAGCAGACTGTGGGGTTATCAGTACATTGTTATGCACTGGTGGGGAGGCTAGCTCGCCCACAATGCTATCATTACCAAACACGTTGCATTTACTTTTGTGCACCGACTATCATTCATTGTCTTTCTAATCTTGCCTTAGGATAAATTTCATGGCACATATCATGACCTATCTCGTGTTACTGATTTCAAGTGTCGTATGGAAAATGCATGCACGACTTACCCATACTTACCGTCCGGCCTTTCCTGTCCAAAGTAAACCAAGTTAATCAACAATATAACATGAAGTAACTTAACGTGATTCATGCAAACATTCAATGTTACGGGCGTGTCCATGTCTCGGGTTCTAGCACGTTGTAGGCATGTTCATTCACGTCGCAGGCATGTTCAGAGTGTTAGGTTTCGAGCATGTTCAGAAGGCACATTTCCAGCATGTTCAGGGTGTTATATTTCAAGCATGTTCAGGCATGTTACATTTCGAGCATGTTCATGTTCAGGAGTGTTACTTTGCAAGCATGTTCAGGAGTATTACATTTCGGACATGTTCAGGAGTGTTATAATTCGAGCATGTTCAGGAGACACTTCATTTAGTTAACTTAGACTACTTGTTTCAATGCAAGAACTTGCACGTGGATTGCCACCAGCATAGTCCACTTAATCTACATGCATGGGTCGCTGGCTTTACAAGCCATTTGGACATATCACGTGGGCATTCTCACTTATCGAAGCGTGATGGCTAGTACACCTTGATAGTTTCTCGAAATGCCTGGCCTTACGTCTCTTTGAGTGGCCGAGCCCCCACTCAAAGCAGCCCGTAAGCCCCATGTCTGATTCCGCCTAGGCCGGCCACGGTATTCCCCCCCATCGCCCGTGCCGCAGAATCCTTCCTCAAGACGGCCACGGTATTCCCCCCCATCGCCCGTGCCGTTTGTCCACGACCATTTCGTATTTTACTTGTCATTTAACATATCGGCTGTCTTGAGCCATAATGCGTTATCGACCAGGTTGGCGTCCGTGCAGCGCGGGTAGCGAGTCCCGTTGCACGTGCCCGTCATACCTGTCGCTAGCGTCTTTCATGTCTTATCTTGTATTCAATCTTTTATTTCTTTCTTTCACTTGTTCGTTCATTCATTCATGTTTCATGTATTTATTCATTCGTTCATTCATTCGTTGATTCATTCATTCACGCATTACGCAACTCCCAGTACGGGAGTCGCCTTGGCGATCCATCGGTCCCATAGCCTTTCAATGTTGCTATATGTAATGCCTGTGGTTCGTATTATGTATCTTGGAATACGTGTACGTATTTTATTTTGTATTGCATATCTCTTGGCTTGGCTCGGTTCGTTTTGGGTTGGTTCGGCTAGGCTTGGGTTGCCTTGGTTCATCATGAACCAAGGGAAGAACCCCTACCTACCACCACCATCCCCATTTATTAACCCCTCCTCTTTCTCTCTCTTCATTATTCTTCTTCTTCTCCACATTTACTTCTACACCTACCAGGAGAGAGAGAGAGAGAGAGCTTAGGCAAGTGTAAACTTGCTTCATGATGGATCTCATGTTTTATTGTTCCATTCTCTTTCTTACCAGATTCTAAGCCTCTTTAGAACTGGAAGTTTTCGGTTTTGATGGTTATATTTTTGTAGATCTAAGTTTTAAGTCCCTTCTTGTTTAGTTTTCTTGGTTTTGATCTCTAAAACTTGGTTATTTTCGAAAACTAATGGTTCTATGTTGTAGAGAATTCAATTTCATTCAGTTTTGGCTTTTGTTTCGCTTGATTTCGACTCCGGATGAGTAAGTTATGGCCATTACAAGTTTTCGAAACTTTCATGGCTGAACTTGCTGTTTGGGGACGAGGAATCTCATGCGCCCGGGAGGCCATGCGCCGGGAGGCCATGCGCCGTGAAGTTCCGGCAACGTATTCCTTAACTCCGAGCGTGTCATGCGCGTAGGTTTCTTACGCGCATGTATTGAAGACGCAACGTGAGTTTCTCATACGCCGATTCGTGCAGGAATCTCATGCGCCGATTTGTGCAGGAATCCCATGCGCCGATTCGTGCAGGAATCTCATGCGCCGATTTGTGCAGGAATCCCATGCGTCGATTCGTGCAGGAATCTCATGCGCCGATTTGTGCAGGAATCCCATGCGCCGATTCGTGCAGGAATCTCATGCGCCGATTTGTGCAGGAATCCCATGCGCCGATTCGTGCAGGAATCTCATGCGCCGATTCGTGCAGGAATCCCATGCGCCGATTTGTGCAGGAATCCCATGCGCCGATTTGTGCAGGAATCCCATGCGCCGATTGGTGCAGGAATTCCATGCGCCGATTCGTGCAGGAATCCCATGCGCCGATTGTGTAGGAATTTACTGTTTTTGCCTGTTTAAGTTGTTTGTAGCTAGAATCTTGAAAAACTCAAAACATGAAAGTTGTAGATCTTTTCCTTGGCTTCAAGAATATGTTATTAGTTATTTTATACAATCTTTCTCATTCATGATAATGTAAGAATAGAACACGATAGTGGCCCGCGGTGGCGCACTCTTGACAAGTAAACTGATATGACAAGTATGAAAGGTCTGGACACCGTGGGCGATTGCGTTTGTACGAATAAACCAGTACTGTCTTGCATCATGTCTAGGATGGGGATCCCTGAGTACCACGGTCAGGGGTACCTACTGAAATTGACTAAGGCTAATTAACTAGAATAATTCAGTAGTCATGAAGAGATTCCCAGCTACAGGCAATCCCGTTATCTGGGCGCATTCAGTGGACTTGTAGCCTACCGACGAGTAGGACACATTTCCAGCACACAGTCATGTGTTGCATTCTTCCTAAATAGACATTCGACCTGGATAACCGGATGGTCTGCAGGGCTTGTGGCTGTTGGGATAATCTTATTGCATCTTGCTAGTAACTAGGCCTGTGATAATCCTAGTTAGTTAAAGTATCAAGCCGTACTCTTGATTGGCCGTGATTGATTGGATGAAGTTTATTCCAGCTTAGTCTTATCCTGATCCTGTACAAGATTGTATCAGGACATGATATCTTGTATCGATAAATGATGGGATACCAAGTTCTGTTCAGATGAAGGGTTACAACCCCGGTCCTTGTTTGGTTTAAGGGTTGTAACTTGGCTATCTGAATAGTTCCATGGTTATCTTATCATATATCGTCCTGCTTATTGTGTCCGCCTTAACAATAACGATCGGAGGTCCAGTTCTGTTCAGGCGAAGGGTTACAACCCCGGTCCTTGTTTGGTTTAAGGATTGTAACCTGGCTCCCGGAGCAGTTCTGTGTCCTCTCTTCGTTTATTGTCTTATTGTAACCCCTGTCATGCTCGTCATGTTTTACCTTTACTTCAATACCATGATTATTGATACTGGCCTTAACAATAAAGATCAGGGGTCCAGTTCTGTTCAGGCGAAGGGTTACAACCCCGGTCCTTGTTTGGTTTAAGGGTTGTAACCTGGCTTCCGGAGCAGTTCTGTGTCCTCTCTTCGTTTATTGTCTTGTTACCTTATCAATAGTAATTGAGGCGGGTTTCTATTCAGGCGAAGGATTGCAACCCCGGTCCTTGTTTGGTTTAAGGGTTGCAGTCTGGCTACTTGAATGGTTTTTCCGTGTTCTATATATTATTGTTATCTTAGCTATTATCACTATCTTTTAATTACCTTTACTACTTAATTGTGATATGCTGGTTTTAGTTCCTAAGTGAAGCTTACTTTGTGGCACTTGCTCTTTCTGGGGTCTGACCCAGCTGGTTTTGTGTGGCCAGATATCGGAGCAGCACCAGAGGATCCACCTGTCTTCCAGCCCGATGGTGACCACCAGGCGTAACCAGGGCAACGAGTGGGTTTCTTTTGTCCTCCCACTCTATTTGTAAAATTATTCTTTTGAGGCGTTTAGCCGACGAGCACGTGTTAGCTCGGTTGCATCTTTACTTACTGTCTGCCTACGGGCTGTAACATGATTGACAAGTCCTAGGGTTGATCATGTATGACTGAAACTCTTGCTAGTCCTGACATTTTGTACGACTAGCTTCATGATCATCCGAATATGTAATGTATGGGACGCCTTGCTATTATATATTTGATGCTCTGACATCTTGTAACTGTTATTACATTGCTTGAGATTGAGACAATAGACTTGTTCTTGACCATAGGAGACTGATGGCTTGTAGTTAAACCCTCATATATCTAGACAGCCGTGACCGTATAGTGACGTGGATTCCATCTCATTATACGTAGCTGGCTATGTCTGCCCCCGCTCTCTAGTATTCTGGTTCTGGGGCGTGACATGGTTTTAGTGGTGGCCCATGCAGGTCTTGTAAATCAAGATATGTGAGGGTTTACCGAATAGATGTCTCAATCAGTATTCGCCCTTGATCTCTGCTCGTATCTTCTGAATCCCTGTAATCATGACCTGATCACATGCTTGTATCGTTGATCTATCCTGGTCCTTCCTTATTGTTCCCTATGTCGTCTTCTTCAGCGACATTGTTCCTGGACCTGCCGATCAGCAAGGCGGAGCACCTCCCGCGGACCAGCAACAACCTGGAGATCAAGCCCAGCATTCAGGAGTAGCCTCCAGAGTTATGCCTACCGAAGGAGAACCACCAGTTCAGCCCGTCCCGCCTGCAGAGCCTGATGATGGCACTTTGGTGGGTCTCATCAGATCCCTATTAGCTTCCCAGGATCGTCGCGGAGATGCCTTGCACCAGGCGGTGGCAGACGCTTTGACCAGAGGAGGTCATCAGGATAATAGCGCGGCCAACAGCTTTAAGCGCTTAAACCCTCCCTTCTTCGACGGCAGTGAAGATGCGATCGCTGCAGATGCATGGCTTCAGGACACAGAGGTGATTCTAGAAGCAGCCAAGACTCCAGAGAACGAGAAGGTGGCCGTAGTGCGCCTGCAGCTATTGGATCTTGCCCGCAGCTGGTGGGCAGCGCAGGCCGATGGATTAGTTGCCCCTATTGCTTGGGCAGTATTCAGGGAGAGATTCCAGACCAAGTATTTTGATGTTGTAGCTCGGTATGATCTACAGACGAGGTTCACCAATCTGAAGCAGATGGGCAGGACGGTCGATGGATATGCGGCCGAGTTCTCCAGGCTTAGTCGGTTTGCTCCCACCTTGGTGGCGACCGAGTTCGATAGAGCCCAGCGGTTCCAGCAGGGGCTCCACCTAGAGATTTTATTGGCAGTAGAGCAGTTTGAGCATCAGACTTTTGATGCAGTACTACGGGCAGCCCGGAGGCATGAGTATACCTCCCAGAGGATTGTGGACAGGACCGGAGGTCGAAAGCGATCTCACGGCCAGATGAACCAGTCATCAGCACCAGCCCCGGCAGCCAGGACTTTGACCATTGGAGCTCCGAGGCGGGCGGCCTCAGTGACGTCGGTTCAGCATTCCACCCCAACGCACCCTCAGCAGCAGAAGCAGAAGCAGTCTTCCGCAGTGGGATGTTCACACTGCGGGAAGCCAGGGCATGTGGTATCAGAGTGTCGCAGAGCACAAGGTTTGTGCTTGGTTTGTGGTGCCCCGGACCACAGGGTTGGGAACTGTCCGAACAGGGGGAGTTCATCCGCTTTCTCTAGTCCTTCAGTTAGAGGACCAGCACCAGTTCAGCAGCAGCAGCAGCAGCAGCTACAGTACCCGTTCTCGAGGCCATTGCCGACGCAGGCCCAGGTATTCCAGCAGCAGAGATCGCAGCAGTATGCCCAAGCCCAAGCCCTGATCCAGAGCAGGCAGAGAAATTTTCAGCAGAGGGGACCCGCACCCAGAGGACATGGTCAAGTGCTGGCTTTGACCATGGGAGAAGAAGGAATAGCACCAGGTGAGGTGGTGGCAGGTACTATTCTCGTCAACACCTTTCCAGCTTCAGTATTATTTGATTCTGGTGCCTCGCATTCATTTATGTCTGCACGATTTGCGACACGGGTAGGACTGGAGCCCGAGTCATTATCAGTAAGGCTCAATATACTTACTGGTAACGGACTTGTGGGAGTAGATAGAGTATTTTTCTCGTGTCGGATCGTAGTTAGCGGTAGAGAATTCTCTGCTAGATTGATAGAGTTTCCGATGGCCGATTATGATGTGGTCTTAGGGATGGATTGGTTGAGGGACCAGTATGCTAGGATAGACTGCCACATTGGCAGGGTTGTTTTTAGCATTCCAGGCGAGCCAGAGTTTTCCTTCTCCCGAGGCGAAGTTGAACCTTCTCCTCCAGTGTTGCGGATGGCAGTAGCAGCAGTGCAGTTGCCTCGGATAGTCGAAGAGTTTTCAGATGTTTTCCCCGAAGAGCTTCCAGGGATGCCGCCAGAGCGAGAGATCGAGTTTACCATCGACTTGATTCTCGGGACAGCCCCAGTGTCAGAGAGAGTCTACAGGATGGCGCCATCAGAGCTAGAGATATTGTACAAGATGATTGAAGAACTCAGAACCAAGGGATTCATTCGTGCTAGTGGGTCGCCTTGGGGAGCCCCGATGCTTCTTGTGAAAAAGAAGGATGGTACGTCTAGATTGTGTGTTGACTATCGTACCTTGAACTCAGTGACAATCAAGAACAGATACCCTCTCCCAAGGATAGATGACTTGTTTGATCAACTCAGAGGGGCGTCAGTATTTTCGAAGATCGACTTACGGTCAGGATACCATCAGATCAGAGTCAGAGAGCAGGACATCCCGAAGACAGCTTTCAGATCTAGATATGGGCATTGGGAGTTCCTTGTGATGCCATTTGGAGCAACCAATGCGCCGGCTGTATTCATGGACCTCATGAATCGTATCTTTATGCCTTATTTGGATCAGTTCGTGATTGTGTTCCTAGACGACATCCTGGTCTACAGCAAGAGTGAAGCGGAGCATGAGCAGCACCTCAGAGTTGTTCTTCAGATTCTCAGAGAGCACCAGTTGTATGCCAAGTTTAGTAAATGCGAGTTCTGGCTCGATCGCATTTCATACTTGGGTCATATCATCACCAGAGGAGGAGTAGAAGTGGATCCCCAGAAGATCGTGGCCATTGAAACGTGGCCGGTACCTAGCACAGTGGCAGAAGTTCGCAGTTTCCTTGGATTGGCCGGCTACTACCGGTGATTCGTTTCAGACTTTGCTCGGATTTCAGCGCCATTGACCCAGTTGACCCGCAAGGATGTGCAGTTTGCTTGGACAGCAGAATGCCAGGATTCTTTTGAGAGATTGAAGCGAGGCTTGATGACGGCTCCTATTCTCACGCTTCCAGATGGAACGGGAGGATTTTCAGTGTACTGTGATGCTTCAGGCAGAGGTTTAGGATGTGTTCTGATGCAGCATGGGAAGGTAATAGCTTATGCGTCACGACAACTTCGTGATCATGAGAAGAGTTACCCAACCCATGACTTAGAGCTGGCAGCAGTAGTGTTTGCACTTAAGTTGTGGAGGCACTACTTGTACGGAGATAGGGTGGAGATCTTCACCGACCACAAGAGCCTGAAGTATGTTTTTACCCAGAAGGATCTTAACATGCGTCAGAGGAGATGGCTAGAGCTGCTTGTGGATTATGATGTCAACTTGCAGTATCTCCCAGGAAAGGCCAATGTTGTTGCGGATGCATTGAGCAGGAGAGCCAAAATTTATTTCCTAACAGCGCAACCAGAGCTGTTAGCCGATCTTCAGAAGATGGGTATAGAAGTTATCCTCCCTTCCAGTATGGCATTGATGGCCAGCATGCAAGTCCAGTCCACTATAGTCGAGAGGATCCGGATGGCGCAGTCGGCAGATTCCAAGCTTCAGCGACTCAGAGCAGAGTGTGAGGCAGGACGAAGACCAGAGTTATGCATTCATGAAGACGGTACACTTCGACATGGCAAGCGTCTTTGTGTACCCAGTGGAGATATCAGACAGGAAATCATGGCAGAGGCCCACAGTTCGCAGTATTCCATTCATCCCGGTGGCACGAAGATGTACCGTGATATTCGTCAGCACTTTTGGTAGAATGGCATGAAGAGAAAGATAGCCCGGTTTGTCTCTCGTTGTTTAGTCTGCCAACAAGTTAAGGCTGAACATCAGAGACCAGCTGGACTACTTCAACCATTGCCGATTCCCGAGTGGAAATGGGAGCATGTAACCATGGATTTTGTGACTGGATTGCCTAGATCCCCGGTGGGCAGAGACGCTATTTGGGTTGTCATAGACAGGCTCACGAAGGTGGCTCACTTTCTCCCGTTCAGAGTTGGTCAGTCGACGGTTCAGCTAGCAGAGATGTATCTCCGACAAATTGTCAGATTGCACGGTGTACCAGTCAGTATCACTTCAGATAGAGATTCAAGATTTACGTCGCACTTTTGGCGTAGCTTGCAAGAAAGTTTGGGAATTCACCTCCAGTTCAGTTCAGCTTATCACCCGCAGACAGATGGCCAGTCAAAACGTACGATCCAGACTCTTGAAGATATGTTGCGGTCATGTACACTCGACTTCGGTGGTTTGTGGGAAGATCACGTGCACCTGGTGGAGTTCTCGTACAACAATAGTTTTCAAGCTAGTATCCAGATGGCTCCGTTCGAGGCATTGTATGGCAGGAAGTGCCGATCCCCGCTAGCATGGGATGATGTCGGAGAGAGGCAGATGCTCGGTCCGGAAATGATTGCTCAGACCGTTGAAGTGGTCAGGAGAGTCAGAGATCATCTTCGAGTTGCCCAAGATCGCCAGCGTCATTGGGCCGATTCCCATCGGCGACCCCTTGAATTCTCGGTCGGCGACCATGTATTCCTGAGGATTTCGCCTAACCGTGGTGTCATTCGTTTCGGCGTACGGGGAAAGCTTAGTCCTAGGTATATAGGCCCATTCAATATTCTGGAGCGAGTAGGAGATGTATCCTATCGTCTCGCTCTTCCACCATCGTTACGTGAGGTGCATGACGTATTTCATGTATCCCAACTGCGACGGTATATCCCGGACCCGAGCCACATCCTGGATCATTCGAAATTGGTTGTTGGTACCAACCTTTCGTATGAGGAGAGGCCCGTGTCTATATTGGACCGAAGAGAGAAGATACTCAAGAACAAGACTATCAAGTTAGTCCGAGTTGCTTGGGGTCATCACTCTTTGGGTGAGTCGACGTGGGAGCGTGAGGATGATATCCGATCGCGATATCCCGACCTGTTTGACTCGTAAGGTATAATGTCTTCCTTATGCCTTATGCTTTCAATTCCTTGCTTGAATAAATGACTGCATGATAGACTGCTTATTATAGCTTACGATTATTATAGCTTGTCCTTGCAATTCTAGCCTCTTGATTAAATTTCGAGGACGGAATTCTTTTAAGGTGGGTAGAGTTGTAATGCCTGTGGTTCGTATTATGTATCTTGGAATACGTGTACGTATTTTATTTTGTATTGCATATCTCTTGGCTTGGCTCGGTTCGTTTTGGGTTGGTTCGGCTAGGCTTGGGTTGCCTTGGTTCATCATGAACCAAGGGAAGAACCCCTACCTATCACCACCATCCCCATTTATTAACCCCTCCTCTTTCTCTCTCTTCATTATTCTTCTTCTTCTCCACATTTACTTCTACACCTACCAGGAGAGAGAGAGAGAGAGAGCTTAGGCAAGTGCAAACTTGCTTCATGATGGATCTCATGTTTTATTGTTCCATTCTCTTTCTTACTAGATTCTAAGCCTCTTTAGAACTGGAAGTTTTCGGTTTTGATGGTTATATTTTTGTAGATCTAAGTTTTAAGTTCCTTCTTGTTTAGTTTTCTTGGTTTTGATCTCTAAAACTTGGTTATTTTTGAAAACTAATGGTTCTATGTTGTAGAGAATTCAATTTCATTCAGTTTTGGCTTTTGTTTCGCTTGATTTCGACTCCGGATGAGTAAGTTATGGCCATTACAAGTTTTCGGAACTTTCATGGCTGAACTTGCTGTTTGGGGACGAGGAATCTCATGCGCCCGGGAGGCCATGCGCCGGGGGGCCATGCGCCGTGAAGTTCCGGCAACGCATTCCTTAACTCCGAGCGTGTCATGCGCGTAGGTTTCTTACGCGCATGTATTGAAGACGCAACGTGAGTTTCTCATGCGCTGATTCGTGCAGGAATCTCATGCGCCGATTTGTGCAGGAATCCCATGCGTCGATTCGTGCAGGAATCTCATGCGTCGATTTGTGCAGGAATCCCATGCGCCGATTCGTACAGGAATCTCATGCGCCGATTTGTGCAGGAATCCCATACGCCGATTCGTGCAGGAATCTCATGCGCCGATTCGTGCAGGAATCCCATGCGCCGATTTGTGCAGGAATCCCATGCGTCGATTTGTGCAGGAATCCCATGCGCCGATTGGTGCAGGAATCCCATGCGCCGATTCGTGCAGGAATCCCATGCGCCGATTGTGCAGGAATTTACTGTTTTTGCCTGTTTAAGTTGTTTGTAGCTAGAATCTTGAAAAACTCAAAACATGAAAGTTGTAGATCTTTTCCTTGGCTTCAAGAATATGTTATTAGTTATTTTATACAATCTTTCTCATTCATGATAATGTAAGAATAGAACACGATAGTGGCCCGCGGTGGCGCACTCTTGACAAGTAAACTGATATGACAAGTATGAAAGGTCTGGACACCGTGGGCGATTGCGTTTGTACGAATAAACCAGTACTGTCTTGCATCATGTCTAGGATGGGGATCCCTGAGTACCACGGTCAGGGGTACCTACTGAAATTGACTAAGGCTAATTAACTAGAATAATTCAGTAGTCATGAAGAGATTCCCAGCTACAGGCAATCCCGTTATCTGGGCGCATTCAGTGGACTTGTAGCCTACCGACGAGTAGGGCACATTTCCAGCACACAGTCATGTGTTGCATTCTTCCTAAATAGACATTCGACCTGGATAACCGGATGGTCTGCAGGGCTTGTGGCTGTTGGGATAATCTTATTGCATCTTGCTAGTAACTAGGCCTGTGATAACCCTAGTTAGTTAAAGTATCAAGCCGTACTCTTGATTGGCCGTGATTGATTGGATGAAGTTTATTCCAGCTTAGTCTTATCCTGATCCTGTACAAGATTGTATCAGGACATGATATCTTGTATCGATAAATGATGGGATACCAAGTTCTGTTCAGATGAAGGGTTACAACCCCGGTCCTTGTTTGGTTTAAGGGTTGTAACTTGGCTATCTGAATAGTTCCATGGTTATCTTATCATATATCGTCCTGCTTATTGTGTCCGCCTTAACAATAACGATCGGAGGTCCAGTTCTGTTCAGGCGAAGGGTTACAACCCCGGTCCTTGTTTGGTTTAAGGGTTGTAACCTGGCTCCCGGAGCAGTTCTGTGTCCTCTCTTCGTTTATTGTCTTATTGTAACCCCTGTCATGCTCGTCATGTTTTACCTTTACTTCAATACCATGATTATTTATACTGGCCTTAACAATAAAGATCAGGGGTCCAGTTCTATTCAGGCGAAGGGTTACAACCCCGGTCCTTGTTTGGTTTAAGGGTTGTAACCTGGCTTCCGGAGCAGTTCTGTGTCCTCTCTTCGTTTATTGTCTTGTTACCTTATCAATAGTAATTGAGGCGGGTTTCTATTCAGGCGAAGGATTGCAACCCCGGTCCTTGTTTGGTTTAAGGGTTGCAGTCTGGCTACTTGAATGGTTTCTCCGTGTTCTATATATTATTGTTATCTTAGCTATTATCACTATCTTTTAATTACCTTTACTACTTAATTGTGATATGCTGGTTTTAGTTCCTAAGTGAAGCCTCCTTTGTGGCACTTGCTCTTTCTGGGGTCTGACCCAGCTGGTTTTGTGTGGCCAGATATCGGAGCAGCACCAGAGGATCCACCTGTCTTCTAGCCCGATGGTGACCACCAGGCGTAACCAGGGCAACGAGTGGGTTTCTTTTGTCCTCCCACTCTATTTGTAAAATTATTCTTTTGAGGCGTTTAGCCGACGAGCACGTGTTAGCTCGGTTGCATCTTTACTTACTGTCTGCCTACGGGCTGTAACATGATTGACAAGTCCTAGGGTTGATCATGTATGACTGAAACTCTTGCTAGTCCTGACATTTTGTACGACTAGCTTCATGATCATCCGAATATGTAATGTATGGGACGCCTTGCTATTATATATTTGATGCTCTGACATCTTGTAACTGTTATTACATTGCTTGAGATTGAGACAATAGGCTTGTTCTTGACCATAGGAGACTGATGGCTTGTAGTTAAACCCTCATATATCTAGACAGCCGTGACCGTATAGTGACGTGGATTCCATCTCATTATACGTAGCTGGCTATGTCTGCCCCCGCTCTCCAGTATTCTGGTTCTGGGGCGTGACACTATACTATACTCTGAACGACTATGTTGATAGTCTTTCCATTTCATTGTTGTAATCCATTCATTGTTTCATTGTTGGACGCATAAGGAGCATAAACGTAGGCTTGTGCCGTAGCACGAGCATGGAGCACGGGCGAGAGTTCATGTACTTTTTCATGTTCATTTCCATATTCTATACAAGCATACAAGTTGGGATTATTCCCTTAGCTAGGTGCGTTGAGTCATTTATTAGCATGCAAGAGGTTATCGCCTAGCGATTCACGTGATAGTGTTCGTATTGTTATGTGTCTAGGCTAAGCACAGACGGGTTCATCGGAGCCACCCACCTTAGCGATGTTTGCATCGGCCAAGCGATACTCCGAGCGCGCCTTTGATAGTCTAAGTCTGGATTCATCTTTTGACGGGCCAATGTAAGTCTTCCATCGATTCACATCGATACTTCATCGGGTCGAAGCAACTCTTCGGGCCGACGGCTCGTTCGAGTCGTTGCACTTGCCGTTTGGATCGGCGTTCTGCTAGGGCGGAGCGGGTCGTTACAACTTTTCTCTCTAGTGGGCACAATGACGATACAAAAGTTTGCGTCGGTACTTGCACACATACACCACGTTGTTAGGAGTTCCTAATTTCAACACAAGTTAGGCAATCGATCGATAGGCCGAAGCAACCATTTCCAGAACGGCAGTGCTACATGGCCCTCCTGCGGACTAGCCCGCGGCCACGCGGCGCTCCCCCATTGGCAGGGCGCCGGCATGGATCCCACACGAATAGGAGGGAAGCCAATGGAGGAGTGCCATGCCAGCGTACGGACTAGCCCGCCGGCGGGCCAAATATCATTTTCGTTTCCAGAAAGGCACGCACCACCCACCCTCACAGCCCCACTTGTGGGGGGTTCGCAATTGGCAGACGAGTAAGCTCTGAGGACTCCTTTGTGAGCACTGGTGAGCCACTCTCAAGCCTCAAACTGCCAAAATGCACTACCCCCTCAATTTCATGTGGGAGAATCACAAACACCCACTTGTCCATGAGCGAGAAGGACCAGCCCCCCCTGGCCCCCATACTTTGGCATCCCCAACATTCCTTCCACCATGCCATGGGTCAACAGCTCTCAACACTATATAAACACCCCCTAACCCCAAAAATCTAAATTCCACATCAACCAACAGTCTTTCATAGATTACATGATAAGAAGAAGAATGGGAGCCATTCAGTTGGCCAGTGGTAGCACCGCCGCGGGGCTCAGCCTCGAGGCCGGGAGAGACCACGGGCCGGTCGTGGAGGAGATCAGAGGGCTCATAAGGCTCCACAAGGACGGTCACGTCGAGCGCCCCCCGGCCGTGCCCCAAGTGCCCTGCACGTGGTCCCCTGTGCCCGATGTCAGGAGTGGGGACGTGGTCATCGACAGCTCAACCGGCACCTGGGCACGGTTCTACGTGCCCACGTGCCACCAGCAGGGGCAGCAGCAGCTGCTGCCTCTGCTGGTCTACTTCCACGGCGGCGGATTCTGCGTAGGCTCCGCCGCGTGGAGCTGCTACCACGAGTTCCTGGCCCGCCTCGCCTCGCACGCCGGCTGCGTAGTCATGTCGGTCAACTACCGCCTGGCGCCCGAGCACCGCCTCCCCGCGTGCTACGAGGACGGGCTCGCCGCGGTGAAGTGGGCGAGGCGGCAGCAGCAGGCGGGCTCCGGCTGGTGGCGGGCGCGCTGCGACATGAATCGAGTGTACCTCGGAGGAGACAGCGCCGGCGCAGCCGCGGCGTACAATGTCTCCGCGCGGCTGTGCCCCTCAGCCTCCTACCTGAGAGGGCTGGTGCTGATCCAGCCCTTCTTCGGCGGCGAGGCGAGGACCGGATCGGAGAAGAGCGCGGTGCAGCCTCCGAAGTCGGCGCTGAGTCTGGCGACGTCGGACTGCTACTGGAGGCTGGCGCTGCCCGCGGGCGCGGACCGGGACCACCCCTGGTGCAACCCGTTAGGGAGGAGGTCGCCGAAGCTCGAGAGCCTCGGCCTCCCGCCGGCGCTCGTGTGCATCTCGGAGGCGGACATACTCAAGGACAGGAACCTGGAGTTCTGTCGGGCCATGAGGAAGGCGGGGAAGACGGTTGAGCATGCAGTTTACGCGGGGGTGGGCCATGGCTTCCAAGTACTCCATAATTATCACGCGTCTCAGGCCCGGACCCAAGAGATGCTAACGCATATCAAGAGCTTTCTTAGTAACTATAGATAAGAGTTCCAACCTATCAGAAAAAGAAAAAAAACATGAGAAGTGGTTCCTTGTGCTGATAGCATACAAACAAAGCTTGTTGCAAATGTAGTTAATGGGTTCATTAAAAAATTCCATAAAAAACTTAATTTGGATGTTTGAATATCATTATCTTTTACTAAAAATAGTAATTTTTCGTGAAAAATAATATTTTTTTATGGGATGGACAAGTTTTATTGTCCGCATTTCAGGAAAAAAAAATGAAAAATGATAATTTTTTGGAAAATAATTCCATGAAAAATATAAGCTATCAAGCACTACAATTGGTAAAAAATTTGTGATGGAAATATTTTCCACGGAAAAAAAAAAGCCCAATCAAACACGGCCTAAATTATGTAGGTGCGTAGTTGGTTAAGTGAGTTTTGTGGGAAATGAACTCGAGCTCATCAAACTTATAAGTAGGTGCATAGCTTACTTTATTGGTTAAGTAAGTTTTGTGGGAAATGGACTCAAGCTCGGCAAACTTATAAGTAGGTGCATAATTTAATGTTCATTTTTTCCCTCGTTTATTTGTCACCACATGGATAAAATGTTTTTTTTTGAGTTGCGGTTATTGGTCTTCCGTTATCACGTGTCTCACGCAATCATGTTACGGAATTAGTGGCACATAAATCATGCACACGATCCACATACTCTGATTAAAAAGAAACTTGTGTATTTTTTTTTATCTTCTTCCTTGAAAAATTATCTGAGAAAGAAGAAAATCTACCAGAACTTAAAACTCTTCCAAAATCTTCACCTTCGTCCGTCTCCTCAATCGGACAATGTTGTTAATCGTCGTTGAATTCGCCATCTGGTACACGGTGAAATGGATCATCCAAATTTCAGAAATAGACCGTCATTTCCTGATGTACTTTTCGTGGAAAAAAAATTTAAAAACAACGTTCATTCTGTAAAGTGTTTCGAATTTCATTACTCTATATTCTTCGATCTTGTTTCTACTGTTTTCAGTGTACAACTTTAGAAACATTTACAGACATAGTTGCCTTGAAAGCCTAAAAATGCTCAACTACAGACATCACCCTGCCAAAGATGACCAAGACATTCATAATATTCTTAGTACTTTCTTGATAGGTGATATTATGGAGAAAAAAAAAAAGAGAGGCCAAATTCAATAGACAAATAATTGAAACTCACAAGGATATCTTCAAATAGTAAGAGTTCTCCAACATATCCAATTGTTTCCGCCTAAAATTGCCAGTGTAAAAGTGTAGCGGGAAAGGATACCTGAACTGTAGAAGGTTGTAATGCGAGCATCAAAAGAGGAAAGTATAATGCGAGCATCAAAAGAGGAAAGAGGAGACTACTTCCTTCCCTTTAAGTACTCCAAGAAGCAAAAAAAAAAAACGAAAGAAGGATATCCCTTTTGACAAACAAAACCTAACAAACACATTTTTGCTTTTCCATGGAAAAGTTATTGCTTTACCTTCTTCTTTTTCTTACTTTTTTTAGCGACCAAACAAGTGGTGACCTTAGCTAAGAATCACTGAGAGCAGACATCGCCCAAGTAATACTGATTGTTGTGGTCATTAAAACAATGCCGTTTCTGAACATATACAAGTTGTACAACCATATAGGATCCCAATAATCGAAAGGTTCCAAAACTTTTGAACTCCATATATATCACTAAATGAAATCTACATTTTTAGTTTTAGACATCTCTATATTTTAGGAATTGCAGTAACATGATCCTTAGAATGTTACAAAATGTTCTTTTTTTTTAAGAATGGTTTAAAAAAAGAGCTTTATTTTAGTATTTGTACAAGCAGGACCGGAACGGTTGGATTATCTCAGCAGAAGCTAATTTTAGTTGTCCAAACTTCAAGGAACTAATTTCCCAACCCGCTTATCACATATCCGAAATCTGGACGGTATAGGCTATAGGTTGGTTTTGGCACTGTAGTATTTGTTCAACTGGCAGCAAGCGAGCAATGCGGCCCAGCTCGAAGACTGTAAGCTGTCCCCGCTTGCTGATCACCGCCCATATGGATCCGCCCCTCTGAAATCATGGTGAACATCTTTGAGAAGGTGATCACACTGCACCTTCATCCTTATTGAAAAGATATAGATTTAAGTCGAAATTGGACTAGATCAGTTCTAAGAAAACTAAATGACATGAGGAGTTGCCCAATATATGAAAAGGGCAAGTTCGATGTTTTGTAACGTTTATCCCTGGGCCGACCTTGTGTACAAGGTCTTAGAATTTAGAAACGGCTTTGGTGACAGTTACCTATACTTGTTTGCACATCATTTCGAAAGGAAAAAAAAATTGATCAACAAGAACTAATTGAGATCTAAGTTCTAACCGAAATATTTTTAGTCTTAATGTGCTCTTTGACCACTACCCATGCATGCCTCATTCGAGCGTGAGGGGGAATGGAGTGCGCTAGAATGCTGTAGCTTGGCTCACACATGACAGGCAGAATATCATCAATCATAAGATTCCGTTCACTTTAATTATTCTCGTCTGTACTCTTGGAGGTTTATTCGACTCACTAACTTTTGTAGTTGAACCGATCGTTTTGTAGTTGTCATCCTCCTGTCTTGTGATCAATACTGTTTGGCATGTGGATACGAGATCAATCCCTGATAGTGATCGATACCGACGTTTCTGGCCTCTTTCATAGCCAATTCGGTGACAAAAAATGATTGCAAAACAGAAAAATAACGTCAATCCAATATTCAATGACAGTGTTATAGTGTGTTGATATAATTTGTTTTGATAAATTGTAACTATTGTCACTTGTCGAAGTTTTTTATCAATAAATTTACAACATTCATCCATATCAATATTATTTAGTTTAAAATTAATGAGGAGTAGCATATAATTTATAAAATTAGATCAGAATGTATCAAATGTATCCAAGTAAATAGATTGGCACGTAAACCAATTAGCATATGTGAGTATTATTTCATTCAATTTTAAAATTATTAAAACAACAATAAAAATTTAAAATTGTGTCTAAACGTGCAAATTATTACTATTTTTTTCTAAATTTTTAATAATTGTTTACATTCGATACCAAAAAAAATTTAATATTCCGATCCGAAACTGATTGTTGTCGATATCCCACTCTGGTCTTATATCTATTATGGTACCAATATTGTTGTGAACCTTAGTTTATTTGAAAGTGGCCAATATGAATATAGAAATCTAGGTATTTGGATTTTCAAGTTCCTCTCCAAGCTGCTTAGTGTTGTATATTACAGCTCATTAAAGTCTGATTCGCATCATTATCTTACACTATATAATGAGGCTTCAAAACGGCTCAAAAGTGAGCCGTCTAAGTCGTCATTATATCACGGTTCATTTTATTTTTAAAATAAATAAATTTTGTAAAAATTGTTAAAAACAGTTTAAATTTGTCAACATGGAAAATAGAACTCAACCAAACAATAAAAATACCTCACACCTTAACCACATGAGTTAGAAGAGATATTTGACTATAGTTGGATACTATTCTTATTATCAGTTATTATACGTACAAAGCACGTGCATTTACTAGTGTTTGATAAAAGGAATGAGAAAAACTCTAATACAAATATAGTGAAAATGAAAAATGCTTCTAAAATGAATCTGTTTCCATGTAATAGTCAAACATTATTGACGGTATCGAACGGGAACAATGCTCTTTTTGGATATCCCTATTCAAGGCTAAAGAATTTTATACTACTATCTAAGGTCGGTCCTGAGGTAAGTTAGATAAGACTTTCCGCTCTACTTAGGACAATCTCTAGTCTCAGCATTATTCTAATAGAGATCGGGGTCGCGAATGATCCTTCAGAATCGCCCTACAATAAAGATCAAGAGACAACTAAAATTAATTTTGGATTGGACCGGCCCTGTTGGTACCATATAACAGCAATTGGTTAACATTTCTATCGACTTCGTTTTGAAAGATACTGATGACTTTGACACCTCCTGCAAGATATTCCTTTTAACGCTATGCACATGCTCTACTTAGAACTTGAGAATAACTAAGAGAATCAGATGCACTACTTATTGTCACTTACACAGATTCTTCAAGGTGTTCTCTCTGACTTCAACGACTCATTCGTCAGTTGATTGTAGTACTTGTTACATCATTAGATCAATCCCAATGTTACGGTTGGCGATCTTTATGAGGACTAGCACTGCAGCATGCAGAGCCGAACTGAATAGTGGTCTTACTTGACATCAGAGCCGATTCAAGAGCAAGTCCGATAAGACTTGGGACTTGGACAACGTTTTCTACTTAGAGCATCATTAGTAGATGGTGTTCAAAATTTTATCTTGAAATCCAACATTTTGAAAAGAAGTAAATATAGAATGGATTGAACTTATATAAGAATAGTAGAAAAATGATAAAATGAACTTTGTTCCAAAGATTGTGTGGTCAAAAATTAAAGTAAAAAAATAATGTAAATCTAAAATTGAGCTCCAAATTGGGGCTTAGAGCATCTCCAACCCTATTGTGACTTTGGAAAAAAGTTGTTGCCACATAGGAAAGATAAAATTTTATTCAAAAGTTCTTCTCCAATGCAATTGTCAAGTCAATCGTGAAGCTTATGTGGCAAAAATTAAAGAAGACATTGTGAAGTTGATTGTCTTGTTCTAGACAATGCACTTGACAATGTCTTCTCTTCCATGTCATCAATTATGAATAAAAAATATTAAAAAAAAGAAAGAAGATGAGTAGTTGTCTTAAAAGTTGCGTTGGAAGTTGGAAAAAATACTTTCTATTGTCTCCTCAATACTTTTGCATTGAAGAGAGTTTTTCTATCTCATTGTCTTTTGAGATATAATTTTGCCACATAAACAAGACATTGTCTTATGGCTCATGTCACATAGGAGCCACCTAAGACTCACCTGTAGTGCCCCGTCCCGCAAAGTCAATCGGAGAAATCGAAACGCCGACGGCGTTGGAACTTAGCCTTGCAACGGCTGCTCAAAGGCTCGCTCGTCCGAGGCGACTCCTCGCACAGGTGGGGTAGTTTCGGTGAACTTGCCTCATCTTAGCCTTCACATAATAACTCGCAATATTTTCAACTTGCACAAGTAGGCTAATATAAAAGCTACGCACCAACATAGCTAAGGGAATAATCCCGTCGGGTCGGAATGTCCTAGAACATGAAAATTGGTCTCACGGTCTGCATAGAAGTCGACTCAGCGTGCTTTCAAATGACACTCGATCCTTCGATCCCGTGGCTTGGGAGAAGGAAGTTGGCTTAAGTTGCTAAGTTGTCCCGACACTTGAAATAGCCTAAGTCATAGGCGTCGCATGCGTGAATGCTTGGTAAAGCATGCACGGTCCCGTCGTGTTGCCCCGACACTCAAATCAGCCTAAGTCATAGGCGTCGTCCGCATGAATGCTTAACAAAGCAAGCACGGTCCTATCCCGCAAGGCTTGGCATAGCCTTCGCACGTCCCGCAATTTAAGTCGTCTTGCACGGCTCGTTGGCTAAGTCTAGGCACGAACTTGGTTGTTCAAGTCGACCCCGTGCATTACACGTTCCCTCGACGCGGAGCTCGGCGTAGTCCTTGCTCGTCGAGTCGTTGCCCGAATAAGTTAGACAAGAGTTGTGCTGGACTATCGAAGCCATTTCTAGCACTGTCCCGCTCTATCTGCGGTTGTCAAGTCGCGTAATCCCTTGAGAATAAGGCTCGTCGTATAAGTATATGACTTGAGCGTTAGCGTCGCCTATAGAACCAGGACTGTCTAAGGCACGAGTTCGATCGGTTTAGCGAAAAGCTTGCCACGAACAAAGGAAGTCCACGCGACTAGTTGTCGTCGAGATCGGTCCAGCTACTTGGGAGTCTCGCTAACTCATGATATGTCCCGCATACGAGATCGATCCCCTGGCTTGGGAGTCTCGCTAAGTCTTGATATGTCCCGCACACGAGATCGGTCCCGCGGCTTGAGAGTCTAGTTAAGTCTCGATAGAAAGAAGGAATGCATGGTCATGTTGAGAAAGGACTGGATAGACTGGATAGATCGAGTATGCATGGTCATTGGGCAACTTGTCGACAAGGTGTAGTCTTCTCGAGTGATCACCGGGGCGCCGGGATCATTCGGCCCAGGAGAAGCGAGTGTGGCTCAAAGTAGGATGCTGGATGACCGCATGGGAGAGTTCGGCCCTGCCGGGCTATCTACCCGTATAGGTACAGGCCGATATCCCACGAGCCATGTCCAAGATAGCTTGAAATTGCTAGTGACCACTCATGTAAATATGTCGGCAAATAGCGGCACACCGCGCGTATGCCTTTGGATTTGGGTCTAGAGCTTGAATGCAGGTCTAGTCGGTAACACAAGGTCTGGGCCTAAGACTGGGCTGCAGCATAGGCACCGTGCTTGGCACGATAGATGGCATCGGGATATTCATGAAATCAACACTATGTTTCACAAGTCTTGTCTAAGTTAGCAAATGAGTCGATCCGAAAGGCCGCAAGGCGGCGGCATGATAAGTCTTGATATGTTGCAAGACGCGGCCTCAATCTTGAAGCATGGACAAGTTTAAGCAAAGTCTAGAGGCACGACCTGCACGAGTCGTTCCCCCTTGACGTCGCTAGCACGAGAATTGGTCTAGTGGGCTTGAGTTTAAGTAAAAGTCATGGCACGGTCGAGTGCGCATAAGTTGCTCCTCGGCGAAGCACTGTTCCGAACATGTTAAGTTACGAATAGAATATGGCACGACCCTGCCGTCCCGAGTTAAAGTTTGGTCAAGTACCTAGGCGATGAGGCACTGCCTCGATCGGAATATACGTTGGCATGATAGCACGACTATGTCGTCGCGTAACGAGTTGGTTAGGCATCGTGGTCTTAAAACTGATCCTAAGGCAAGACTAGAAAGACAATCAAAAGGGACTTAAGCTGCACAAAGTAAATGAACGTGTCGGTTATGTATGGGTGGGCGAGAAGCTCAGTACAGTTGAGTACTAACACCCACACAGTGTTCATGTGCAGGCACAGGTAGAAGCTCGTGGCACGGAGCTCGCTTGGATGCGTCGAGGCACGGAGTTCCTTGGCGACTCGAAGCGTGCGGCCGTGTTGATTGAAGACATATGCAGGACATAATGTAAGGACATCGCCTTCCAAAGCTTCTGCTGGCTCAAGCAATTGTATCGAGAGATGAGAGAGAGCAGAGTGAATTATAAATGAGAGAAAAGTGAGCACGAGAGACTTGTAATTTGGACTTGCGCCCACAAATGTAATCTTGTATTCAATATCAATAAAAGAGTTTCTTTTTAATGACTTGTGTTCATGTGTACTTGTTCTTAAATTCTGCTGTATATTCAATGTATCTGCTTGGGACTTCTGTGCGACGACCCCGTCGCCGCCGTTGTAATCGGCCGTTATGAAACTGCCTTGCACGAGCGCAATCTAGGCTCGTGCGGCATCACGCCTTAGCGAGGACGATCGCTCCTACGGGAGCGGGGCGTGACATAATAGTATCAGAGCACGGCTTTACGTCCTTGGACTTCACGTCGAATTTCTCAGTTTTGAAAGCTCGTCGTTGGAAAATAGATATGCGCTCTCTCTCGAATGTCCCTCGGCATGTCCATACAATAAGTCTAAATATTTTCAAAAGCTCGTTCAAGCGTTTAATCGAACGCATCGGTAGGCTATCGTCGAACGCGTCAGTAGGCCTTTGTGCCAAACGATGTTAAACTTGACTCGATAGAGAACACATGCTAAGTTAACATGTCGCGTGCGTGCCTAACTAGTCATACGTTGACCCTAGCAATTGAGCATGCAAACTCAAATATAGTCCGTACGGGATAGCCATGCGCACGGCCTTTTGGCTAAGTCGCATCGCGTATCGCGCACCTCGACTTTTGGTGCAAACGAGTTGCAAGCGATATCAAGTACCACTCGGTCGAGAGCAAAGCTGTACTAGAGTGTCTATCGATAGGAACACTATCGAGTTAACGCTTAGGTGTACACGGAGGATTGACTTGGATTTCGAGAAAATAGTGCGAACAACTTAGCACGTCGAGGCAACGTGAGCGACTACGCTAGAGATTCGTCGAACGAATTCGAAGGATGTCTTAGCAAATAACGCGAACGTGAGTGTGGACTAGATCAGATGGCTCGAATCCGAGAGGTGTATGGATTTTCTTGGAAATTATTCGAGCAAGATTGAGATTACGAGTAACGGCGAGTATATCGGCGAGGCGATGCGATCGCACAAAGCCTTAGAACGCGTCACGTTTAGTTGGTCGTGACTTCGAATGTCTCGAACGAGCATCTCGTTCGGACTTACGAATTGGCAACGCGAGTTAGAAAACGATATCGAAATGATTCGAAACGATGAATAAAAATGAATGGTCTTGATCGAAGAAACTTAGAGGATCGTGCGTACGATATCGGATTGATGCGAATGAAATGTGACTTGAGTTTCGAACAACGATCTTGAAACGAGCTTGAGAAATAGCGATCGAACTTGATCTTGAATATTGAGGAATGGTGGCACATCCAGTTCGGGCAATAGCATCAGTCGCACGACTCGAAATTGGTTGTAAAGGAAGATCGTCAGGTTACGCATATCGTCGATGGTATTGAGGCGTATCAAAGATCGATATACGATAACTAGGGGTACTCTGACTCAGTGAATGACGATCGTGCAAATATCATTGTTCCGATGGATGCTATACTCGGGATATTGAAATGTATCGAAGAAGAGATAAACTTGGCTCGAGAATTTTCTAGTTGAATGAATGACGGTCGGACTATCGAACTTAGATTGGATGAAAATAATATGTTTGGATTTGCTTCGTCGATAACCACAACTTCGACATTCTTGTCTTATGCGAGCGCAACTCCAGCCTCGCACATGCGTCGCGCCGATTAGGACGATCACTCCGCCTGAGCGCTGGTATGGTGATTCATACAGCGGAAGTGATAGAACTTGCATGGCATGGCAATTTGTATGCTTCGACTTGTGGTTTGATGCGAAGATGACTCGAGAATGACCTAGCGTGCTTGACGATCGAATTTGAGGATTGTGTAGGTCCAATCCGTGTATCGAGAATGAACGAGTCTAGACTCAAAAAAGAGTTACGCCCCGATGAGAATGATTATTCCGCGGGAGCGTTGCATGGTGATTCATAAACCGCCGTGGATAATCGGACTCGCGTGAGATTGGAGCGCAACATATTGTCAAAGCTAGACGACCTCGTGATCGAATACATGAATTGGTTAGAGTGGGTGATTTGAATGGATTCGAATACCCGCAACGAATGCATTGATACGAATAGGCGATCATGCTCGATGTTTAGAAATCTGAGTGACGCGAGCTTTGGTAGAAAATCCCGTACTACCGACTTTGGTTTGACCCTAGGATTGGGGTCGGTATTGGCATTATTGTTGGGGAACTATGATTCCAATCTTGACATTGACTTAGCCTCGCAAGGATTGGCCTAGCGGTTAGGCGAAATGCCCCTGTTGCAAGAGTTATCAATCAAAGAATTAATCTTGAGGATTGGTTTGAATGGATAGCATGAATCATGAACGTAGGAAGCCCTGCTCACGAGACTCGGCTGACATGTATATATTTCAGGGACGCCTGGGTATGTGTACGAGGCGACTCGAGTGAGAATGACAAATTCTCTATCATGCGGCTTGGCTGAATGCATGTATTTTGGGGATGCTTGGAATACGTGCACGATCCAGCCAAGTGATACAATGAGTTCAAGCAAGACTTGAAAAATGGGAGTGTGTCGAGATCTTGAAATCATGTTAACGGAAGGATTGATAGTCATGAGAGCGTGGCTCAGAATTAAGGAAGTGCATAGACGGAGTATGCACGATTAAGTCTTGGCCTTAGAAATGGTAGGATGGCTTGCCTCCAGGAAAGTCTCGAGGACGAGACTTGTTCTGAGTGGTGTATGTTGTAGTGCCCCGTCCCGCAAAGTCAATCGGAGAAATCGAAACGCCGACGGCGTTGGAACTTAGCCTTGCAACGGCTGCTCAAAGGCTCGCTCGTCCGAGGCGACTCCTCGCACAGTGGGGTAGTTGTAGTGCCCCGTCCCGCAAAGTCTATCGGAGAAATCGAAACGCCGACGGCGTTAGAACTTAGCCTTGCAACGGCTGCTCGAAGGCTCGCTCGGTCGAAGCGACTCCTCGCACAGGTGGGGGAGTTTCGGTGAACTTGCTTCATCTTAGCCTTCACATAATAACTCGTAATATTTTCTACTTGCACTAGTAGGCTAATCTAAAAGCTACGCACCAACATAGCTAAGGGAATAATCCCGTCGGGTCGGAATGTCCTGGAACATGGAAAATGGTCCCACGGTATACATAGAAGTCGGCTCAGCGTGCTTTAAAATGACACTCGATCCTTCGATCCCGTGGCTTGGGAGAAGGAAGTTGGCCTAAGTTTCTAAATTGTCCCGACACTTGAAATAGCCTAAGTCTTAGGCGTCGCCTACGTAATTGCTTGCTAAAGCAGGCACGGTCCCGTTGTGCAAGGCTTGGCGTAGCCTTCGCATGTCCCGTTGGTCCCGTCGATTCGTCCCGACACTCGAATTTGCCTAAGTCATAGGCGTCGCCCGCATGAATGCTTAACCAAGCATGCACTGTCCCGTCGACTTGTCACGATACTTGAAAAAGCCTAAGTCCTAGACGTCGGCCGCACGAATGCTTAACAAAGCATGCACGGTCTTGTCCCGCAAGGCTTGGCATAGCCTTCGCACGTCCCGCAAGTTAAGTCATCTTTGTACGGCTTGTTGGCTTTAGTCTAGGCACCCGAGAACTTGGTTGTTAAGTCGACCCCGTGCCTAGCACGTTCTCTCGATGCGTAGCTCGGCGTAGCCTTCGCTCGTCGAGTCATTGCCCGTACAAGTCAACAAGAGTTACTCTAGGCTAACGAAGCCATTCCTAGCGCTGTCCCGCTCTAGCTGCGGTTGTCAAGTCAAGTAGTCCCTTGAGAATAAGGCTCGTCGTATAAAGTATATGACTTGAGCATTAGCGTCGCCTAGAGAATCATGTCTGTCTAAGGCACGAGCCACGGCCGAATACTTTTTAAGCATGCCGGTCCCGTCCGGTCATGTCCTACTTGAATACTTGAATAAGCATGCCGGTCCTGCCCGGTCATGTCCTGCTTGAATACTTGAATAAGCATGCCGGTCCTGCCCGGTCATGTCCTGCCTGAATACTTGATAAGTCCCGCACACGAGATCGGTCCCGCGGCTTGGGAGTCTCGATAGAATAAAGGAATGCATGGTCATGTTAAGGAAAGACTGGATAGATTGGATAGATCGAGTCTTGCATGGTCATGGACAACTTGTCGACAAGGTGTAGTCTTCTCGAGTGATTACCGGGGCGCCGGAATCAGTCGGCCCGGGGGAAGCAAGTGTGGCTCAACGTAGGATGCTGGATGACCGCATTGGAGAGTTCCACCCCACCGGGCTAGCTCTCCGTGTTGGTACAGGTGGATATCCCACGAGCCATGTCCAAGATAGCTTGAAATTGCTAGTGACCTCCTCATGTAGATGAGTCGGCAGATAGCGACGACTCCGCGTGTATGCCTTTGGATTGAGTCTAGAACTTGAATGCTTGTCTAGTCGGTAAACGAATGTCTGGGCCTAAGACTGGGCTGCAGCATAGGCACCGTGCTTAGCACGATAGATGGCATCGGGATATTCATGAAGTCGAGATTGTATTTGACAAGTCTTGTCTAAGTTAGCAAACGACTCTAACAGGATGGCCGCAAGGCGGTAGCATGGATAAGTCTGGATAGCGAGGCACGGCCTCAGTCTTGAATGTACAAACTAGTCTAAGTAAAGTCTAAGGCACGACCTGCATGAGTCGTCCCGTTGCCGTCCCTTGGCACTTGAATCGTTAGCACAAGAATTGGTCTAGTGGCGCTTGAGTTTAATCAAAGGGTCCTGGCACGGCCGAGTTCACGTGAATTGCCCCTCGACAAAGCACAGTCTTGAACAAGTCTAAGTTTGGAATAGAATGTGGCACGACCCTGCCGTCCCGCCTTGAAGTCTGGTCAAGTACCTAAGCGATGAGGCACTGCCTCGTTCGAAACACACGTTGGCAAGATAGCATGACCCCGTCACTGCACGACCTTGTCGTTGCATCGCTAGTTATCGACCGAGACGTCCTTGTCCTAAAATGAATCCTAAGGCAAGACTAGAAAGACAATTGAAAGGGTTTAAGCTGAACAAAGTAAATGAAACGTGTCGGTTATGTATGGGTGGGCGAGAAGCTCACTCCACCAGTACAGTGGTACTGACACCCACATAGTGTTTCATGTGCAGGCACAGGTAGAAGCTCGTGGCGCGGAGCTCGCTTGGATGCGTCGAGGTATAGAGTTCCTTGGCGAGTCGAAGCGTGCGGCCGCGTGACCCGAAGACTTATAAAGGACATAATGTATGGACATCGTCTTCCGAAGCCTCCGCTGGATTCAAGCATTGTATCAAGAGATGAGAGAGAGCAGAGTGACTTGTAAATGAGTGAAAAGTGAGCCTGAGAGACTTGTAATTGGCCTTGCGCCCATAAATGTAATCCTGTATTCAATATCAATAAAGAGATTCTTTTGAGTTACTTGTGTTCATATATGTTCTTCTTTAAATTTCTGCTGCAATGATTCAATGTTTCTGTTTGGGACTTCTGTGCGACGACCCCGTCGCCGCCGATGTAATCGGCCGTTATGGAACTGCCTTGCACGAACGCAATCTAGGCTCGTGCGGTATCACGCCTTAGCGAGGACGATCGCTCCTACGGGAGTGGGGCGTGACGTAATGGTATCAGAGCACGGCTTTACGTCCTTGGACTTCAAATCGAATTATCAGTTTTGAAAGCTCGTCGTTGATAATGAAGTGCGCGCTCTCTCTCGATTGTCCCTCGGCATGTCCATACAATAAGTCTAAATATTTTCGAAAGCTCGTACAAGCATTCAACCAAACGCATCGATAGGCAATGGCCTTTGTGCCGAACGGTGTTAACTTATCTTGAATGAAAACGTATGCTACAGTTAACAAGTTGCACGTGTGCCCGAATAGTCCTGCGTCGACCTTAAAAGTTGCGTTCATGTCTAACTAGTCCAACGTTGACCTTAGCATGTGAGCATGCAAACTCGAATAAAAGTCCGTACGGGATAGCCATGCGCACGGCCTTTTGGCTAAGTTGCGTCGCGTATCGCACACCTCGACTTTTGGTACAAACGAGTACGAGCGATACCAAGTACCGCTCGGTCGGGAACGAGCTACACTTCGAGTGTCTATCGATAGGAATGCTATCGAGTTAACGCTTAAGCGTACACGGAGGATTAACTTGGGTTTTGAGGAAATAGTGCGAACAACTTAGTACGTCGATGCGACGTAAGCGATTACGCTAGGGATTCGTCGAACGAATCCGAAGGACGTCTTAGCGAATGATGCGAACATGATTGTAGGCTAGATCGTATGGCTCGAATCCGAGTGGTGTATGGATTTTCTTGGAAATCATTCGAGCAAATATTGAGGATTACGAGTATGTCGGCGAGGCGATGCGATCGCGCAAAGCCTTAGAACGCGTCACGCTTAGTCGGTCGTGACTTTGAATGTCCCGAACGAGCATCTCGTTCGGACAACTTGCGAATAGGCAACGTGTATTGGAAAAAAAATGATTCGAATCGATGAATGAAAATGAATGGTCTTTGATCGAGGAAACTTAGAGGATCGCGCGTACGATATCGGATTGATGCAAATGAAATGTGACTTGAGTTTCGAACAATGATCTTGAAACGAGCTTGAGGAATAACGATCGTGCAAATGTCATTGTTCCGATAAATTCTATACTCGGGAAATTGAAACGTGTCGAGGAAATGATAAACTTGGCTCGAGGATTTTCTAGTTGAATGAATGACGGTCGGACTATCGAAATTGATTGGATGAAAATGAAATGCTTGGATTTACTTCGTCGATAACCACAACTTCGACATTCTTGTCTTATGCGAGCGCAAATCCAGCCTCGCATATGCGTCGTGCCGATTTGAGACGATCACTCCGCATGAGCGCTAGTATGGTGATTCATACAGCGGGGGTGATTGACCTAGCTTGGCGTGATAATTTGTATGCTTCGACTTGTGGTTTGACGCGAAGGTGACTCGAAAATAAATTGTGTGCTTGAAGAACCGAATTTGAGGATTGTATAGGTCCAATCTGCATATCGAAAATGAATGAGTCTATACTCAAACAAGAGTTACGCCCCGATGAGAATGATTATTCCGCGGGAGCGTTACATGGTGATTCATGAACCGCCGTGGATAATCGGACTCACGTGAGATTGGGGCGCAACGTATTGTCGAGCTAGATGATCTCGTAATCGAATACATGAATTGGTTAGAATTGGTGGATTGAATGGATTGGAATTCGTTGTGCTGCGCAACGAATGTCTTGATACGAAATAGGTGATCATGCTCGATGTTTAGAAATCTGAGTGACGCGAGCTTGGGTAGAAAACCCCGTACTATCGACTTTGGTTTGACCCTAGGATTGGGGTCAGTGTTGGCATTATTGTTGGGGAACTATGATTCCAATCCTGACATTGACTTAGCCTCGCAAAGATTGGCCTAGCGGTTAGGTGAAACGCCCCTGTTGCAAGAGTTATCAATCGAAGAATTGATCTTGAGGATTGGTTTGAATGGATAGCATGAGTCACGAACGTAGGAAACCCTGCTCAAGAGACTCGGCTGACATGCATATATTTCAGGGACGCCTGGGTATGTGCACGAGACGACTCGAGTGAGAATGACAAATTCTCTATCATGCGGCTTGGCTGAATGCATGTATTTTAGGGACGCTTGGAATGCGTGCACGATCCAGCCAAGTGATACAATGAGTTCAAGCAAGACTTGAAAGATGGGAGAGTGTCGAGATCTTGAAATCGTGTTAACAAAAAGAACGATAATAGTACGAGCGTGGCTCGAACTCAAGGAAACGTGTAGACGTATCTCGCTCGACTGTTAAGTCCCGTGTTTAGGCTCGATTAAGTCTTGGCCATAGAAATGATAGGATGGCTTGCCACCAGGAAAGTCTCGAGGACGAGACTTATTCTAAGTGGTGTATGTTGTAGTGCCTCGTCCCGCAAAGTCTATCGGAGAAATCGAAACGCCGACGGCGTTGGAACTTAGCCTTGCAACGGCTGCTCGAAGGCTCGCTCGGTCGAAGCGACTCCTCGCACAGGTGGGGGAGTTTCGGTGAACTTGCTTCATCTTAGCCTTCATATAATAATTCACAATGTTTTCTACTTGCACTAGTAGGCTAATCTAAAAGCTACGTACCAACATAGCTAAGGGAATAATCCCGTCGGGTCGGAATGTCCTGGAACATGGAAAATGGTCCCACGGTATACATAGAAGTCGGCTCAGCGTGCTTTAAAATGACACTCGATCCTTCGATCCCGTGGCTTGGGAGAAGGAAGTTGGCCTAAGTTTCTAAATTGTCCCGACACTTGAAATAGCCTAAGTCTTAGGCGTCGCCTACGTAATTGCTTGCTAAAGCAGGCACGGTCCCGTTGTGCAAGGCTTGGCGTAGCCTTCGCATGTCCCGTTGGTCCCGTCGATTCGTCCCGACACTCGAATTTGCCTAAGTCATAGGCGTCGCCCGCATGAATGCTTAACCAAGCATGCACTGTCCCGTCGACTTGTCACGATACTTGAAAAAGCCTAAGTCCTAGGCGTCGCCCGCACGAATGCTTAACAAAGCATGCACGGTCTTGTCCCGCAAGGCTTGGCATAGCCTTCGCACGTCCCGCAAGTTAAGTCATCTTTGTACGGCTTGTTGGCTTAAGTCTAGGCACCCGAGAACTTGGTTGTTAAGTCGAAGTCGCTGTTTCGAGACGCGTATTCTGGCTTCACCATTCGCGCGCGTCGACAGAAGTTCGATTTCGAAGTCGAAATCGACCTTTGTGAGGCTCGGGGAGGCGACCCACTGCTAGGGGTGGCACGCCGGGATGCGCGCGTCCAAGGCGCGGTGGCGACGGCGACCGGAGGCGGCTGGCGGCGGTGGTTGGCCGTCGGCGAGCGTGGGCGCGTCACGCGCGCGAGCTCGCTGCACAGCAGCGACCGCTGCCACGGTGCGCATGCAGGCTTGCTGGGGGCGGCGCCTGGCTGGAGGGGGTCGCCGTACGACGTCGTGCGACGGCGGCGGCGCCGCCGTGTTGCTGCCATTACTGCTGGCCGCTGCTGTTGCTTGTGCTACTGCAGCTGCTGCTGCCACTTGTGCTACTGCAGCTGCCGCTGCTCGTCGGCCACGCGGTAGCGTGCGGCGGGGCGACGACGGCGCGACGGTGGTTGCGGAGCTTTTGAGGTGGCGGAGGAGTAGGTGACAGTGGTGGTAGTGAAAAATAAAGAAGAATAAGAAGAACGTGAAGAAGGAGGAGTGAGAAGGAGAGAGAGAGATGATGATGATGAAGAAAAGGTGATGGGGGTGTTGTGCTCGTATGTGAAGCGGTGAAGGGGAGTTTGCTGCTTTTGTGTATTCGAAGGGGGGAGGGGGTGCTGTCCTGATGGGAGAGTGGGTGTTGTGTGAATGTTTGTATAAGGTGAGAGAGTTAATATATAATATATATATGTAGGTATATAATATAAAGAGAGATATTTAGAGAGAGGGAGGGATAGGTCGGCTGATGGTATAGGGGGGATTTCTTGTGTGTGCACATGAGTGAGAGGGGAGATGTAACACATGTATACATGTAGGTATATATATAGAGAGAGAAAAAGATATTATAATATAAAATAAAATAATCATATTTTCGAGTAGGCAAAAATGGGAAAACACCAGTGGGGTGTATGGGCAGCCATGACAGGGCCCACACTAAACTGGGTTGGACGTTAGGCCAAGTTTGGACAAAGTCGAAGCCAAGGTTTAATTAATTTATAAATTAAACCAATTAAAATCACTGATGGAATGGGAGCACAAGGGAGATCAAATCAGTGGCACGCAAGTGGCACGTGCATAGTAGGCTCAAAACAGGCCAGGGCCATATTTTGGGTCGACTGGATTGGACCGATGTCGGGTCCGGAAGTTAAATTGGAAGTTAAATCAGATTTTACGGTAGATAATTAATTGGCCTAAATTGAACCGAAAGTTGTGCGAAGGAAATTGAGCACAAGAGGGTGTGTCTGAGTGGGACACGAAGGTCATGGGTGAAGAGTGTCTCGAGTATATCAGGCATGACAAGTTGGTTCCGAGAAAATGACTATTCTGGTGCTCCTAAATTAAAAGTCATGGTAACGCGCATATGATGATCAAGGAAAAGAGTGTGAATTCAATTAATAATTAAATGGTCTAATATTGACCCGAACTTGCGCGAAGCAAAAAGAGTACAAGGGAACAAGTTCGAGCGGGACACGAAATATCAATGTGAAGATAATCTCGTCTACTACAAACTCCAAGAAGGAAGTTTCCAGAGACTGGCATCCCTGATGCTCTAGAATTCCAAGTCACGGTAAAGAGCATTTAAGGATCAAAATTAATTATATAGAAATGAATTATTGAAAATAATTCATTAAAAATTTTGAAAAATAATTCGGAAAATTCAGGGGGCTTACACCACCGGGCTAGCTACCCGTGTAGGTACAGGCAGATATCCCACAAGCCATGTCCAAAATAGCTTAAAATTGCTAGTGACCACTCATGTAGATGTGTCGGCAAATAGCGGCACACCGCGCGTATGCCTTTATATTTGGGTCTAGAGCTTGAATGCAGGTCTAGTCGGTAACACAAGGTCTGGGCCTAAGACTGGACTGCAGCATAGGCACCGTGCTTGGCACTATGGCATCGAGATATTCTTGAAATCAACACTATGTTTCACAAGTCTTGTCTAAGTTAGCAAATGAGTCGATCCGGAAGGCCGCAAGGCGGCGGCATGATAAGTCTTGATATGTTGCGAGGCGCGGCCTCAATCTTGAAGCATGGACAAGTTTAAGCAAAGTCTAGAGGCACGACCTGCACGAGTCGTTCCCCCTTGACGTCGTTAGCACGAGAATTGGTCTAGTGGGCTTGAGTTTAAGTAAAAGTCTTAGCACGGCCGAGTGCGCATAAGTTGCTCCTCGGCGAAGCACTGTCCCGAACATGTTAAGTTACTAATAGAATATGGCACGACCCTGCCGTCCCGAGTTGAAGTTTGGTCAAGTACCTAGGCGATGAGGCACTGCCTCGATCGGAATACACGTTGGCATGATAGCACGACTATGTCGTCGCGTAACGAGTTGGTTAGACGTCGTGGTCTTAAAACTGATCCTAAGGCAAGACTAGAAAGACAATCAAAAGGGACTTAAGCTGCACAAAGTAAATGAACGTGTCGGTTATGTATGGGTGGGCGAGAAGCTCACTCCACCAGTACAGTTGAGTACTGACACCCACACGGTGTTCATGTACAGGCACAGGTAGAAGCTCGTGGCATGGAGCTCGCTTGGATGCGTCGAGGCACGGAGTTCCTTGGCGATTCAAAGCGTGCGGCCGTGTTGATTGAAGACATATACAGGACATAATATATGGACATCGCCTTCCGAAGCTTCCGCTGGCTCAAGCAATTGTATCGAGAGATGAGAGAGAGCAGAGTGAATTATAAATGAGAGAAAAGTGAGCACGAGAGACTTGTAATTTGGACTTGCGTCCACAAATGTAATCTTGTATTCAATATCAATAAAAGAGTTTCTTTTTAATGACTTGTGTTCATGTGTACTTGTTCTTAAATTCTGCTGCATATTCAATGTATCTGCTTGGGGATTCTGTGCGATGACCCCGTCGCCACCGTTGTAATCGACCGTTATGAAACTGCCTTGCACGAGCGTAATCTAGGCTCGTGCGGCATCACGCCTTAGCGAGGACGATCGCTCCTACGGGAGCGGGGCATGACATCACAACACTTAACAATACAATAGGGTTGGAGATGCTCTTACTATTCTACAAAATGATTTTATATATTCTGAATTTAGGGTCTGCTTGGATTGAGGGAAAAAAAATAAGCAGAGTTAAGTGGGGTTAAATAAGGGGGAGTTAAGCGAGGGGGAGTAGAGTTAATACATAGAACCTTGTTTGGATTGGAGAGAGAGTTAAGTGGGGGGTGTTTAATAACTCATGTTTGGATTGTAAGTTTTGAGTGAGAGAATGATTAATAAAAATATGATAGTTACCAAAATAACCTTATTACATATGTCATAAAATTAAATTTGATTGAAATTTAGATTAGAACTTGTCAAAATATCTTCACAAATTAGGAAGCTACGGATTAATATGTTGAGAGAGAAAAAAATAGAAGAAAAAAATCATGATATTTTATAAAACAAATAAGGGATATATATGACTTTTTAAACAAAATCCTTCAATCACCCTCGTTAACCCTCCGATTTGGGAGGTTAAAAAAATGGACAAAAGAGGGTGAAATAAACCCTCACTTAACCCTCAATAACTCTCCATCCTAAACCTCCACCCTCAAACCAAGCATGATTTTATTTTTTCCATCACTTAACTCTCTTAACCCTTAATCCAAGTAGACCCTTAGAAATTTTCAGGCCCAAACTATAGCTCATGTGGGTGGGTTGGGACTGAAAATCTAGAAATTGAAATTTATGATGGATCTTACTATTCTACAAAATGAACTCCTACATTCTAAATCTAGAATTTGGAAAATGGGTTGAGCCTTACTAATGATGCTCTTAGGACAATCTTTCATGTCTAGGGTAACTTGTAAAAAGTTAGAATCACAGGTTGTCACGTCCCGATTCCATCGAATCGATAGTCATCACCCGGACGTGATGTCGTGCGAACCTAATTTACGATCGCACAAGGCATAGTCATAAGGTAATCCGAGACACGAGATCTAAGAGAGTACGCAGACAAATTGAATCACACATTAAGTAAAGAAAACTTTGATCTTTATTGATATTGAACATCATTTACAGACTCCAGTACAGGACTCGTGCCGCACGGGCTACAACATGACTCAATTACAAAAGAGTGCCGATGAGATAGCCATTCCATACATTGCACATATCCCTCAATATACAACAAAGTACTCCAGTGACCTGGAATGGAGGGACGCTGAGCCATCTTCCTTGGACTGTTGAGAGTCTTCAAAAGTGGAGTACAAGACGAGTCTTCGACGTCGGCCGAAGCTACAAAAGTCACGAACGTCACCGAGTTAGTTGGCGCGTCCTTCCTGGTTTGCGGGACCTGCAAAGAGCGAGGATCAGTACGATCACATATACTAGCGAATGGCTAATTAAAATCCAAGCTCTGCATTTGATTCAAGAAGTTTCATAAACATGTTAGCTTGTTATTTCTGTGATCTTTCTAACCATTTTGCTCGATTTGCATGTTAACATGTTTTGAGGCAAGCATATGAAATTGTATAACATTAAGCAACTATCATATTCATCCCGTGCCACGTGCATTTGTTAAGCAGTGAAAGGGTGTGGAGGTCACTGGCAATGTCAAGCCATTTCGGACTATAGATGGGTTAGACGGCGACCCTTTCGCGGCATGTAACGAGCCATGTGCGAAAGTTCCCGCATAACCCACGCCGATGAAAGGCTGGCGCTTGCTATACTCGCTCCTCCCGGGCCGAATCGGTCCCTTGGCCTAGGCAACCGTTCGAGAAAACTACACCTTGTCGACAAGTTGTCCAATGACCGTTTTGCAGAGTCTTGAAAAATTCTCCCTTTTCTAGAACTTTATCATTTCTCTTTTATGTGCGAAACTTAACCGTTCTTTTGAACTTAGTCGATTTGCTTACTTAGCCGTATCGTTGTAATAAACGTTAATCGATTCATTCATTGTTTTGCATAGGCTAAGTGGAATTGTATAAGAAAGCATATTTTCCATTTTCAATACCAACAGTTGATAGCAAGTGTTTCGTGAAGAATCGTTCCACGATTTCTTTGATTCTACACTATTATGACAAGCATTCATTTAATTTCATATTGATTTTGAAGTAGAGGGACGAGGCGATGGAGGTCAGCCACTCGTCTTAGACTTGCTTCAAGCGAGCGACCGGTTGGCTGCGCTGACGTCACCTACGCGATCACCTGCAATCGCATAAGCAACTGATTAGAACATTGTGTAATTGAAAGAATTTCGATATGAATGCGAAGCTCGAAAACGCAAGTCAAGAAAAATCCATCGGAAATATTCATGAAAAACGCTTTCACGAAAACCAAAGCCAAAGCCAAATCAAGTGCGGCATGAAAACCAGAGCAACGGGAGGTCTCTGCCGACTCAGCCGCAGAGCCAATCCTCGAGGCGCAACCCGCTGAATATGGGACTTGGTTCCGAAGAAACCATTCCATAATGTGGAATGGATCTTAATTCAACCGTTCCCGTTCGATCGACTCGGCCGATCCCGACCTATCGGTACTGACCGAATCGATAGCGACAGTGTTCCTTTTTCGCGCACCCCGTGTACGAAAACGGGGCACGATGTAGGGATGGGACACCGTCATGCCCCGCTTCCGTAGGAGCGATCGTTCTTGCTAAGACGTGATGTCGCACGAGCCTAGATTGCGCTCGTGCAAGGCAGTTTCATAACGGCCAATTACAGCGACTGCGACGGGGTCGTCGCAAAGAAGTCTCAAGCAGAAATATTGAAACATGCAGCAAAAATTTAGACGCAACACACAAATTATTCAAAAGTACTCTTTATTGATATTGAACAATAAGATTACAATAAAATATTCAAAATTTAGAATCTGGAAAATGGGTTGAACCTTACTAATGATGCTCTTAGGACAATCTTTCATGTCTAGGGTGACTTGTAAAAAGTTAGAATCACAGGTGATCTTCCACGAGGCCTAGTCCACAACAAAGATCAAACGACGATCAAAATAAATTCCGACTCAAATAAATCCAATTTTCTGAGCCGGCCCTGCTGGAAATGAAGGATAAGCGTGTACTATGGGCTACACACGTAGCTGGACAACACAACCATTCGGATTAGATTCCTTTAAAATGGCAGAACACAGATTAAGTTGCCTCCAGAACCTGACAGATCAGATCACAATCAAAACGAGCATCTCAAATCACGACATATTTAGACCGTACGTAAATGTTGTCTCACGATGGATGATGCCGACCGACACACAATTTCTCTTCGTAGTCTTCCTCTATATTCCCTTTCAAAACATGCTACACGCACTTTGAGTCGATTCAATTCATCCACTAGTCTCTTGTTCCACTGGGTAATTTCAAGGTTCTTTTTTTTTGTTGGTGATGGATGGGATTTCTTTTACCGAAGAATACCAGCCGTGTGTGTCGGACAAGCTCAGAAAGTCAAAGACGACAAAATTGAGTTGATTTGAACTCATTCATAGGTAACGGCATGCTACTGGTATGTTGTTGTTATTGTGCAAAGCTTTAAAACGTTAAAAAAAAATGTCCACAAATTTTTGTGTAAAATTTTTTGCTCCCACTATATACCACCGATGGGTGTCAGGTCTGAGAAGTGGACGATTTTTTTTTTTTTTTAATATGAATCTTTGGTTTGGTTTGCACAACCAGAATTATCTTGTGACTAGGTTGAAATAAACAAAATATTTCTACAACAGCCATATTTATCACAAGAGAGAATTTTCAAATTTGCAATCTTTAAGAGAGTAGTTTTTTTATGAGAGTGTTGTTGATTCGGAGGAGATCGTTCAGAGGGATTCATATCATCTATTTGACAAGTGAATCTCTATCGAGTTCTTGTTATCCGGTAACATTGTTCAATTCTGTTTATAATATTTTCATCTTTGAAATAATTTTGATGATCTATTTGTATTCGGTGGAAGAAGTTGAAGGAAAGTTGATACATTTTCTTTATTTACTAGTGAAACTTTTCTGAATTCGACTCTGATCATTCCGTAATTTTCTCCAGCGGAATTTCTATGTAAATATTGTTTGCGTTAGTGGATACTTCGGTTCTTGACCGTTTCTGTCCATTTGATAATATTTTTATTCTGCCAATTCGTCCCAACACTTCTGAATGAACCTTTTTAAATTAGTCTGTCTTACACAAAAAATTGTTGGGATGAGACTAGTTGAGAAAAGAGAGTAGAAGAAATGAGACTTGAATGTCTCTCTGCCTCTCCTGCCAGTGTCAAACATCTTGGAGACTGGCAACATCATAAAAGGAAGAAAAAAAAAAAGTTTGACCATCTGAACAGATTTGCGAGGGGGTTGAATAACATCTTGGAGGAGGCTTCAAGGAAAGAGGGAAAAAAAAAAAAAAACAAGGCAAACTAATGTATAGGAGGATAAGCATCTCCCTCTTGTATGTGGTTTGGGAAATGAAATCGACAATTTTTTGTCCGTGGCTTATGGCCTAGTGGTAGCAATGGGGGTCTCGGCGCGGAAGGTGCAGATTCGAATTTTTTCTTAGCATCTGTCGAGCCGGAGAAAATGATACTTAAAAAAGAAAATGGACAAATTTTTGAGGGGTTAAAACTAAGTACTTACAAAGTGAACGAAAGAAAAGTAAAACAAAACATCATCTTATTCAAACTGCTTCATGTTTCAAATTTGGGAAAAGGTAATTTGCCCGTAGGCGGGCTGGTCCGGCCGCCGCGTGGTTGAACTCCATTGCCCCCTATATTCATGGTTTCCACGCAATTGACCTGCCAACAGAACGATGCCACGTGACGGACGGGCCGGCCCGCAAGCAGTCAAGCTAGCAGCACTCTTCTAATTTTCAAACAATTCATTTTCCTTCCCTACCCTTTACTAGTTTTCCACCAAACAAACTGCGCCTAAAGATATATCTAATTTTTCTCTCAATCTGTTCCTCTCTCAAAACTTATACCAATAAATATGAACTACATATTATTACTGCCTATTTATTTACATATTTTACTGTATCCCGTTAGGATTGGGTCCGACAGGATCGAGTTCAAGTTGGGTTCACCGGCAAAACCTTCCATTGAAACTCATTTTGAAAATTAATGTCCTTTAGTTGCACTTTCTAATGATAAGAATTGTCACAAAAAGCAATTTTACATGTCGAATATGTTGCAGCTTCAGCAATGATCTTAATCCCGACCCAATACAAACGAACAACCTCCAATTTAATACAACTAACATAACACCACTTGCTGCAATCTACTTAGCTTTAACATGTTCTGATTCTGCATTTTGTAAGCAGTCGAATAAAAAGGGTACCGATCAAATCCAAGAATAAACATTCTGAAGTAACATAGAATTTAGTACAGAGAGCCTCTTTGAAAGCAATGCTGATATCACAACACTATTGCCTAATTCTTGATCCTGGCATTTAGCCACATATTTAGATCCATGACCGTGTCGGTCATATTACCGACAAGGATAACTACCACTGTGTCCTGCCAAGCCTGTCTAATGTTACAGGAAGAGAGCCCCGTAATGTTCTACTTCCAAGAAGAGCCGCCAAGTCTGATGACTTCATCGGTGCTACTATCCTTCCGCCTCCTTTCAGTATATGCGTCGTCGTTCTTCTTATCGCTCACATCACCATATAAATCTTTCAATTTTGCAAGATTGCTAGACGCAACCGTTGCCTTATTTCTACCTCCATTTTCAAACGGGCTGGGCTGACGATCAGAGCCTTGGGTCTGCATACTCCGACTTTGGCTGGGACTGCGACTGCGGCTCCGTCTCCTACAAGAGCTAGACTCTCTTCGCCGATCACCGTATTCTCGATTGTCCCTCCCCAAGTACTTGGAACCATGAGAATCTCTATCTCCAGAGTCACGATCTCCACCATCACGATCATGTTCATGCCGCCTTTCCCCCCTCCTGTCCCTGTCCCTGTCCCTGTCCCTATAACGATCTCTATCACGGTCTCGGTCTCGATCTCGGTCTCTGTTTTGGTCCCTGCTAGGCCCTTCCCTACTATGACCACGGTGTGTGCTGGGTGATGACTTTCGGACATCGTCATCGTGGACTCTTTCACGAGGAGGAGGCAATGTCCTACGGACTGGGGATGAGTCCCGGGTGGAAGCACGATGTGGAGCACGCTGACCAAAAGAGACGGAAAGGGCAGCTTTCACAGAAGGAGGACGGCGAGCTGTCTCTTCTGAACCATGACGAGTGGTCTCACCAGTTACCCCAGCATGCTTGGTGGGGAGCTTCATCCTTTCAAGATTGGCAACAATCTGGCGCATGATGAGAACGGGAGTACGAGGCAAAAGTGTGTCAAAGTAATACTGCAAAACATAAACAAGAGATTAGGAACTTATTGTGTAAAACCAAAAGCAAAGACTTGTCAATAAATAATAACAGCTACCATCAAGTTGCATTAAAAAAGTGTTAATTGATCTGATGTCATGATAGCAGAAATTGATACAAAAGAGAGATTAAATAATCACTACAACGATCCCCATGCCGGAGACCTTTATCTCATGGATCATGGAAGAGTAACGAGTGTATTTAGTCAAAAAAACACAAGCAAATTCATGCCCTTTAACAGCTGAAGCAAGGACAGGATCTGCGGTGCTGCAGGTATCATCCTCCGCATTAAGCAAACGCCAATATATACCATGCTTATAAACAAACACCAATATATATAACTATGTTGTCAGTTAGGCTGCATAGACTCGGATAAGGACAAGATACAGATATGAGAAATGACATATTTTAAGAAAATTAGGATACCAGTACGACATGGATACAATTATATATACACATTGAAGACATGTATATATGTATCATATAGTTAACATAAGTAATTATGTATATACATATCATTAGTTAGACTGAGATCTTAATAATATTGATGTTTATGCATGTTTCTGGATAGTAACTAGATGCCAAAGCTTCTAAAATGGACCCACTAAAAAGAAATGTCTTCTTCTCATATCTCAATCGTGTTGGGCATGCCCATAACCATGCTAAATCACTTTCAACAATGTTTTGGGTACACTTTGGATCCTAGATATGGGCAGGCCATATCAGACATGACCCATTGGTGTTGAGGGAGGACCGTGTCGGATACATATCAGACGCAAATATGGTCCTCTCAAGGAGTATCAGTGCAACCTAGTTAGCCAGAAAATAAGGAAACCAGAGGAAAATTAGATAAATCATATAAGAAACCCTTGATTAACAGAAGAAAGAACTAAACATACAAACACTCGAGCTGTATTCTATGTTTCTGTGAGACTGTAACTGATACTTGTTCCTGCTTGAAGTAAAAACTGAAGGAAAATCAGTGCACATCTTTTTTCGACTTTCTTACCTTCTCCCATCACTTCCCAGAAAAAAATAAGCCATAGGCTGCATTTGTTTGCAAGATTAGCAAGATTAATAGCTTACTCTTGTCTACTTATCAGAAGAAGTGAAGGTCAAAATGGAAAAAGAAATACAAGGTACAACTTCTTTCCAAGGACGGTTTCTTTCCCATCCCTCCTAGAACACTTTCTCCGCCTTCAGCAAGGATTCTTGATCCTTTCCATGAGCTCCATCTTGTCTTTTCTTCTTTCAATTTTTTATATTGTTATGTTCTAAACTTTTGGATATTTTCAAAATCAGTAATTCTTAAACTTCCAAATCACCATATTTATCAAATTTGGCGAGTAGGAGCAGACTAAAATACAATACCCTGAACTTTCTTTTGTCAACATCTCAAGCTTGAATCTCTTCTCAAAGTCTTGAGTCGTATCTTCTATACAATAGCGAGGTGATCTATCCTCCTGACTCTTAATGTTCAAGAATGTAATCCAATTTTGGTACCAAGACAATCAACTAAAGAGGGTGAAGCTAGCTTTCAGACTGATAGAGGCTCCCCTTGTCCTCCATTTGGAATGATTTCAGCCAACTACCTCATAGAGTGGGATAAGTGCTGCTGCACAGTGCTAGTAGCAAAAGTGACAAGGGGATAGAAAAGAAGTTTCCATGTTAGTGTTGGTCCTTTTCTTGCAACAAGAGCGCATAAAATGACCTTCAATGTGCGCGAAGTAGCTCCAGAAATAGTTCTCTGATCTAAGAGAAACTGAAAACAACTCACTACAAAGTACAAACTACCAAGATACCTGTTCTATAGGCCTTGAAAGTTGTAAATCTTACAAGCCTAACAGAAAACTATATGTTCTCCAGCACTATTTAGTCAATTAACTACCTAAACTTGGCTCCCATGATTAAATTGTGAAGTAGGATCTTGCTACAAAGCTCAGGAACAATCAGATGTCATGTAGATAATTCAGAATCTACCAAGCACCAGTAAATCTAGCATTCATAGAGAGACATGTTGTTCCATAGTCATCCAATTCCACACGCAATTTCCTCTTCAACGAGACTACTTGGGACCAAGGTTCGCAGTATCAGTATCGGTATCGGAATCGGAATCGGTATCAGACCATTGCTATGAATATCGTGATCGGTGGTACCGGACGTATCGGCGGTTTCGGATCGGAGTATTGGATCTTTTGGTATTAGAAAGTAAATAAGTATTAATAAATTATTAACATATTAGAAAATATATTTTATAAATTTAGTCATAATTTTAGGTATTTCTAGTGTTGTTTCTTAGTAGTTTTGAAATTGAATGAAATAGTAGTCACCCTTGCCGATTGGTTTACATGCGATAGCTAAGTTTTTTTTCTTTCTTTTACATGCTTTTACACCCTTGTTAATTGATTTTTTTCGTTCAATTTTCTTTGCAGAATTGACCGGGGAAAAAAGACTCAATGTCGGTATCGGTCAGTATCGGATATCGGTCGGTATTGGATCTGGACTTGCCAAACTGTGTCGGTATTGGCCGTATCGGATCGGTAACCATATCGGATAGGTATTGGCCGATACTGTAATATATGCTCAGGACAACAGATAAGTAAAAACTGTATCAGTCTTCCTCACCGAGGATCATAAGAATCGAAACAAGATTCCCCGTCATTAGTTCTCATCTAGTGATTTAGAAGGACTTTTACGGGTTTGTGACGAACGAGCGGCAAATTACAGCACATAGACCAGACATGTCTTGTGGCATTCAAAGGACAATTAACAGGTCCTCACTGAAATCTAAGGGTTCAACTTCTTTATTTCTCACAGTAGAGTTGTCTTTGACCTTTGTAGTTCCTGGCAACAACAGGTATAGATTTACGCATCTAATCCCAGATCAGACTCAGAGGATCTCCTTTGAGGCCTCCAAATCTCTACAACAACAATCTTATCTTGACGATTGGCTTTCCTTCACACGATGTAGTATATTACGCCTTACTGGAGAAAAAGTATTGGCATGACTAACATAAATCTTGAATCATATAGTTCTCCTTTGTAAAAATTGTACGATTCTAAAATCCACAATGCAAAAAAAAAAAAAAAAGATCAACCTAACATCATGTCATTCATGTGAATATGATGGAGCATTATTCCAAATTGAAATAGCAACTGTATCTGATACTGTGCAACTTTATCAGGTAGGATAGGTAGGGTAGGGTAGGGTAGAGGGAATGCCTATATTTACAGAGGACATGTTGGGACTTCCAGGATTCTTCTACCCTGAGCCCAACTTGGTGCCAAACACCAGTCACTAGGGGTTGCGTCAGATTTGACCATTGCCAGACTGGATTTTGTTGCATCAATCAGGTTACATTAAATTGTATCATCTTACGTTTTCAACTAGACTTCTTTATTGTCTAGTGAACAACGAAGGTGTTCCTTGGTTGCATGAGCTTAAAGTGCATAAGCCAAAAGGTAGGCAGTTTATGGCATGACCCTCTCATGTTATAGCTATCTTGGCTAGGAACTTGGCACCAACACACAGAATTTACGTCAAGTCGACAACCGGTAATAAAAACTGTCAAAAAAGTTTATGGAGCTTTCTTATGCTCCATATTTTACCTCATTCTGATGGAAAAATGCTTTGGATGATAATGAGTAAATTCCACAATGTTTTCATGCAATAACCCTCTAAAGTACGGAACAGTTCACCAACATTGATGACAATTTAATATGGATAAAAGAAGAAACCAATCCTGTCAATAAATTAGTATACGGCTCGAGAATTGATTTGTTCCTTAATATCTAATATCTACATCATTTCATTTTGTAATATATAAAACCAGTTTGGCTCAGAATGAACATAGTTGGAACAGGTTACGGTTGTGAAACCTTAATCTGACCCAACCTTAGTCAGGTTGGGAGTTGGGATTCCATCATACGGTACCTCAGTTTTAAGCAAAGTCCAGCCTATTCCAATCCATCTACATGGTCGGGTTGCCGGCCTAGCAACTGATGAAAACAATTACTGGACTGGTAACCCAATATTCCAAATGAGGGTTACAAATATCAGGTATGCAGCACCCTAATATAGATTTTGGAGAGGAAGGATTTCCTCTTCAAGGCATTGTGCCTGTGCACCTTCAGTTTTCTTCACTTTGAATCCCGTCCAGTGAGTTCCCTTCTGGTTCAAGCTCAAACATACAGCCTAATAATTCAACTTTGTCCAAGAACCGTGTGGTTCTATTATGTGCAATCTTAAGTTTTTGACTTTGAAACAGCAGCAAACCTTTTTGGTGCTATAGCCTCAAAAGTTGCACTAGAGGCAAGAGGCAACAGCTAGTTCTTTCGACACTCTAGAATATACAACTTCATACAGAATGAGTACGTAACTTTCTTTTTCAAGGCCTAAAAAATTCTAAGAGTTTAAGGTGGGCTATAATAGAACATCCTTAAAAGGAGTTTCCCCATCAGTGATCAGACATCCTATTTTTCACAGTTTGTCAGAAGACTAATATTTTCTTCAAAATGCAATACCAACTAGATCACATAGTCCCAATTTTGAACCTCTGCAAGAATCTTTGGCGTTTAGTCTCAAATAAACTGTGATGAAAACTATCAAGCACACAGATTCCATGGTGTTGATTTCTAATTTTAAGCACCACAATCATAATACTCCCAGATGCACAAAAACACAGGCATATTGTACCCTTCCGTTTGAAATTTAACTGCTTTGTGTTTTTTATGATTATGCCAATATAATTGTGCCACTGTACAAAGAAAAGGGGCAGTCTATCTTGCAAATCAACACTTATGGATATCATCCTGCACTTCATGTTTAGTTTTTGAGCCAAATATGTTGAAATCTAATTGTCCAGCCTGATTTTCGGTTCAGGATCAACCCAACCATTGTATTCCAGGACCTCTTTACTACCAAACATCTTCAAGCGGATTTCGGTTCAGGATCAACCCAACCATTGTAGATCGACTTTACAAACCTTAACAAAATTGTTGACTGAGATGTTCTCCTCTCAATGCAACCCCAACCTCCATAGAATCCAGGCTCGGTTCTCATATTACCAGATGACCCATGTGAGCAAACAATTATCGTTCAAATTTGGTGATAAACAACTTACTATGGGATAGTATATGCATCAACATGATTCATAATAAAACACAAAGGTGAAAGCCAGTGCTCAACTAAAATAGAGAAAGAGATCAGATATCTGTGTATCCATGCTTATAAACAACCAGACAACTGACCTGTCCAAGAAGGAGGTCGCGTACATAAACCCCCATGGTTGTCATGCGGCGGTCAGACCCAGGAGAGAACTCCTGTAAAACAAAGAACAAAAGAAAATAGATTACACACAACTAAATTATTACTAAAACAGTGATCTTTACATCAATGTAACATGGTTATGATATTGACATGCAATCAATGTAGTTTTAAAGTGAATAAAGCTTAAGATTGCTATAGTAGATTAACTAGACAGCTTAATAATGTGCCGAGCCTTTTTGGAAAGGCCAAATTAGTTTAGTCACAGTGGAGAAATAAAACATATATGTAATGACTTTTACAAAAATTAAATAAAAGATCATGTAGATCATTGAATTGTTGAACCCATAGATAATGCACGAGAAAACAAGTTAATACAATACAGTACTTGTTTACAAGGCACTGAGAAAGTTGAACAAAGTTGGATGAACAAGAAAAGACTGGTATATGAGCTAACATGGAAGTAAACCATTATAAGGGCTTTAAGGACTTAACTGACTTGTCTAGGCATCATCTTTTCAGCCTTCAGAACAATTCCCTTGTTGTCCATATCATCAGGTGACAAATGGCACACGTTCCATCAGTAATAAAAGGTAGGTCACAATTAATCCCTTCTAGCAAGACTACAACATCTCATTAGCATCTTTAAAATTTCTGAAGTATAAAGATGCCACTTAGGGTTGCAAGGAATTGGAAATCCAGAAGGAAAAAAAAAATGCAAACTATGGAATCAATATTACTGTAATTGGAGGTCCAATTTGTTTTGTTGTTTTATTTTTAAACTAAGATTCATGGAATTTTAGTTGTGATGTTTGGATGAGAGAATTAGAATTCCAAAATTATAATTTCTCTGGTCAGTTGGAATAGTTATTGAAAGAATTGCCTATTCCAGTAAGAGTGTTGGTCCCACAAATTTTCTTTTATGGTGGCTAAAAATACCATGAAATTGTTGTTACACGTTTTGTAAAGAGATTTATAAGTCCCACTGTCCCAGTCTTCTTATAGAGAAGTTAGAATTCAGATTCTCGGTGGGAATTTCAAATTCTCACTTTCCTAGCACCCATGACAAATTTTGGACAACTTCCTGTAACTGACTGAGATTCCAATAAGTACAATTTCTTGCAACCAAATAGGCCCTTGCCAATACGAATGTCTTAATTCCTTGGAAAGCCCAACTCATGATAAGCATATAAAGCTTCAAGGGAGCTTTATACCAATTATATTTCCGATCAACATTTTGAAACACACATCTTCATAAAGTTCTCAAACTTTAAGCATCCCAAAACTCTGAGTTATAAATTTAGATTGTTGAGAACGTTTTCACTACAAATTATCTTATGAGATGAGAATACATAGATAGGAGTATTTGAACAAATTACTACTACAATATTTTCATCATGGTTACACTAACAAGGATAAAACAAAGGTCTAAGCTTACACATACCTCGTCATCTTTTACATAAGGCTCACACCAGTTCCACAGTGTTTTCGGTTCTGCAACATATCGCAAGTAGAGAAAACCAATCTGCAATACCACTTCAGACAATAAGTCTCTAACAAAACCCTATGGAAGTACACATTATTAGAAAAGCATAGATTCATCCATAGATGCATACGTGTATATATGCACAAATTAATTTTTTTTAAAATACACTCCATACAGAATGGATAAGAGCAACAGAAGGCATAAAGTTAACATTGTACATAATATGTAGTTAGGTAGATTTAATCAGGCACATAGTTATCAAGCACTTTGAGGCTTATTAGAACAGTCTTTTGTTGGAAACAATATCGGATAAGGACACCTTACTTCTTCCTACAAAATATGGAAAAATATATCCAACAGACTGAAAGCGGTATCCGACAGAAAACACATTTTTATTAACAGGACATGTTTCCAACACGCATGAGAAACAACATTTTGATGAATTGGCATGTTTCTGACATGTGTACTAAGGAATCTTTTTGACATATGGAGAGTGGAAATTATTACAACTTTCTATTACTTGTATCCCAATATTCATTGTGTTACATGTAGATTATTTCAACATTTATCACATCTATTTACTCTGATTATGAAATTACAAAGAAAAATTAAAACAACAACAAAGCCTTTATCCCAAATTTTGGGGTCGGCTATTTGAATCGTCTTCTTTCATTCGGCTCTGTTAAGGGCCATGTCCTCTAACACTAACAAAAACCATATCTAACACTTCAAAAAATGTTCATCTAGGCCTACATCTAGTCCTAGCAGCTCCATTAACTACTATATTATCGCACCTCCTTACAGGAGCATCTATCGGTCTGTGTTGCAAATGTCCAAACAACCTAAGATAATTTTATCTCATCTTGTCCTCAATTGCACCAACCTCTAACTTTCCACGGATTCACCCATTTCTCCTTCTATGTATTGACACTCATTCATCATAGCACTCTCATTTCGGCTACACTAACTTTTTGAACATGATTCTTAATTGCCCAACAATATGATCCATAAAAAGTGTTTCTATAGCATATAGTCATATCATGTATCAAATCCATGCATGTACCAATTTCATATCCCATTATCCATTTCTGCATCCCATGCTAATAATTAAGCTCAACAAACGAACCATGCAAGGAGTAGCACCTAAGTTGCTTAAGCCAAGAAAAAAATATATAAAGGTCTAAACTATATCCCGATCTTCACAATGTCCAAATTTTAAAAGCCAAAAACACCACATAATCTTCATTTCAGTATGGTCACATAAAGCTTTTTGAAGGCCTGGCTGCTATATCCTGAATAAATTCTTCATACTATCCAAAATTTTAAAGCCAAAAACACCACATTATCTTCCATTTTACCATTGCCACATACAGGTTTTTTGAGGGCCTTGCTGCAGCCAGGTACTAACCTCAATACAGAATTAACAAGTTCAGTGCCTACGACGGTCAATCTCACTTGTGTGAACATGCGACTGAAATCCAAAGAGAAACCTCTTATTCCTAGAAAAGGTTATAAAAACATTAGCATTAAAAAACCAAATTTGATCATGATAATTTTACTAATGTCAATAACTACCTATGTGGCATGGCCCAGCCTTCTATTTAATGATAAATAGCCAGGCAAAACATATTTACTAATTTGTTCCCTCCATTTTGTCATAAAAAACAAGAAACATATTTTCTATACCCAAGAAAAATAAATTCGCTTCAGGGACAAAATATAGCAATATAATCAGGCACAGATCCTTCTTGTACCAAAGAAAATATTTAATAACCTTTGCCTTCACCAAGCATACATCATAAAGCTGCTAAACAACGAATTAAAAGAACATGGATCCAATTCGCTACTAGCTAACTCAGACATAACCTGCGTAAATATTACCCAAGATTATTGCACACATTTAAAAAAGAATATATATTATAGTAAGCACATGATGTCATGGTCTAACTCTTATATAACCAGCAATATCCTGCAATGTTGTGACTCCTCATGATATTGAGGGATGTCATAGTTCAAAAAACTACTGCCTACTGATATCAATAGGTCATTACATAAATGAATAAGATGCAATGAAAAGCCAACAAAACTTCCACCACATGCAAATTTTATATTCACTATGCAGGCTTCTCCTTTTCAACAATTAACATTTGTGTTACCAATTACCATTTTATCAGTTTTAAGATAATAAAAAAAGTACGTCTTCAACCTAGCATGCAGGACTTCCTTTTGTCCACATTACACCATCGACAACTAAATGGAGCTCATACTACAACAATGTTTATATATAGCTAAACTCCGGTATGTGGATGAATAAAATCCAATCCAGTTTGACTGTGTTAACATTATAATATTTTGACATGTTATAAATGTACTCATTGGTCATACAAGGGTCGTGGTGCATAAAATATAGGTTACCTTTTCATGAAGGGGCTATTTGCTTGCCCATAAATGGAAATCGCATGCAACATTTGTTGCACTTAGCATTTGTTGTTGTAAGGGTGTTGCAAATGCATTATTCGGTTGCATGTAAATGATGTTGCGGTATCACAAATCCATCCTTTGGAACGAAATAACTATGATGTTTGGTTGCAACTTTTTGCCGTAAATACAAATCCATTGATTGGTTGTGACTTGAACGAAGAAAGAATGAGATGAAATGGTGTAAATGGTGCAAGTAATATTGACATAAGTGGTGTTGCGGCCATTTTGGCCGCAAGAAGTTGTTGTAGTTGGGGGAGCTGATGCAACATTTGTCAAACCAAACATTGAAAATAGTGCAACAAATGTTGCATGCATTTCCATTTACGTCCAACCAAACACCCGCGAAGTTCCTGTACACAACATTAGCACATAGATAAGGAGTATAATGAATATGAGAAGAAACTTACAGCTCTAATATATGGAGAATCCAGGTGTTTCAATAGTCCATGCATTTGATTGACAGTAACTTTCATTGTAAATAATTTGTAGAGAAGACAAAATGCTGTCGAAGGCCCTCTGCAGTTCCCAGTCATCCATGGCTCGACATGATCAACTTGATTGTAGATTTCATCTACAACTTCATGGTATGTCTTCAATTTGAATAGCTCTTTGAAGTAATCAGATGAGAGAATGTTCATGCTAAGCACTTTCTCTACCAAGGTCTCAATAGGCCTCCCAGAAGTTTGTATCTCCATAATACCAAGAAATCTCAAAAAATAGTAAACCAAAATTGTGCAATATGACCTATCTTTTCATAAACTCCGGCACAATAAGATAAAATGCAACTTAATGCTTTTATCTCACAAAATACTGGCACCTCCTTCCATAGCACCTGCATGCAAATATGTGATAGTTGGATTGCAGTTTCAACAGCAATATACATTCCCCAAACTCCAATCAATATAGCATTACAAAGATTTGGGAATAATAAATAAAATGTAGGTGTTAGCATCTTCAAGGAGTGTAAAAACAAGATTTCAGCATTTTACATCAGTCGTAAATTGCAAAATAGCTCACATTGTAAGTTTTCCGGTATGCATGAATTTGGTTTCCCATTTTTCTTCAACTAAATAAATTGTCCTCGAGTAAATGGCCCCTTGTTATACATTGTTATGAAGTAATTGCAATTTCTATAAAGATCTTTTGATACCAATTCATGATTTTGGACAATTCCAGCATTGATTAACATATAACTATAGTTTGCAGTATCAGCCGATAGTGATACGGTTTGGCATGTCCCGATCCGATACTGACCAATACCGACATTGGGGGGTCTCTTTTCCGATCAATTCGGCAAAGAAAATTGAACGAAAAAGACCAATCATCAAGGATGTAAATGCATAGTAAGGTTGTAAAAGTATGTAAAACAAGAAAATTTATCTATCGCATGTAACCAATCGACAATGGTGACTACTATTTCATTCGATTTCAAAATTACTAAGAAACAACATTGGAAAAAAGGCTTAAAATTATGCCTAAATGTATGAAATATATTTTCTAAAATGTTAATAATTTATTAATAATTATTTGTTTTCCGTTACCAAAAAATCCGATACTTCGATCAGAAACCGCCGATACTGCCGATCCTGATACTCATAGGAATGATCCGATACCGATACTATGAACCTTGCATATAAGGTATTGGCTTCAATCAATTATCTGTTTGTTGGAATGATTTAAAATAACATTCACCTCTTAACAACACGTGTTGCACAGACATGGCAAAATGGTGCCCGTATCGTGTCCGTATTCATGCAACATAGGTAACTACCTTTGTACCTATTTAAAAATGTTTGTATCATATATCCGTATCGTGCATGTATCCATATCCGTGGATGTATTTGTGAAACATAGACCACACTCATAGTTTGAGACAGGTCAGGCAAGAACGAATTAGTAACAATTTATGAATTAATCAGGTTTGGCCTGGGACTCGATAATTTTCCGACTAGGACTCGGTCCATGCTAAGTAATATCTATCTAACAATGGGCTGCTAAAACTGCACTAAATAATCCGGTGTACAGTTGAGCTTATACAATGCATGACAGAGTCCACCTTGTTGCATACATGGACAAAGCAAACCATTTTTTGTTGATATAGTTTAACCTAAAATACCACAAAGCGGTCAATTTGTTATGTTGAATCCATCTTTCCATCTTACAACATAGAGGAATCCTTCTAGGACTTGGTGCATTAAGGTAATATATGGATAATGGTATTAGGGTGGGGAATTGAAGAATTAGGGCCTGAATCCTCTTAATTCATGCCAAACACTATTTCTGCACAACAATGACTTATATAATACCTCAAATCCATTCAAACGTTTTAAAATCCTTGTCTTTTCACTTTTGTCTAGTTACTAGACACAAGGGCATAGGAATTATAAACATACGCAAAACTACACAGAAATTGGTGGGTGGGCTCAATCCCCACTGGAATTTAAACTAACAAATTTGGTATAGGTCTCGAATAAAAAATGCAGTAGATCGTCAAATAAAAAATGCATTGTTATTCAATAACTTTGTTAGGTTTTGTAGCCCACAAACTTTCAAATTTCTTGCCTCAAAGCCTACCTTCATCTCGTTACCCTTTCTCCTTACTTGGTTTTGCCCTCCTATCTCCACCTACCTCATAGTTCCATCTCATCTCCCCCTCCTCCGCTAGAGCCCAGTCGCTCCTGTTCTGACCATTCCAACACAACCACTTGTCCTTCCACTTCTCCTTCCAGCCTCCTCCAATGCAGGAACTCCTCATGTCTCCTCCTCCAACAAGGGCTCATCTTTATTCACGAATGGCAGTGGTGAGAAAACATCTTTTTGACACTCCATTGCAATCTGCAATGCACTATAGCACTGCCCTCAACTCAATGCAGGTTCACAATGGTGTAATGACTGTACTAATGTGCTTCCGCAACACACAGCGGTGCTGCCCCGACCAAACTGTAATACTGCCACAACCGGTCAGCAGCATTGTCATAAAGCATCACATTGATCTCGCAACCAAACAGCAGTGAGACCTCTGGCCAAAATTCCTGCATCCGCCGCTAATTAGATCCATAGTTCATAGATGTCTAAATTGGAGTTTGGTCGAAAAACTGAGGATTTAGTTTTAATTTCTTCTCCTAGGAATTAGCTAAGTCCTATATTCCCCAATTTCTCATCAAATCGTGATTAAGGGGAAATTTCTATAAGACAATAAGGTAGGTATAAATGCATCCTTATATAAGGATAAGATATCAAATGAATACATTAATGAAGGTATGAAAGTTACACCAATTCAGGGTAGATAATGCAGAAGGATTGGCATTCACTAAAAAGTACGGAAAAAAAGTTTACTAACAAAAACACTTACACTAGCACCAAAGCTCAGGCACTATACGGATTGGAGAGGCTTAAAGAAAACTACGGCGGAAACACAAAAATTGGGAAAAGTCCAAAAGCAGCATGGTGGAACTTATGATGCAATGCAACTGACCATTCAAAAACACAGATGCAAAAAAAGGTAAAGCAAGGCCTGATTGTAAAGTTAACTTTCACATATAGAGAATAATCAATTCTAATAAGTCAGTGGATTAAGATCACTTTGTTACAGGAAGACAAGCAAACTTGTCAAATTATTAAAGTGGGTAAGTTTAGGCTTGTTTGGGTTCCTAATCTGACTTGCATTGGGATTTTAACTTAAAAAGTCCATAAAAGACAACAACAATGTGCGCGAGTAAAAAAAGTATTACTTTGATGGTGAAATAAAGAAGTTTCAAAAACGTTTCTCCAAGATATCTCTTCCTACTTCTTATCTCTTTGCAATCATCAGTCTTCTTACCCATATTGCTATATTTCCCAGAATCTTTTCCTCAAGGCATCTCTTCCTACTTCTTATCTCTTTGCAATCATCATTCTTCTTACCAATATTTCTATAATTCCCAGTATCTTTCCCTTTTTACTTGTGCAATTTAAAAATCTATCATAGAACACTCTATTCTCAATAATTCATTCAGAAATCAATTACAGTTCATAAAAAAGATGTCATATATGGGATTGGTATTCCTTTTTCAATCCCTGGATTTATGTGTCATAGAGATGAATAAAATTTCCTATAGAAAATTGTATCATCTTACATCTGCGTCTAGACATTTTGTGATCTAGGGGGAACTATTAGAGTGCTCCTTAGTTGCATGAACTTAAACTGCATAACCAAAAGGTACTATTAACCGGCTGCCTATGTTTTATGGCATAACCCTCTCATGCTCACAGCTACCTTGGTTAGGAATTTGGCATCAAAATTGAGAGTCAGCAGTCGGTCATAGACACTTTGTTAACTTTTTGATGGAGCTTTCTTATGCTCCATAGCCAACCCTGTTTTGATGGAAAAAGGCTTGGACATGATAATAAAAGAGAGATCATATTATATTTATGGAATACCTAAATTAAAACGAAAGTCTAGAATGTCTAGTATGTAGAAGATCAAGACTTGCATAGTAGGACTTGGAAGGTAGGAATTTCTATTTCTAAGGGCAAAAATGATGGGTCGTAAACAAGGAAAGTAATATCATGTGGAATAATATTTCCAGTGGTATTAAAATAGATGCTGATATAGGGAGCGGTTTAAATACTACCAAGGTGTGATTCATTTGACTATACCCATGTACCAAAATGTATGATCAAACAACGAAATGCAAGATTTCACATAGTTCAAAGAGATCTGCATAGCTTAATCTATAAATGAACGTTCATGCGAATTGAACATTTTTTTAGCGTTCATGTGAACTAAACATTTTTGAGTCATGCATCAAGTGATCCCTTTATTTCTATTAACGAGAAGTTCATTTTGCTAATACTTAGATGTAGGAGTTAAGTATTCAAACTACAAATCTTTCACACATCGATAATTTAACATTGATCAATTTCAACAATGTGGATTGAACAAAGAGATCTGCATAGCTTAAACTATAAATGAACGTTCATGCGAATTGAACATTTTTGAGTGTTCATGTTAATTGAACATTTTTTGAGTGTTCATGTTAATTGAACATTTTTTGAGTCGTGCATAAAGTGATCTCTTTATTTATATTGACGAGAAGTTCATTTTGCGAGTACTTAGATGTAGGAGTTAAGTATTCAAGCTACAAATCTTTCACGCATCGATAATTAAACATTGATCAATTTCAACAATTTGGATCATACATCGATGTGTTTTATTGTGCAGTTTGGTAGGTGCCATGTCAAGCATTATGGTAGGTGGGTACAACAACTAACTGACGTTGTAGGAATATTAGAACCATTTCATCTGTAGTTATGTGCATATGTGTACAGTGTATGCACGTGCACAAACATGTTTTAGGCTCCATGAGAGTCCTGGACACATACCATGTTAGATTAGATTTAGATTTATTTAAATAAGTAGGTACATTAGATTTGATTGTTTTTCTTGCTCTTGAAGACCTAGTCTATTTAAAGGCCTTTTGTGCCCAGTTTTTGGCAGTCTTGAAATTTAATAGTAATTTTGAGATTTATCTATTTTCTTTGGTGCATTATAGTCATTCATGGATTCAGGGAAAGTTTGCTCCTGGACTCGAGCAACCCTATCGATGGCGTTTTGGCAAAATCCTTTATCCTTGTCAGCCCTATTGACGGCATTAGTTTGGTATTAGTTGGTCACCGGTATGGAGTGATGGATCCCTTACCCCCACCACAATATCCAGCACAACGTGTGTATATAGACATATCACTTTGTACATTCTACATGCATAAACAAAGCAAAATAGGAAAGGAAGAGAAAAAAAAATCACATAAATAATATTTTCAAAATATCAAGGAAAACACATGGTAAGATCCAAAGACCGTGATCATGATCGGATGTCGACCTAACATTCATCGTTTGAAAAGGTGCCAAACTCCTAGACAAGGCATCTCCAAGCAAGAGAACTGTTTTCCATAAATAAATTCACTTTATTTATTTTGTATCTGAGAAAATTACAACTGTAGGAATCTAATCTAGAAGACGATTACTTTATCCCTTGGACGATGCGATGAAGAAAACTCGAACTTTGAAGAACTTGGACAGCAACTGGACAATCTCTCTGTTCTCTCTGAAATTGACTGTAGTCTCTGATGAAGATGAAGAAACTCTCTTTTATAGAGTTCAGAATAATTGTCCTTAAGCATACGCTCAGGTAGTTACTTGACGTGTGCATAACTGCAGGGACGCGTGGCAAATTCTGATGGAGACACATTAGCGTGCGGTTGAAAGTAGTGGAGCATATTCAGGAGAGATTGATGGCATGAATGCCACGTTGCATAACTTCTGAAGAAGTGGATAACTGAGTGCAGGACACGTGAGAACGTGTGTTAACTGCACGTTGAAAATCATTCTGGACACAACTGCTGTGATACGCTGCCTTAGAAGAAGAGTCATACGCTAGCTTTTGAAGGCACATGTCTTGCATACGCTTACTTGGACAGCGTAGAACCATATAAAGCTGATACGCTCGCATTATTGACAGGGAGTCGTATGGAAACTATACGCTCACTTGACAAGGAGTCGTATGGAAACTATACGCTCACTTGACAAGGAGTCGTATGGAATCCATACGCTCACTTGGTTGAGAAGGAGTCGTATAGAATCCATACGCTCACTTGGTTGGCAAGGAGTCGTATGGAATCCATACGCTCACTTGGTTGGCAAGGAGTCGTATGTACGTGGCATGTTTGAATAAGTAGACACGTGGCCATCATCAATCTTCTTTGATACGCCATATCTTCCAATAACTGACAAAATCTTCTCGAGCGTCGTGACTGCGGATATGATGGCTGACAGACTGTCAAAACTGACAGTAATGATGGCTTTTACATTTATGAGAGATGCTGAGCTGTCCTCGTAAAAGACAAAACCGACTCTTCGAAAACCTATACGACGGCTAGTTTTTATTGGACAGCTGTCTTTGCACGAAAGACGAAGTGTCAGATTCATCCTTTATTAAATACATGCTGTGCTGTCATCTCAGAAAATAATAAAATATTCACTGAGCGTACGGCCTTTAGATGAGCGTATGGCCTTGACTGAGCGTATGGCCTTGAGCGTATGGCTTTGACTGAGTCTCATGTCAGCGTGTCATAATTTTCACACCCTACAAGACCCCCTTCAAAGTTTTCGAACTTTATGAATTTCAAAAGTTCGAAATTACTTTGAACTTTAAAGTGAGAATAAGTCCTGACACGCTGGCATGAGTTTGTTATCTTCCTCAATATCAGTGCAAATCTTTAGGGATTTTGTTTAAAGAATATCCGTCGTTTGAACTTCTTCCTTTCTTCTATAAATAGGTCTTCAAAAACCTATTTTATTTCTTTACCACAGCTTTTGCTTTCGAGAGAGAAAAGTGCTTTCAGAAACTCAAAATCCTTCTTCCCCTTCTTCGTCTTCGACTCAACCTCCATTAATGGCGCCCAAAGCTGATGTTTCTGCGAAAGGAAAGGGAAAAGCCCCTGAGGAGTCGTCTCATCCTGCCATCGACACTGCCACCACCAAGAAGACGGCCAGTCAGCATATTTCACGCAGTGAACGGCCATTGAAACCTCTCTATGGTGAGGACGAAGATGATGAACAAATAACTATTCCCTTTTTCGGGCTCTGGTTAGAACAAAACTCAGAAAACGTATCCCTCTTTAGGGTCAATACGTCAGCAAATACGCTTCCCTCTTTAGGGTTTAGCCGTATTCCATGTTTTTCGTTTTTACGAAAAATATGTTTGGAGCGTATATCTGTAAGATACGCGTATTTTTGATAGAGATATCAAAATACGCTATCTTAAAAGAATATGCTATGGCAATTTGTCTCATTGAGATACGCTAACTCCTGTGTTAGCGTAATTTTTGATGATCATCTTGTCAACCATACGCTGATACGCTCAAACTGATCATAAACTGAACTTTTAAAATCATTCACTTAAGATAAACTGAGCATATACTGAACCTTGAATCTGCCATACGCTTAAGGAAAACTGAACGTATGCTGAACCTTTAGTCTGCCATACGCTTAAGGAAAACTGAGCGTATGCTGAACCTTGAGTCTGCCATACGCTTAAGGAAAACTGAGCGTATGCTGAACCTCGAGTCTGCCATACGCTTAAGGAAAACTGAGCGTATGGTGAACCTTGAGTCTGCCATACGCTTAGTAAAAATTGAGCGTAAGTTGAGCTGTACACTTAGTAAAACTGAGCGTATGTTGAACTGTATGCTTAGTAAAAACTGAGCGTATGTTAAACTTTATCCTCTCTTGATGTTGAAGATTTCTAATACTTTATTCTTCATTTGCAGTGGATATTCTAGCTCAGGAGGCAGAATTTGAAGGAAGTGTAGGAAATAACTATAGAAGTGACCTATCACATGTTCGTTTTCCCCAATTCGATGGACCTTCTACAAGAATAGCTCTTTTGACAAATCAGGAAGATGATACTTTGCTGAACTTGATGAGTGGACTGCCGTTACAGAGTGTGGATGGTGTTACCCACTTGAAGCCAGCATTCCTTTTTGGAGATGCTATTGACATGAACTCCCAGCCTGCTCTGGACAAAGTATCATACTGTTACTATAGGGATGGTGATGTAAATCAGCCAATGTATTTGACTGGTTTAACAAAAAGCATCAATATAGCTCGTTTATTCCACTCGGGTCAACAAAGACAGATGAAGTGGGATATCACTCCATCCCGACAAGCAAAGGCTGGGTGGATCGGATATCGTCAAGGAAGATTCCGCAGTGGTACTGAACCACATGTCACATCTCTGCGAGGACTGCTACCTGCCACCATCCCTCCTGAGGACTCGGCACTGCTGAAGCCAGTCAGAGTCCCAATTTTTGCAAACGAATTTGCTCAACTGAAAAATGCCATATACCAAAAACAGTCTATGAGACTTACCGGCCTGGTGAACCCGAAAAATACTAGATGGACTGCTCTAGTGAGATGGATTCTGCAGAACTTTGGTACACAGTTAAAGGCGATAGGCCTATATGATGCCATTAAGTGTACTGCTTATGGTTTTAAGCCAAACCCGGATCTGTTCTTGGCGTTAGCGGAGAGATATAACTATCGTACTGGCACCTTCATGACCCCAAGGGGCGAGATGGGATTCGCCCTTCATGAAATGGCATATATTTCTCAGCTACCAACAGCAGATTTACCATATGAAGAGTATATCCCTTTTGTTGATGAAATGAATAAGATTTCTGAAGCCAACCCACTGATTCTTTATGTCTTTGAAGAATTGATGTGCCATTACAGTATTTGTAAGGCATTTTATAAGCGACAAGGTGGAGAGGGGGACTCCAACTGTTATTCTTCGAAGTGGATGGCTTATTTGTTTCAAGGCCGCACTGACGAAGTTCAAAAGAAGAAAAAGACTGAGCAGTATGTCGGTGAATTTAAACCTTTGAGTCAAGCCGAGATTAACAGATTAATCCGGGAGACAAATCATGACGACATTATCGTCGAAGAAGATATAGACACCTACAAGGCCGGTGATAGGTTAGAGACCTATATTAAGCAGGGTGGCCGAGAATTATCTGCTGAAGGTCATCTGGCCGGTTTTATCTCTCTGGCTAAGAAAGTTTGTAGTACCTGGCACCTGTTCAGCAGACAGGATGCACAGAGGAGTTGTCTTCGCAGCAGTCCGTCTGGTTTTTGGGTATAAGATGGATTTACTGACAGCAATGACCTGCCGTCTGAATGCTGGATTAAGGGCATACACAGACAGAATGTTCGAATTGGCAAGGAAGAGCCTTACATCCTTTCCTCGGGTAGAAATGCCCTTTACATATTTATTTGGATGGCTGCTTCTGCATTTCAAATCTCTGATGAGTGCTGGGATGGCTAGACCAGATGATACCTTTCTGGAAAGGTACAAGCACATACCGAAATGGAGATATGACACTTTGACCGATTGCAGAACTATATTAAACAGGGGAGAACTATGGAGCTTCACTTGTGTTCCTCCACCTGTTGGTTATGAGAGCATGCCTGGGAGATTGATTGACGGCGTTGGTGCTAATGAGTTGGATGATATCCAACATGAATGGCTAAAGAGAATCAGGCCATCTCATTTAATCTGCCGCCGTGACAACATCACTTATCTAGAGCCACATCTCCCGAGCAGATTTGCTCGGCAATTTGGTTACGATCAGTTGCATGTAGGCAATGCAACGACGTGTTTTGGTTATCAAGGAGGGTTGATTGATGGTGCCAGAGCTTGGCTATATTACATTGCCAAAGGTACAGGGGCTACCTTTTCTATGCCAGATCCGGTCAGCTATCGGAGAGGAGCTAGAATATTGGCGTCCTATGCCAGATTCTATGTATCAGCCAATACTTTTGATGAAAAATTTAGCATCTTAGGCAGAAGCTTTATTCATGTTGAAAAGAAATCAACCAAATCAGCCTTGCCTAGAGATTGTCATGACAAAGAAGATCCCCTGGCCACTGATGAAGTTGATGATGATGTTTTGGAGACTTTCTTCTCTGATGACCTTCATCAACCATTGCATGTACCCATCGGGAGTGCTGAAGAAAGTATATCTATTGATAATACTCCGAAGAGGAAGCGGGGTAACAGTGCTGCTGGTCCTGCTGCAAAAAGAGCTACTCGAGCAGAGACTCGAAGTCGCGGAGGAATTACTATTCCAGGGAATTCTCCTGTGTCTAATCGAGTCAGAGATGTTGATGAAGCAGGTAGTGATCCAATAGACAATTATCCTACTGTTCCATTAACTAAAAGAATAGGAAGGAAAGTGATAGTTTCAAAAACTAAATCCGTGATTTGTCTGGATGCAGAGAGTCCTACCGATCGTGCTATGCGATTGGCTTCAGAAAAACAAAGCTGCATTTGATTTTTCTGTAAAGACAGAACCTGTTGAAGAAGAGATTCCTGAACCTGCTGGGTCTTCCATGCCTTCTGATATAGGCTCAGTTCCACAAATGGCCGATGATGCGCAGGAAATTAGTCAGCCTGCGGTAGAGGCCGAGCATCAGACTGAAACGGCTAATGACTTACTGATTTCGGGAGAATCAGTGAAGGAAGCCACTCCTCTCAATCCAATTGTTGAAGTTTCAGAGAGCGAACAAGTTGACTATGAACCGTCGTCTCATTCTTCTGGAGAAGAAGACATGGAGATAGACGATGAATCACCGTCTAAAACACCAATCGATGCACTGAAGACCATTGGTCAACACTCAGGGTTGACACCAGAGCCGGAGAGGCATATAGAAGTTCAAATTCCTAGTACTTCTGGGGCGGGAAGCAGTGAAATAAATCCCGTGTCAGAAAGTACCTTGAACAGACTAAGAGCCGGGCTGAATGATCCGAAGGAAACTGAATATGAACCAGCTCCAGGTAATATTTTATTCATCAAAATTTTGTCTTGTCTCGACTTTATTGTCGTTTAATTTTGATCATGCTTCTTTTATTCCAACAGCTGTAGGAACTGCACCGGCTATGAGTTCTACTCAAGCCCCACTTGTTCAAACTGATGTGGGTGAGGGGAGTTCACATCTGCCGAGTTCTCCAAAAGCACTAACTTCAGCTCCAAGAATAGAAGCTCCTCCTGCTCCTTCCCCTATTATTGCAGCGACTCCCGGTTTTGACACAGGGATAGCAAAGATCATGGGAATGTATTCAGACATTATTTATTCGTATCTGGATACATTCTCAAGACGACTTATGAAGGATGAGACTATGCCCTTTTCGAGTCTTCGAGAAGCGACTAGTTTTCCACTTTCAGCTTTGAGACAGGCTGATTATGGGACCCAGTATGTCTTTTTTGAACATCTCCTGAATGATTTAGAAGCAAACATCCATAAATATTGGGAGATAAAAAAGGAGGATATTAATTCCCTGACTGCGGCTGAGATTGCTCAATTGGAGAATGAAGCTCAAGCTCAGCACATTGCTCTGACAGAATTCCTCGCTCAGTCTTCCAAAGAGCTAATGGCGAAAGACGAAGAAATAATAAGTACTCGTCAGAATATGGAGCGCCTAGAGAAAGATGAAGCGTCAAAAGCTGAAGAGCTTAGAAAGCTGAGGGAAGAGCTAGCTCGTATTCAGGAGCAAATTGCCTCTGTGGAAAAAGAACAATCAGAGATTGCTACTGATCATAAATCTGCAACTGAACGCTGTCAAGTTTTACAGCAGGAGCGAGAATTGATGCAAACCAATCAGATTGAAGAGACCAATCGCCGTAGCTCTATTATTGTAGAATATGACCAACGGATGATTGGAGCAGAAACAGCAGAGCGAATCAAGAAAGCTCATGAAGAAAAGATAAATAATGTAATCGTTCGTATTCAGGAGATAATTACTCCTCCTAAATAGATCTTTTACATTTATCATGTATTGAATTTTTGAAATCCAATTGTAATCAATATTTTGATTCTGATTAAAGAAATGAACATCTTGGCTTGATTTCAATTTTGTGGATAATATTTTTGTAGAAAACATGTTCAGAGGTAAATAATACATGACATATTTCGATAAAATAGAATATACAAATAAACTTTGCAACTCTATCATGATATTAAACCAAAGATTTTTAGTTTAATACTGATTTAGAGAAAACAGAATTCCGATATAAAGATATCTTTGAATTCTATTTTCCATGATCTTTGGACTCGGAAATCAAAAGACGATATATCATTTTTCATAGAATAGAAAATATGATACATACTGAGATAGAAAATTCAGAGGTGATATGGACATGATTTTCTATACAAGATCTTTATTAAAACCACTGGGGATCTAATAAAACAAAATATCAAATTCTCTGGGAAGATGATACATGGTAAAATATCAGTTTCCTCTGGGGATAACGATATCGAAATTTCTTTTGTAGAGAAGAGTTTTATATTTGCTGGGGAATGATGAAAATATTATACATAATATTTCTTTAAGAATTTGCTATTGATAGGCATCATCATGACTTTTCCATCCATAGAGGCAAGTTGATATGCTCCGTTAGAGAAGACTTTGTTCACTACGAATGGGCCTTCCCATTTCGCATCAAATTTGCCTTTGCTCATATGTGTCATGGTCATAGGACGTCTGACAGTAAGGACCAGTTCTCCCTTCTGATATGCTCTAACTTTGACTTTCCGGTTAAAAGCTTTTGAAATTCGGACCTGATACAGCTCGATATTTTGTTGAGCATACAATCGTTTTTCATCTAGAGCTTCCAATTCTTGAAGTCGAAGACGATCATTGTTTTCTGTTGTAAGTTCATTGGAGATTGCAATTCTCAGAGAAGGAATCTGAATCTCAAGGGGAAGAACAGCTTCACACCCATATACTAAAGAGAAAGGCGTACATCCGGTCGCATTGCGAATTGTGGTGCGGTAGGCCCATAAACATTCACCAAGCTTCTCGCTCCAGTTGCGTTTGTTGGAAGAAACGAACTTTTTCAAGAGTTTGATGATTGTTTTATTGAAAGCTTCTGCCAATCCATTAGCTGCTGGATTATATGCTATAGAAGCTAAATTATTAATCCGATGATCGTCGCAGAATCGAGTAAATTTCTGACTGACGAATTGCGGTCCGTTATCATGGATAATACGCCGAGGAACACCAAATCGATAGATAACATGATGTTTGACGAAGTTGATAACATTAGAAGTTTTAACTTCAGATAACGGGATTGCTTCAGCCCATTTGGAAAAGTAATCGGTTATTGCTAGAATAAACCGATGTCCTCTTGATGATGGTGGGTTGATGGGACCAATGACGTCCATGTCCCAAGCTTCAAAGGGCCATGATGCCGCTGTTGGGTGTAAGAACTCTGACGGTTGATGGATAAAGTCTGCATGAATTTGACATGCTTTACATTTTCGAGCATATTGAATAGCGTCAGCCACCATCGTGGGCCAATAATAACCCATACGTCGGATACGATCTTGATGTTTAGGACCCGGTTGATGAGCTCCACAAACACCATCATGTGCTTCACGGATAATCTGTTGTGCTTCTTCACCAGCAATGCATCGGAGGAGAAGACCGTCGTAAGACCGACGATATAATGTCTTCGTCGTATGATTATAATAGAATCTGAGAGATCGACGCCGGATAGACGCTGCTTCACTCGGATTATCAGGAAGTATATCATACAAAACAAAGTCTAGAAACGGGCGTCTCCAGTCTTCAGTTATGGCTTCTGTTTCATTAGAAAAGACATGTTCCATAGTAGAATCAGAAGAAGACGAGGACATTTTGTCAAACTTTAATCCAGCATCAAGGTTGAGAGAATCTTTGTCTGGTTTGTGAGGAAAAGCCAAAGCCAAATTATTCTCAACACAGAATAGTTCTCGGTTATAAACCACTATCACTTGCTGACGTCTGATTGGTATAGCTAATACAGCAGCAAGATTAGCTAAAGCATCAGCTTCTGCATTATAGGCTCGTCGAACATGTTCAATAAAGAAACCTTCAAAAGATGAGGCTATAGAGAGTGCTGCTCGATGATAAGGTATCAAATCCTGATGACGAACTTCATACGTTCCTCTGATCTGATTGATGATAAGCTTGGAGTCTCCATAAACTTCCAAATATTGAATATCTAGATGTTTAGCAAGTTGAAGGCCGATGAGTAATGCATTGTATTCGGCTACATTGTTTGAACATGATTGATCTAGAGAATAAGCCCTCTGAATAGTTAATCCTTCTGGGGATACAAGAACAATCCCAACTCCAGCGACAATATCGCCGTTAGGACCTATTCTAGATGCTCCATCAAAGAATAGACGCCAGGTAGGAATTTCTTCAGAAATCAGATTTGAATCCAAGACTTCATCAGGAATCTCATCATATAATTTAGAATCTTCTGGAATCGCATGAGCAGCCAGAAAATCAGCAAGAGCCTGTCCTTTAACTGACTTCTGAGGAATATAATGCATATCGTATTGAGCTAACAAGATTCCCCAATTAGCTAGTCTGGAGTTGAGAATACCAGGTTTCTTCATCATAATCCTGATGGGATTCACTCTGGAAATGACGTGAATCGTTTGACCGATAATATAATGTCGCGTTTTCTGAACGGCAAACATTAATGCTAAGCATTCTTTCTCGATTGGAGAATAACGCGGTTCAGCACCTGTCATTGTGCGACTGAGATAATAAATAGCATGTTCATGGCCATCTTTATTTTTCTGGGCAAGTAATGCACCAAGAGAATGATCCATGGCTCGAACATATAGAAGGAATGGTATTCCCGAGACAGGAGGTACCAAAACTGGAGGGTTCATGAGATATTGTTTAATATCGTCAAATGCTTTTTGACATTCTTCGTTCCAGACGAAAGATACACCTTTTTTCAGAAGTTTGTTGAATGGTCTGCAGCGTCCTGATAAGTTGGAAATGAATCTCCTGATATAAGCAATTCTTCCTTGAAATTCTCGTAGCTCTTTTAAGGTGCGTGGAGGACGCATCTCTTGAATGGCTTTGATCTTCTCGGGATCCACGTGTATACCTTTAGCGGTAATGACGAAGCCGAGAAACTTACCACTAGAGACGCCCAGGAAGGACTTAGTAGGGTTCATTTTAAGTTGATGCTGACGCATTAAATCAAAGATAGTCTTCAAATCTTGGATATGATCCTCCTTTCGTCGACTTTTGACCGCAATATCATCAACATAGCATTCGGCTATTTTCCGGAGATGTTCGCGGAATATAGTGCTCATTGCTCGCTGATATGTTGCCCCTGCATTCTTGAGACCAAACGGCATTACTGTATAACAGTATGTACCGATCGGCGTTCTGAAGGAAGTGTGTTTTTCATCACCTGGAAACATTTTGATCTGGTTGTATCCCGAATACCCATCCATGAATGACATTCGTTCGAAACCACATGTATTGTCGATCATGACATCTGTAATTGGAAGAGGAAACTCGTCTTTAGGACAAGCTGCATTGAGATCGCGAAAGTCTATACATACTCGGATCTTGCCAGTCTTTTTAAGGACAGGAACGATGTTGGCCACCCATTCAGGATGTTGTTCCTCTCGAATAAATCCAGAAGCCATAAGCTTGTTGACTTCAGCTTCAATTGCATCCATGATGTCTGGACGAAATCGTCGTTGTTGTTGTTTGACTGGTCTAGCATTTGGCATGATATTGAGTTTGTGCATTGCAATCTTTGGATCTAGTCCCGGCATATCCTCATAACTCCAGGCAAAGACATCGATATAATCACGAATAAGTTTAATCATTTCTTGCTTATCTATTTCTGAAAGACTTTCACTGATGAATATTGGTTTAGGAGACCCTTCTTCACCAACATCAATTTGGATCAGTTTATCTTCAGTAGGAGGTTCCCTCTGCTCGAACCTGAATTCCCATTGATTATCTAATCTTTGAGCCCATTGTTCCGATTCGGGTGATATTTCAAAATCATCCTCATCTTCATCATTTTCTTGCGGGCCACCAACGGAGACCATATTGATGGATAAAATAGAGCGATGGAGATTGCCAATACTCGTGTCAGAATCCCAAGAGAGGGAATCAGAAGACTCAGATCGTTCGTCTTTATCGGATTTTGAATCTTCATGGACGATGTTGATAAAGGAGGTAGGAGCAATGTAACCTAAACCACATTTTGTCCTTCCGTATTTTAATGGAGGAATTCGAACAGGCATTCTTCTTCCTTTTCCATTATTGAGACTGGTTCTAAAGTCATAACCCATATTCTTGATGATATTTTTAGATTGCTGACTGTAGCGACGCAGTTGTAACCTTCCAGTATCGTCGTTTGTGTCATCTTCTTCCAAGTTAGGAGAATTCTGGGGTCCTTTATAAAAGAAGATTGGATTTTCTCCCTTCTTTCTAGCAGGGACCACGAAGTATGATTTTTGTATGGATTCCAATGATACGTCTGTATGAAGAGTTTGAACAACCCCTATAGTTAGTGACTCTAAGCTATCTAGCAATTGTAAATAACTTTGTACATGATTACAGACATCAATATACTGCAAAGGAGATGCTTCATTAATATTAGATACTGTATTTACAACAGAAGGCTGAGCCTTATCAGACTTAGTCAAATTAATGACAAAAGGGGAAGAGCGATCAGAAGTTTTGTTTCGATTAAGATCGATAACAAAAGGCTCAGAAGAGGTGAGCTCCCTTGAAGAAGATCGTGGATAAGTAGTACGTCCACTGACTGGAATGACTAGAGTATCTGGTCTAGCCTGAGAAGGTGAAGGGGGAGTGGTACGTCCACTGACAGGAATTATCAGTGAACTTTGTGGAGCTTGGGAAGACAAACCAGTAGTACGTCCACTGACAGGAATTATCAGTGAGCCTTGTGGAGCCTGGGCAGGTGATGAAGTAGTACGTCCACTGACAGGAATTATCAGTGAGCCTTCTTCAGATGATTTAACAGACTGCGGAGGAGTGATACGCCCTTTTACAGGAATAACAAAAGTGCCAACTTTTGCTATCTCATCATCATTATCCATAGCTTGCAAGACTTTTGAGTATTCATCTTTGTACATGCGAGCGTCATTGAAGTAAGCTTCAACTCCTTTGAATGGATAGAGATCTGCAACCTCCTTTTGAACTTCTCCATTATCATCAACATATTTGAAGCACTGATGAAGAGTCGAAGGAACGACATTATGTTCATGCAAGAATGGTCTCCCCAATAGAACATTGTATGAGCAACCATGATTGTCGATGATGTAAAAAGTAACTTTAGTTCGCCTATTTGAAATTTGAGGCGAATCTTGCCCAAAGGCTCACTTTTTCCTTGATTGAATCCCAAGATGGTAGTGATAGTGCTGGAAAGACTATGCACAGGTATCTTCAGTGCATCTAGCATAGCTTTTGGCATAATACTGAGAGCGGATCCTGGATCAATCAGGAGACGATCAACCTTCATAGAATCAATATATCCTGTATGATATAAAGGACGGTCATGTCGATTATCCTCTAGCAGCATATCGTCCTGCGTAAAGGTAATGTTTGGAATAAATTCCAATACATTATGGCAATGAGAAACAGATTCTGTTTCCAACTTCTTAAGGAGAGTTAGACAGGTTTCTGCTTGCAGCAGTGCTTCACTTAGAGTTTCTCGAGTCTCTTTAGAAAGGCGTAAGAGCTCGAAGATTGATAATTTAGCTGGGGTATTGGCTAGTTGAGCCAATATATCAAAATTATAAGGCTTTTCAAGTCCTGTAGGAGATGACTTCTTCAATGGTTTGTCGAAGCGGACTTGTTGTTTGCCTTTGTCAGCTGCTGTTGGTTTAGAAGGAACTGTCTCAACAGGAACATTTAAAGGCTCTTCAGTAGAGACTGGTGTTGGAGCTGTAACCGGAGGGACATCAGGAGTTTCTTCAGGAATTTCAGCATAATCTTTCAGATATATTTTTCCTGACCGAGTTCCAGCATGAACTTCAACTTCAGATTCTGGTTCAGGGTCTATGGAAACCATGTTGCAATTCTTTATCTTGCTCTTGGTTCTTTTATGTTTAATGAGAGCTTCATTCCAGAAACCAAGGCCAACACGAGATTGATTATGTCTCATGGTGATGGCTAAAGGTGCTCGGAGTCCTTTGCCTGAGTTCAAACCAGGAGCAGTGGCTAGATCATAACCCATCTTCGCCATCAATTCACGAGATTGTGAACTGTATAGATGAAAAGCAGGCTTGTACCTATCTTCAAATTGAGGTACAGATTTTATCTCCGTAGGGAGTGAATTTCCTGCCAAGATGAAAGTAGAGGTTAGATAAAAATCGGGTGTGAGACTAGAAGTCACATTGCATGACTTAGTCTTCCCGAGCTTCTTTTTAGATGAGGGAGTCTTCCGAGGAGAAAAGGAAGACGTCTCAAACTCCGTCATTAAATCCGGGTGAATCCACATGATCTCTCCCTTCTTAGTTGTGACAGGAACAAGTCCGTCATTCTGTGCTGGTGGGATGTTTACAACTTCGAGAGTTGCTTTGGGGATAAGAACAATCCCACTTTCTACCATTAAGGGAGGAAAGTCACCGAACTGCATTGAAATTACATTTGCTGTGACTGTTTTGTCTTTGGGTGTTAGTGTCACAGCTCCTGATTTAATCATCTCTTGAATCTTCCCTTTTAATACATAGCAAGACCGGATTGTATGATCCAGCATTCTATGATATGGACAGTATTTTGGATGATCTGTCTTATTGGCTTCATCAGGCTTTTTGATTTCTGGCAATTGAATCTTGTTACCTTTGAGCAAGCATTCAAAGATACCCTGAACATCATCATCGTCAAAAGAATATTCTTCCTTCGGCCGAGGAGGTCTCTGTTGTTGATTTGTTGGAGCTGGAGTAGCTTGGGTAGTCTTTACCTCTTGACTACTGCTTTGGAGATTGACTTCAAGAGCTTCTTTTCCTTTGCGATTGTTGGGTCGAGTACTATTGCTAGCACTCTGATTTGATTCCTTGGGAGCCATTTGTACCCCCAGACCCTTGAAGGTCTCAGCACTAACCTCGGCAGCTTTGGCACTGACAATGAAAGAAGGCCAATCTTGGAACTGAGTGGACCATGTCCACATGCTGATAATTGGTAAGAGATTCGACTTGCAAGTGTCGATAGTAACAGCATCGGGAGTTCCGAGAGGCATTTTGAGGGCTTCTCTTCTGAATCTTTCAATGAAGTCCTCGGTGGTTTCATTATTTTTCTGTTTAATTCTTATGAGGGCTGACATGGTCATGTCATTAAGCCCTTCATAGAATCGTTCAAGAAACATTTGCTTGAAACCGGCAAATGAAGTAATGCACCCATCAGGGAGACTTCTATACCATTCATAAGCCGTTCCTTTGAGACATCCAACGAACACCCGAGTAAGGAGGGCGTCACTTGGTTGCAGTTGATCAGTCATTACTTCAAAGTGATTAATGAACTGACTTGGGGAGGTTGTCCCATCAAAGAAAGAGATAGTCGGAGGCTTGTATTTAGGAGGATATGATACTTGCTTCCATTCTATCGGGTAAGGTTGCTTGATACCTAACCTTTGTAAGCCATCCTTCTATTTGAATGCCTCGAATTGAGTTCGGAGATTCCTTAACTCTTCAGTAACAATTCCAGAAGATTGGGGAGTTGTAACTTGTTGAGTGTAATTGGGAGGAGGGACTGCAGCATATGTACCACCCCCAGCTCCAGATTGACTTGGAGTGGGTTGTATAGGAACATTAGATTGTACCCCCGGAATAGTAGAGGGTTCCGGGTTTGGAACAACAGGAGTATTTAATACAACTGGAGGAGCTGTCTGCTGGACTTGCTGAGTTTGATGCTGAGCTTGCATAAGAGTGTGCATAGCATTCAATGTATCTGCCATAGCTCGCAACTGTTGTTCTAAGGAAGAAATCCTTTGTTCATGAGCTTCGGTGCTAGTTGAAGGTTCATGATTGCCCTCTGCCATGTAAGTAGTAATCATTCGAGGAATAGATGATGAAACAGTCTGTTCTGAATCATCACTGTGTGAGTCGGTATCTTTCCCGGGGCTACTTACGGGAGTCAATACTGGAAAATTGGATTCTCCAAGGAAGTCCTCTGTGATCTCCGGATTACCACTTGGATGAGAAGAAGAAGAGACTCTGACCAAGGCTCCGGTCCTGGATCGGGTGCCGAGATAAACACCATCTTCAGAGTCTGATATAGCATCAGACCGTATGCTACCCCCAATATTTCTGGAGGTCATGTTGACAGAAGCATAAAGAGGTTCATCTTCATCCAACATTGGTTCATACTGAATCCGTTCGAAAACAGATTGTCTTTTTGGTGAACAACAACATTGAATTACAACTCGAGGTTGGAAGTTGCAACCATGCTTTTCATGGCAAATATGAGCAATATCATAGCCTGATGGAGTGTCAATTCTCCGTTTATTTTGCAAATACTCCCGGAGATCTGTAGGAACAGATTGGGAAGTACTTGAAGATATTTCTGTGTAGAAACTTGTCTTTTGTTCTTCTGTCTTCTCGGTTCTTGAGTGTATAAAGACTGATTAATTTGAGCCACATAGTTTTTGGCATATTCTGCATCAGGGTCTAATATACTTGTCTCAGTGGAATCGAGACGATTCTGATTAAGCTTGTCACGAAGATCCGTAGGAGATCTGACTTTGGTATCAGTCTTGGATACTTGTAACTTGCCTTTCTCAGATCGAGAAATTTGGAGAGAAGGAAGATGGGTATTATTCCGACTGGGAGTCGGTAATAATCCATCTTTGGAGGAATTAGCCAAAAGGCGTTTTCCTTTGTTTGATCTAGTAAGAGTACTAGTCAAATTAACTCCAGAGGTAAAGACCTTAGGAGTAGAGGAGTTGACTAAAGAGTCTTTCTCCTTGGTTGGCACAAGATGTGCAAGTTGAGGGGGAATCATTTGTATGTTCTGTGGAAGAGAACCCCCAGCTTGATTTTGAGAAACAGTCAGAGGACTGTATCTGTTGGCATACGCTGACTTCAGTTTGGACTTCTGGTCATACGCTGCCTTTTTATTAGCATACGCTGGCTTTGGCTTAGCGTACGCTGCCTGATGTTGGCTTTTGTATGCTGCCTTTGCCGTACGCTGCCCTTTGAATGCCATACGCACAGAGTCATCAATGGCTAAAGAGCCGACTGCTGTCGTAAGAGCAGAGGGAGAAGGGACTTTGACATGTCCAGAGATGGTTTTTCTTGTACACGCTGACTTGGTTAAAGAACCAACTTTGTCAGCGTGACTAGGAGAAGCCACTGTTGCCGTGTTCAGAGAAGCCGAAGTGTGCTTAGTTGAAGTTGAAGACGTGTTCTTGTCAGCGTGAGAAGTGACAGAAACGTCTCGGGCTGTTGAAGAAGACTTAGGGACATAGACAGAGTGTCCCTTTTTCTTGGCAGCAGGAAGAGCGGAGGAAGCAGTTCGGCCCTCCTTCGCCTTGAGCATTTCTTCATAAGCAGATTGGTCGAATTGTACGACCATCGTCTTCTTCGTCAAGCCGATCGACGAAGTATCGCATTGAGTTGTTGCTATCTCGTTGGAGGAGACAGCTTTCCCCAGCAGAGTCGCCAATTTGTTTTCCATAAATAAATTCACTTTATTTATTTTGTATCTGAGAAAATTACAACTGTAGGAATCTAATCTAGAAGACGATTACTTTATCCCTTGGACGATGCGATGAAGAAAACTCGAACTTTGAAGAACTTGGACAGCAACTGGGCAATCTCTCTGTTCTCTCTGAAATTGACTGTAGTCTCTGATGAAGATGAAGAAACTCTCTTTTATAGAGTTCAGGATAACTGTCCTTAAGCATACGCTCAGGTAGTTACTTGACGTGTGCATAACTGCAGGGACGCGTGGCAAATTCTGATGGAGACACATTAGCGTGCGGTTGAAAGTAGTGGAGCATATTCAGGAGAGATTGATGGCATGAATGCCACATTGCATAACTTCTGAAGAAGTGGATAACTGAGTGCAGGACACGTGAGAACGTGTGTTAACTGCACGTTGAAAATCATTCTGGACACAACTGCTGTGATACGCTGCCTTAGAAGAAGAGTCATACGCTAGCTTTTGAAGGCACATGTCTTGCATACGCTTACTTGGACAGCGTAGAACCATATAAAGCTGATACGCTCACATTATTGACAGGGAGTCGTATGGAAACTATACGCTCACTTGACAAGGAGTCGTATGGAAACTATACGCTCACTTGACAAGGAGTCGTATGGAATCCATACGCTCACTTGGTTGGCAAGGAGTCGTATGTACGTGGCATGTTTGAATAAGTAGACACGTGGCCATCATCAATCTTCTTTGATACGCCATATCTTCCAATAACTGACAAAATCTTCTCGAGCGTCGTGACTGCGGATATGATGGCTGACAGACTGTCAAAACTGACAGTAATGATGGCTTTTACATTTATGAGAGATGCTGAGGGTCCGTTTGGATATGTTTTCTGAAATTTCATTTTGAAAACAGTTTTCTGAAAGTAAGTTATAAAGTTGTTTTCTGAATAGAGAAATTCTGAGTTTGCGTTTGGTTACTTTTTCATCTGAAAAATAATTTTAGAAACAAAAGTTGAAGATTCTGTTTGGTAAAATATTTTAGAAAATAACTTTTTTGATAAAATTTTTTAAAATATTTTTAGTTATGTTAAAAAAATTACAACATTCTTGCTGTGTCCACCAGATATAAATTTCATGTCATTCATGTGTCCGGCCTCGGATCCGACTCTGACATATCCACACCCATTTTCTGTGTCAGATACAAACACAACCAAAAAATCCAGCAGAAAATCAACCTATGCCCTGTGTCCGTGGATCCAACCCCGAGGACACAATAGAAGCCCTGACATCGGACACAAACATCCACAGCCGACCGACCGGATCGAGTACAGCCCTGACACCGGAGAACTCCGGGCACTGGTCTGATCTGACGCCGCCAACCGGATTGAGTACCGCCACCGCCTCACCGGTGGCCGACGTGGCGAGCAGCGCCGAAGCATCTATTCAGTGCCGATGAGTGACTTCCGGCCGTCACTTGCAGATCCGCACCTCTTCCGGCCGCTCGACAGCAGCATCCCGGCAGCTCGTTCTTCCCGAGGATTCGACACCGGACCACGTGCTCCCTCGACCGTCGACGAGATCCGGCACTCTGTTGCCGAGAAGGTCTTCGAAATTTCCTGCAAGTTCTTCACCATTCCTTCCTCTTTTGTCTTCTTCCATTTATTTTTCATAAAGAGGAGGGGAGCTTCTGAGAGTGTATAGAGAGATGGTGAAGAAGAAGAAGAAGATGAAGAGGAAGAGGAGGAGGAAGTGAAAGAAATGTGGAGGAGAAAAGTGAAGAACCTGCAGGGAGAGGGAGAGAGCGAGAGAGTGGAGGGACCCTGATTTTTTTTCTTACAGAAAAAGAGGAGGTCCACCACGTGCTCCTCCATTCCAAAATCACACTCACAAAACATCTTTTTCTTCCACTTTGAAACTTGCTTTTAAACTTTGGTTTTTCAAATTTTTTTTGGAATGTGAAGTTATGGAAAGATGCAGCCAAACACTTTTTGGATGTATTTTGAAGTTTAAACTCAAAACATCATTCAAAAACTGACAACCAAACAGACCCTGAGCTGTCCTCGTAAAAGACAAAACCGACTCTTCGAAAACCTATACGACGGCTAGTTTTTATTGGACAGCTGTCTTTGCACGAAAGACGAAGTGTCAGATTCATCATTTATTAAATACATGCTGTGCTGTCATCTCAGAAAATAATAAAATATTCACTGAGCGTACGGCCTTTAGATGAGCGTATGGCCTTGACTGAGCGTATGGCCTTGAGCGTATGGCTTTGACTGAGTCTCATGTCAGCGTGTCATAATTTTCACACCCTACAAGGGCCTCGCCATAAAACCTAGACGGCTAGAAGGCTGGATGGCATGCTCCAAACAGATCAAGGAAAAGTTATTCGAACTTCGAAAACATCAACCCATTAGTTAGCTCAATTTTTTGGTCATCAATCATTTATTACCTCTGAATTTACATGGTATGCATTAAGACATAATGCAGACTTAAGATAATGAATATACCAATGCTAGGTGAATGTGTCGAAGAATAGGATAGATCTACTTAACTTTCATAGGCAGATTTAGGTTTCTTCTAAAACGATCGGGATTCGCAAACTAGCAAAATCAATTAGGGCTAGGAAGAATGTGCAGTTTTACCTGAGCTCAGCATGGAACAACACAGAATAACCAACCCCCAGAGCAGCAGATGTTTTAGGCCGAATCTCGACCTTTCTTTCTTTTTGATACTTTTCCGTGCCTAGCAAAAGTATCACAACATGTCACATTTCATTTCTTTGGATCTTGGAAATAAATGGCCAATGCAATGGGATTATGTACATTTATTCAGTGTATATAAGTGGTTAACAAGTTAAACTAGTTTGTTGATGTTACATATAATACAGATTTATAGATAACCCATTGTTCTAAAATAATTATAAATAGACTATTGTGATGTGATGTATCCACATTTGAACTTTGATTGTGATTTGGATGGGAAATGGAAAGAAATTTGTAAGGAGTTGTAATTTGTTTGTTATAATGAAAACCCAGACAGTCTACACAGTCCACGGCAGAATTATTGTAGCACATAAAAAATACTAGTACATCTAGCTTAGCCCACCCAATCCAACCCGATCAGTGAAACCCAAACCTGACACAAATCCAATGTGTTTGGGTCTTCCATTTACTTAATCACATTCCATTGAACTATCTTGTTGTCGGAGAGTTACAGACCCAGGGATGGATCTCAAGCGTGTCCTGAGGAGCCGTCCCCCCCCCCCCCCCACACACACCAACCACCACCCCCAACTTATGAACGTCCCCCGTCATACAATCTTGGTTACGTCCCTTCCCGGTCTATTGAAGCTTTAGTCCAGAAATTTGTATCTTAGCCTAACGTTTGCAAATATTCTAGTGACCCTTTTAATAATAATGATCATCGTGATAATAGAAGAAACTTTATATTAAGCATGATACGTTCCCTCTTCTTTGACTTGTTTCAATGAAGAGCAACTAGCCAGTGTTGTTAGAAGAGTTAGTTACAATATGTTAGAGGAATTAGTTACAAACAATTATAAGCCAAACCTATAAATAAGGAGGCTGGAGAGAGTAATGTGTGTGATTGTAATCTTGTTTCATTCATTCTAGTTGTATTGTAATAGTTACCACTTTCTCCCAATAGAATTAATTCTAGTTACAATTTTCCTCTTTATTCTTCTTCTTCTCCAATTCTTGATGTTCTTGAAGTTAGCTCCATGGCTTTTGTAATTCTTCTCTTGAATCAATGAAGAACCCTAGTTCTTTTTCCCCAATTAAAGTATAGCTTGACTTCTTAGAGTTCCAATCAAGAGTCAATGGCAAATTATGATAGATTTCCCCAATCTCGAGCCATTAGAGTAAAGGGACCTATCAAAGCATTATGACCTCAAAGCGAAGCGAACTAGCCCCTTAATCCTCCATCTCTACGAACCCATATGACATTCTAGTCCAAAATAAAAGCGTAGCAAGATCTGAGATAAGAAAACAATTCTCTTTTTTCTAAAGCACAGTAAAGGAACATAACCAAAATAGAACATCAAACCAAAAAACCCACTTTCTATGAAAATTAAGTTTTTATGACGAGCTGTTAAATCATATACAGAGGTCAAGGCAGTTGTCAATTTATGCAAGAACTCGAGAAACGATGAATAATATTTCGCAAGCATAGTAGTAGAGATCAAAATCGATGAAATTAAGGTTAAGGTTTAAAATTGGGGGTGGAATATGAACTTGGTGTCAAGAATAGGGTTTGAATTTAGGGTTAGGGTTAGGGGTCGTACCTGAGAGAGGAGAGGATAACGTTGGCGGATCCCGTGTGCGAATAGCGGGTTTGATGTCGAGGAGATCCAGAGCCTCTTTGTATTGCTTTTCTCATATCACAATCTTAAACGTAGACCCCTGACAATTTCATTGTGCGTGGATGCGTCCTGCAATCTATTTTACTAGTAAATGCACGTATAATAAACTCTAATGACAGGAAGCTATGCGATGTACCGAAATCAAACAAGCATAGAGCTAGAAAAATATGCAAATAAATATGACCTGTGATGACGTCAGCCAAATAATCTGGCTCCGAAACCTGCTCCGGCTCCGCCTCAAGAGCCAGACTATAAGCCTTCCCCTGGGGTCCATTCTGTTGCTGCAGATGTTGTCCAAACCTCTGTTGCTGAGTCGGAAGCGGCGGTCCTCTAGATGGTGGTCCGGCACCTGGTACCCTGGCTACTGGGCAGTCCCGAAGCTGATGGGTGGTAGACCCACAAGCTAAACACTGCCCTAACCTCTTCCTACAGACGATAGCGTCATGGCCTGGCCTCCTACAGAATGCACACACAGCTCCCTTCTGCTGCCGGGGTCCCGGGGCTCCAACTGGCGGGGTTGGGTGATGTGGTGTGGGAGGACGGTAAGTCTGTTGGTGCGACGCCGGTGCTCTTGGCTGAAAAGTCTGACGCTTGGAAGGTCCCTCGGGGTGTACAGGAGCCGGCCTCTTGCAAGGTAGAAGACGCTCCTCTATGCTCCGGGCCAACTCTAGGCTCTCGTAGTAGCAGTCGTACCGTTCGCTACTATGAGAATGCCGATGTCTGGAACTAGACCATGGCAAAACCTACGCATCATCTCCTCTGGGTCTGCAACCAGACTAGGAGCGAAACGGCTCAATCGACTAAACTCTGCTGCATACTCGTCAACAGAACGGTTCCCCTGCTGGATGTTCTGGAATCGTAGCCCCCTGGCTACCCTAGCGGTGGTCGAGAAGAATTTCTTCTTGAATTGGATCTTAAACTGATCCCAAGTGGCCTTTCCTCTCGCGAATAGCGACTCATTCCTGAACCAAACTCATGCCAAGTCTGTCAGCAGAAATCCCGCTGCCTCGACCTGGAGGTCACCCGACAACCTAGCTCCAAGGAGCTTCCTCTCTACCGAGTCTAGCCAGTCATCTGCTACTACGATGCTCTCGGTCCCCATGAACTCCTTGGGGTTCAAATCCATGAAGTCCTTGATGTTTTCCGCTCTCTATCGTGGCTCTACCGGTGGTAGGACCACGGTACGCTCCTCAGAACGCTCCATGCTCTGGCGGAGTAGGGTGGTCTGCTCCTGATGGGTCGTTAGGAACCCCTGGATCAGAGTGAGCAGTTGGTTCCCGTCGAGAGTGACGGAAGCCTGGACAGGTATAATAATAGGTGGTGGTGGGAGTATCGGGTCCTGCTGGGACTGTGATGTGGAAGGTGGTGGAGGCATCTGGGTTGGTGGATTTGTGGAGTGGGGGAGTATTGTAGGTAGAGGTGGAGGTGCATCGGTCAACTGGTCAACCGACTGGGTAGGAAGTGTGCCATTTTCAGGTGTGGCATACTGGGATGAGCGGGTGAGCACCATCTAATAAATAAAAGAACTTATAAGAACTCTTTTAAGTAAACAATCATAAACAATCCAAAAAATCTAATTTGTAATAACGAGCATATGATGTGATGGATTTCCTATGTTGTAATCCTAGTAATCCTCTAGGTGTTTTAAGCGTCATTCCTAGTGTTGTCTAGTTACCTTAAGTTCCTATTTGCAGGCATGCTTGGTACAATGACGTAACCAAACAATTTAGTCTAGACCTGTATGGACCACCACTAAAACATGTCACGATCCACTACCCAAATTGTTGGGCCGGACCGAGTCATGTCCAGCCTACGCTTGAGATAAAGCGTAGTAAGCTGTTCCAAAGACAAATAAGATAAGACCAAAGTGTGCTAACAGTTCTATATGTAGTATTGAGTCAAACTATAACCAAACACAAAATCATCTCGTATATAAATATGTTCCAAGTACATGGCCAAAATATAAAGCTGGATACAGGTCCAGTCACAAAATATATAGTCTAAAACATGACTACTCTCAAAAGTCCCAAGTAAATCAACAAACTAGACGAGTTTCCCCGCAGGTACATCCTCGTAAGATAAAGTCTGATCCTCGACAGCAACTCCATAATAGGAATCGCATAGCAAATCCACCTCGGTAAGTATACCTACAACGTTATCCTGTCAGGACGGAAACAAGTACTGATTCTAACAAACTAAATATACAAAACATGAAATGAACAGAAGTGTAGGAATCATGGCATATCATAATCTATCATGGCATCATATGTTTGTTTTAAAGTTTAAAACTGTAGCAGGTGAGTGATCAGTCAATAGGTAAAATAGGATGTACAGTGGTACATATCAATTTTTTGAAGGGTACATACGTACACTTAACGGCATCGATGTATATCCATACACAAACGCGGGATCAGACATACGACAAAGTTACATATAGAATGTAACAGTGCTCGGTAAGTACATACGGAGAAGGGGGCATGGTCACGTACTCTACTAACAGTTTTTCCTTAACCCATTTTATAACATGTGAGTGATACGAGAACAGTATAAAGCATGGTGGATACTGAGAGCAGTATGAAGCATATGAAACATGGTGATATACGACTTGTAGTTTAGATATTAACATGGTTTACACACAATTCATTATATGCTGTAAATAAAGTTTGTAGAGGTACTTGTCTCTAGCAAAGCAAGGTAGTGAAGGAAATGCTAAAGATGTCTGGTGTCTAGTCACTGTAAAAATAATACATAAACTTTGTTTTATACTAAGTTAAACACTAAGACACTAGTTGTGCGACACGACTTTTTGACTGGACACCTAGCCAAATGATGATTTTAGCATAGGAGACCAATGTGGGGTGACACAATACCTAAAATAACTTTCTAGGGCCTTTACACTATGGTAAGGTGAGGTCCAATACTACAATACCCCACAATCACACAATACATCGCAAGTCGTAATTAATCAATAATTAAAACAGACTGTACACTGTGTTCCAATAATTTTTAAGATAGACAAAAAGCTCAATTATACATAAAATAAAGTACCAAAATGATCCTTGTTAATTATAGAAATGTATACTAATTTTTTGGAATTTATAAACCCTCATAGATATTTATTAAAAATCAGTAAACATAAGTACTCTGAATATGAGTTCTGTTTTCCTATTTTCATAAAATACCAAATGTACTTATTAAATTCTGAAAAAATTATATTAAATTAGCTAAATTATAGTATTTAAATACAATTTTTTCCAGATTTTTTCAGCACTTAATATATATATATATATATATATATATATATATATATATATATATATATAAATTCAAAAACAGCAAGTAACAATTTCTGAAAAATAATTAATTAATTGTTTAATATTTTGTCCACGTATTCGAAATTGAACCGAAGTCCAGATACGGGACCCAAAGTCATGAATCAAGTCCGATATGACTCGTACAGGCCTTGAATGTATTTAGACACATTTGGGCCCGAAAATCCATTCTAGGTTTTGTCACGCCCCAGAACCAGAATACTGGACGGAGGCGTACACAGCCAGCTACGCAATCACAAAGTACGTTAATACTCTGAAATCATGTATAAGCTGTCAAGACATGGGGGTTACTCTACAAGCCATCAGTCAATCCTATGGTTTAACAATCCTAGGTATCTCAATCACAGACAATTATACAAGAGCAAAGAGTATGATCATCATACATACAATAGTAAGACGTCCCGAACCATATATACATGAATGATCATAAAGCCAGTACCACAAAGCTAGATGACTAGCTAGAGTATTAGTCGTACGTGATAAGGACTAGCTATAGTCTAGAATACACATATCACGTTTATGTCCGTAGGCTACAATATCAAGAAAAATACCAAAACACGAGCTAAACACGTGTTCGGGGCTAAACGTTACAAGAGGAGAATTTACATATCAGTGGGAGAATGAAGAAGAAACCCACTGAGGCACTCTGGTGCTCCGGTTGGTCACCGTCGAGTAGATGGTGCGGTAGATCCTTCGGGCTCTTCTATCAGAACCTGGCCATGCAAAACCAGTGGGGTCAGACCCCAAATAGCAAGTACCACAAGGGAGGCCGAACTATGAACTTAAAACCAGCAATCATAGGCAATCAACAGGGAGAGAAAGCAATAAGTAAGGGAGGATCGAGATTCGTGCAGTACTAATGCACTCATCCCGATCATAGAAAGACAGTAAGCAAATCATCCTTTGACATAAAGTAAACTGGAGAACATATTAAATAAATAGAGCTAGGCAATATACACAGAGAGGACGAAGGTACTGTTCCGGAAGCCAGGTTACAACCCTTAAACCAAATAAGGACCGAAATTGTAACCCTTCGCCTGAACAGAACTTGGTCGCTGATCATTTATTGCTAGAGGTGACAATCATTAAGTGACAATCAGAGAGTGATAATACAGAGTACAATACATTAGAGTGACAATCCTTACAACCATTATCCTGGAACAATTAGGAACTGGATCTAAACAAGACTTAGACTGGGAAGGTGATATATGATGGGATAACCATGGGACTATTCAGATAACCAGGTTACAACCCGTAACCAAACAAGGACCGGAGTTGTAACCCTTCGTCTGAACAGAACTTGGTTTCTTCCACCATTTATCGGCAAGATAAAATAAGAAATCAGGACATGTAACAATCTTGTACAGGATCAAGACAAGACTAGACTGATTGAACCCCATCCAATAATCACGGCCAAGCAATAAGTACGGCTTGATACTTTAACTAACTAGGGTTATCACAGGCCTAGTTACTAGCAAGATACAAAGAGATTTCTAAGTCCAGTTATCCGCCTGCTGCTACCTGAGTGACCCCAGCAAAAGAAAATAAGTATAGCAAACACACTGCAGTAAGATACATGTGTCCTAAAGAGGTGCCCCACTCGACGGTAGGCTGGAAATGTGCTCATCATAACAGATAGCTCCAAGTCCCATGTATATATATATATAAGGCCGGGATCAAAGGGACAACAGGTAACTGGGAAAGTCTCTTCATGAACTACTGTATTATTCTAGTTATTAGCCTTAGTCAATTTCAGTGGGTACCCCTGACCGTGGTACTCAGGTGTCCCCGTCCTAGACATGATGCAAGGCAAGACGGTTCATTTGTACAAGCACAATCGTCCACGGTGTCCGGGTTATTTAATCTTGTCATGTCAAGCTGGCCGTCGCAACAGCCTTCGAGATATATCATGTCAGGTTACTTTGTCAAGAGTGCGCCACGGCGGGCCACTATCATGTCATTATCATTATTACTTATTCAAGAGTGCGCCACGATGGGCCACTATCAAGTCATTATCATTCATCTTGTTACCAATCTGGAGTGCACCACCACGGGTCACTATCGTGTTAAGCAATTCATTATTTAAGAAATAACAAACTATTAAGTGGGTCATCGCAATTCAGGCCAGAATAGAAAACGTACACTGTGATTATAAGCCCCATATTAAGATGAGAGAACTTGCAATAAATAATTAATAATATATCCTTGAAGCCAAGGAAAAGATATACAACTTTTATGTTGGGAGTGGGAAGAAATTCTGACCACAATTCAGGCAAATAAAATATTTAAACAATCAAAGTGGACCCCATGCGACCCAAAAGTGGGAGAACATACATGCGGCCAAAGAGAGTGGGAGACCACCCATGCGGCCAGCCAAAGCTTATGCGGCCAGAAAATAACTGAAAGGGCCATGCGGCAGCAAGAAATATTTATGCAACCAAAAAAAGATAAGGAGAGAGGAACCCGCAATAAATGCAAGCTTCCACTCAAGCAAAAGAAAAGGACACGTGGCCACTCAAGTACAGAGGCCATGTGGGTCCCAACAATAAATGCAGCAAGGAAATGGTTCACGTGAACCATTTAATAAATGGTTCACGTGGCCAAGCAATGATGACAAGTATTATAATATATCATGCAAGTACATGCAGCTCAAGAAAAGCCATACGACCAATATTAAAATGCAAGGTCCAAAAGTACAATGTCCATGCGGCCATGCCACTGATCACATATGATTTAATAAGCCATGCAAGTGGAAGGGCCATGCGGCCAAAATAAAGTGGAGAGGCCATGAGGCTAAGCAACTATTTATACTCATGCATGCAAGCTAACAACTAATGCACGCAAGGCCATGCAAATATTAAATATATTACCATGCGGCCAGGAATGGCCAATAACAAGCCACTAATTAATGCATGCAAATATTACAATGCCATGCAAACATTTTAAAGCATGCAAGGCCATGCAAATATTAAATATATTACCATGCGGCCAGGAATGGCCAATGCCAAGCCACTAATTAATGCATGCAAATATTACAATGCCATGCAAACATTTTAAAGCATGCAAGGCCATGCAAGTGGATTGGCTTATGCGGCCAAGCCTATGGATGGCTCATGCGGCCAAGAAAGTCAATTCATACATGCGGCCAGAAATAATCCCATGCGGCTCACTATTGTAACAATGCTGACACTGGCATTTAATGCATCTAACAATGCATTATACAAATGTGAATGCAACACATGCGGCTCACTATTTGTAAAAATGCCACGTGGGTTCACAATGCAAATATGCATGCAACTACTGTAATATGCTAACACTTGCATGCATGAAATATGCATGCAAGCTTGCTAACCATGCATTAACTTCTATGTGTAAATGCAAGAATGCATCTAAATGTATTAAACAAATGCACCTAATAAATGCATTATACCAAGGCATTAAACAATTGCATAAAATATGCATGCATCAATCCTCTACACGTAAATGTAAGAATGCATCTATTCTTATGCGGCCAAGCATAAGAATTGTTACATGCGGCCAAGCATGCAACAATTTCTTTCCCATGCAAGCACTTGGCCAAGCATTCATGCGGCCAAGTAAAATTTGTTTCATGCGGCCAAGTAAAATTTGTTTCATGCGGCCACGTGACTTGGCCTAAGCATGCGGCTCAACTTTTTTCCTCCCATGTAAGCACTGATGCATGCAACTAATATTTAAAAGCAAGCCAACTCACTGGAATGGCCATATGCGGCCAAGTCACTATTTAAGCATGCAAGCTGGGCATTATTATATTTAAATGCTAATATTAATTAATGCATGCATGCATGTCCATTATTTATTTAAACGCTACTGCTTGCAAAGGCTAATGCATTTAACTGCATGCAAATGCAAGTGCCATATGCGGCTGACTTTGTGTTGGCCTATGCGGCTCAACTGCAATTAATGGCTCCCACAGAGAACATGTCCATGAAAATACCATGGCCTCCATGCTCATCCAAACCACAATGGAAACTCCAAATCCAGACTTCCATGGGTCAAATTTGGGTAAAATAAAATTCTCTACAACATGGAACCATCAGTTGACAAAAACATGCAAGTTTGACAGATCAAAACCCATGAAAACCGAAAATACCATAAAGCTAGATCTACAACAATCCACTCGGTAAAATCAAAAACTCCAAGTTCTAAAGATGCTTAGAATCATGCAAGGAAGAAGATGGAACAAACAGAAATAAATTTGTTCAAGGTTCGACAAGGTGTACTTGCCTCTCTCTAATGGCTAGGGTTTGGTGGAAAAGAAATGAATGAGGGTGAATGATGAGGAAGAGAGAAAAAGTGGCTTATATAACAAACTAAAGTGATCTCCACCATTCATTCTTCTTCACTCAATCTAAACCATACACCTCATCTTATGAGAAACCAAACTAACCAAGTCCAATGCCAAGCCAAGTTAAACCAATCCCAATAAAACCAAGTCCAAGTCAAAACCAAGTCATGAAAATCCAATACTTCGAAAGATTTTAAAATATCACGCAAATCGATAAATACAAAATACGGCTCAAATAAACACGTATCCGTATAAAATACCGATACAGTGAGACGAGTCTCACAGGTTTGGACACCAAATGGCCATGATTAATAAAATACAGTAATTCAAATATATATATATTAAAGTATTTTAATAATAATATATTTTAAAGCGGTAAAATATACAAGTCATAAAATTATATAATAAAATAACTTGTGAATTTACTCATAATGACATTTTGCACAAAATTTTATTTGAAATATATATACATATACAACAATACATTTATATATATACATAAATATATAGATATTTATATATATATATATATATATATATTATATATATATATATATATATATATATATATATATATATATATATATATAATAAATATACATATATATAAAAAAAATACTTAATATAATATATATATATACATATATAAATATAGTATATATATATTATATATATAAAATATATATATATATATATATATATATATATATATATATATATATATATATAAATATATATAAATATAGTATATATATATATATTATATATATAACAGTATATATATATATATATATATATATATATATATATATATATATATATATATATATATATAATAAAACAAATAAAAATAAAAATAAAACAAAAAGAAAACAAAAGGGGGGGGCGAACTCGGCCCGCTGGGACATGGGGTGGGTTTGAGCGCCACTCGGCTGACCAGGGGGCCAGCTCGAGCTTACTGGTCGGGCTAGGGCTTGGGTTAGTTTTATAGTGAATTAAGATAATGGGTTTTAAATCCAATAACAGATTATTAAACCCGTTAACCCATAGTCCTATGTCTTCGTGTCCTGACAGTTAGGGACACGAAGACACACGAGTCCAGTGTCCCAGGCGTGCACGACATGCACGACACGAACTGGCCATGTCCGAACTCACTCACGCACTGCTCGTGTCTAGGCGAGTCTAGTGTCGCAAAATACGAGACACGGGACGACACAGGGAACAAAGCGACACCTACGTGTCCAGTCGAGCGGGCTGTCGAAGCTGCGGCAAGGCGGAGGAAGCGTCGGGGTCGGTGGCGAAGGGTGGCGCTGGGTTCGTCACGTCGTGGCGAACAATATGGTGGTGGTGGATCATGATGGCGGTGGCTGTAGCGGTGGCGCTAGCAAGGGGCTAACTCCGGCGAGCTTTGTCGGAGAAGAAATAGGGTAGGGCGGTGGCTAGGGTGGTCGGGGTGGTGTCTAGGGTTAAGGTTTAGGTCGGGGGGCTTTTATAGGCTGGGAAGTCGGTCGAATTAGGGCTAGGGTTACGGGAAATTAGGGTTTAGGGTTAGGGTTTCGGTGGGTTAGCCGGAGATGGCGACTGGAAAATGCGGTGGTCGGGTTAGTCGTTTAGCAGAAACCCCCCTCCTAAAACTAGATATTACAAAACCCCTCACCGCCTTAGTTAATGCAATTTTTAAATTGCAAATGGCTCCTCCGCTGTTGCTCTGTGCAAATTTCATTTGCACAGACAAAACAAATTTGCAAACAGTATTTAAAACAATTAAAATAATTATAAATTGATATTAAAATAATTTAAATAATTACAAAATGATATTTTTAGCCTTAAAAATTATTTAAAAATTATTTAAAAATTCTAGAAATTTTTAATAATTATAATAACTCATTTTAAAGATATAAATGCTATTTAAAATTTTAAAAATAATATTTTAAAATCTAGGGACTTATAATACTCCTACATCTTAGTGATTGTATGAGCATCTTGGATATTGTATACAAGGCTAGCATATATCCATTCCATTCCATGGTTAATTGCTCATATTAATAAACAAAGCTTTTGTCTTTCTCTTCGTTACGTTCTTTTACATAGTTCTTGAAGAACTCCTTAGTCTTTCAGACTACAACAATAATAAAATATGTAACATTATTCAAAATATTAATAGATTAATTTTCAATTTTATTAACAATTATTAATACGAACAAACTAACTTATTAACTTTAAATATTAACAAATGGTATTTAAAATCCAAATATTTATTTAGGTATTTATTTACTAATCAAATTACTTAGTATATATCAATAATAATAATAATAATACTAGCGAATTATATAATTATTTGATAATTAATTATTTATATGGTACTTTTAAGCAATTATTAACAGGTGTTAAATAATTATCCTAATAATTTATTATTACCAAGGAAACAAATTTCATATTAAATAATAATTTTAGTATCTAAATGTTATTTTAATTAACTTTTAAATATTAATTGATTATCTTAGATATTTAATAATGGTTGATCATCTTTATTATAATATTAGTATTATTGATTATCTACTAGTAATCAAGTATCTCAATTAGTAAATCGTTAATAACATTATTCAATTATATACATAACTATTAATTACGTAAGAAACACAAATAAATTAGAAAATCAAAACTCTACTTCCCAACTCACAGTGTGAAAATTGGAAAGTGGAAGGAGGACACATGAGCGACAAATTTGTATGTAATGATTGTTGACGAGTTCCCATTTCTAATCCGAAGTCCAACCAAACAAAGAATTTGAAGGAAAGTGTTCCATATTTATATAATTCACACTTTCCACCCCCACTTTCTAGTTAGCAAATAAAAAAATCCTAGAGTAACTCGTGAGTTATTAATTTGGGAAAATTTATGAAATGTCCAAAAAATGAAAAAGTTTTATGAAAAATCCACCACGCAATAATATTTCATCGCGTGTCCAGAATTAGCAAAAAATATATAAAGAGGGTTCCGAATGACCTTTTTGCCCTTCCTTCTAATTTATTGAAAACACCCACGAAACTACTCTTAAAAAAAAATATTTCGATACTTCATCTTCTTCCATACGCTGCTCACTTTCGAATCTAGCTAGGTTTTCTCCTCAAAATTCTTCAAAAACTCGTCGAAAAATTTCGGAAATACCGACACAAACGGCAAAAGTGCTAAAACGGAGGTCCAAACATCATTTTTTTTGCGATTCTAAAATTTCGGAAGGCCGACAAACGATGAAACTGTTTATCTCAGGCTCCTCGAAGATACGCTCATTTTATGACAAACCGGGCCTCGTTTCGACCTCCCAGTCAAAAGTTATGGCCCTCCAAAGTTTCAACTGATCATAAAATGCAGGAGAATTGCCATTCTCCGTGTTAGAACACGAAGAATATTAATTTCGCACGAGGGTGGCCATTCTCCGTGTTAGTAACACGGAGAATGACGTTCTCCGTCTTAATTAGCACGGAGAATGACCATTCTCTGTGTTAAGACGGAGAATGTCATTCTCCGTGCTAAATTACACGGAGAATGACCATTCTCCGTCTTAATTAAGAGAATGGTCATTCCAGTGTTAAAACGCAGGAGAATGGCCATTCTCCGTGTTAGAAACACGGAGAACGTCATTCTCCGTGTTAAATAACACTGAGAATGGCATTCTCCGTGTTAATTTACACGGAGAATGGTCATTCCCAGTGTTAAAACGTAGGAGAATGACCATTCTCCGTGTAATTTAGTACGGAGAATGGCCATTCTCCGTGTAAATTAAGACGGAGAATGCCATTCTCCGTGCTAAATTACACGGAGAATGGCCATTCAAATGTTAAAACACAGGAGAATGGCCGTGCTAAATTACACGGAGAATGGTCATTCTCCGTGGTAAATGATACGGAGAATGGTCATTCAAATGTTAAAACACAGGAGAATGACCATTCTTCGTGTTAGAAACACGAAGAATGCCATTCTCCGTGTTAGTAACACGGGAATGGCATTCTCCGTGTTAATTTACACGGAGAATGGCATTCTCCTTATTAAAATGCAGGAGAATGACTATTCTTCGTGTTATATCGACGGAGAACAGTTGACAAAAACCTAATTTTTTTATTTTTTTGTTTTGTGGAAATAAATTTGACATGAATAAAGATTTAAGAGTTTTCGTTCTTCTTTCAAAACGATGCCAACTCTTATGGAAAAGAAGAAGAAGATCTTCTCTCCATAATTGACCTAATTGTCGGAAAAGAAGAAGAAGAAAGAAGAAGAAGAAGAAGATGATGAGCGATGATCGGAGTTCGACTGAAAAAAAGCATGGTGAACTACGAACGATCTTTGAGATCTCTGCTGAAGATGAGAGCAATGGAATTCAGATCTCTCGTGAAGAAGAAGAAGAAGAAGAATAAGAAGAAGAAGAAGATAATCGCAATCCAAATCTGAGTTTGTGCGAAGGGGTAGTTATTGTATTAATTTTGTAAATACAGAACATCTAAAGGGAATCTTGGAATACTTAACGTGGAAATATATAATTCTGGGCATTTCATAAAACCCATCCTGCGGGTGGGTTTTTCTCCGAAATTGGGTTTCTTAGCAATTTTCAGTATTAATTTTTATAGCTTTGTCATGAAAAATCGTTGGATTATATGCATTTGATCTTTTGATTTGTTTCAAAGGACTAAAGAGTAAAATAAGTATTAAAAAAATTAAAAATTTCACACACACCACACACAATTAGGGGACTTGAACCTTATCGGTCCCTCCGGGTGTCCGCTCTAATACCAGTAGGCTAGAGAACTCGAAGTCATAGAAACGAGCAAAACGGATTGGAGTTAAGATATGAAAGTTTTAGGGTGAGATAAATTAGATCATGACCTTAAAGATTAGCTAGACGCATCCGGGAGTATCAACACTGTCCAAAGGACTCTTGATAAATGGCCTATACTCTGGTATGAGTCGGAGTTCATCATCTTCAGCTTGATTGATCATCCGAAGTCCAAGATCGTTCTAGTAGTCCGAAGTGTAATCCACCATCAACCATACCGCCCCCTTCCATTGCGAATGCTTGTCTAAATCGACGATCACTGTCTCATGATTTCTCAATGACCAACTAATTTACTCATGCAAATGAGTAAATACTGTACTCCTCCCCAAGTCATACCATAGTGAAAACCAAATCCTTTTGTTGTTGCACCTCCATGTGGTTAACAACCGTACCAACGTAGGTACATTTTCAAATGTTAATGAAATCCACATTTCAAATTCATATTATAAGTTATTATTTTGAGTTCTTATTTGAATTTTTGTACTCAGAATTGTTATCAAGTACCCCCTAAGACAAAATGGGACAAACACTAATTAGAAACTCAAGTAAACATGTGTCATATCATAAGCTTTCAATTCCAAATCGACTATACGATCCTAAGTAATTATGCTAGGTTCATGTAATTAATTTCAGATTATTCAAGCCCATGACCAAAACATACAAACCTTTCCGGAAACTTGTTCGTTCCCAAGTTCACGACAATTACCAACAAAGAATACCAAAATCTTATTTCCATTCCAATTTCCCATCATCCACACAAAAACCAAGAATGCCACAAGAATTTGCATACAAACACACACACAAAAGAAAATTGGAAGAAAATTATTGTGAATAAAGAGGAGAAGGAAAGGGGGATGACTTGGCTTGCTTGTTGTCATCCGCCACAGAGAACTAGCATTAGTGTCAGGGACGGCTCTGGCACAGGACAGACGAGACGATGCCTAGGGCCCCAAGATTAAAAGGACACAAATATATGTGTATCTAAAATAGAAATAGTATGTATCATGAGCAACCTTTAACATTAAATAGTTGTGGTGTAGTTGTTATCATCTAGACTTGTACTCTATATATTCTTGTTGGCAAATTTTTTTTTGTTTATTTTAGTTTCTTACTTTTGTTTTCACATCATGGGCATTTTGAAAGTTTGCCGTGGGTCCCATGACTCCCATGAGCTTAGGATCGATCCTAATTAGCATGCCGGAGGAAGCGACAGGGTACGAGCAGGTGCATAGGCCAGGGGGTCGACGAGGTCTCAATCGCCGACAGGGAGGAAAATTCGAGAATCGACAAATTCCACCCCGCATTCTTCACAAAATTTCGGGTCTTATTTTTCAGCCCTGATCGCTCGATAATTTCCACACTCTGATAAAATTTAGGACACCTGTTGTTATCCATTGTTCATGCATCCTTGTTGTAGTGTGCTATATAATGCATCCTTGCTGTAGTGTGCTATATACCAAGCTGGTCAGGATGGAAAGAACTGTGGACAAGGGTCATAAATATAGAATGCTGGCACTTCGACTCTCACATGATCTTGAGTTTCATGCATAAAGTACTAAATCCAACTCGAGACCTATTGAGGAGTTTAGTACGTTCAAGCTTGGCTCGCCAAAGCTCAAGTTCAATATTGAAATTATTGAGCTGAACTCGAGCTTTTTTGAAAACTGTCCCAGCTCATACTCGTTTAGGCTTGCAAGAAGCTGAACTCAGATTTGAGAGCAGCTTACAAGCTTTCCAACTCAAACTTTGATCCAAACTGAGTGAACTTTAGGTGCAACACAGAAGGGAAACCCTATAATGGATTAAATGGGTTTGTTCTGAATCAAAACTAGCACCAACTATTTCAGTTTTGGCCTACAGAATAGACTAATAACGCTTTAAAAACAACCAAGTATATAAAACTTCAGTCAACCCCAGAGGAGTCCTAATGAAGTCAATAGACTCGATCATAGCTTAGTACATGTTAAGTCCAGCTTGTTCGCTAGCCCTTTAGCTGAGCTTCTTATGTTCAAACCCGGCTGCTTAAAGATATTGAGCTCATTTCATGTTCAAGCTCGGCTTGTTAACGAAACCAAGCCGAGCTCCCGAGCACCTCTGTTCATATGCATCCCCAAGATAGCCCCAAGATTGACAGTATTCAATAAGTGTTTCCTGAGTTATACCATTGAAACAAAGGTATCGGACAATCACAACACTGAATTCCTAATATTTTCACTTGCACCGTTGCACGAACCGAAAAAGTAAGACAATTTGATAATTTCTGGTAATGCTGCACATTTTAGTGGAAAATGCAGCAAATTTACATGCTTAAATAACCTGGAACCCCTCACTTGGGAGAGAAGTAGCTAAGCATGGCATTACACCTCAAGAAAACATATATGCCTCAATCTTATGAAGTTGAAAGGGGAGAGTTGCACAGATTCTAACAGAAAATCTGGCACTTCAAACATACCATAAGAATCGTCCAACCAATTCCCGAGTGAATGGGGTCAACAATGTTGCATTAGAAAGCTCCATAACGGAATTGACAATTTTTTTTATTACTTGTTGCAAACCTAATGCCAACCTTCTATGCTAATACCAAATTTAGTTGTGAGCATGATAGGACAATGCCATAAAACATAGTCAGCCAGTTGCCGGGTTGATAGACCGACTTTCGGCTTTGCAGTTTGAGCTCATGTGTAACCCATGTAACAACCTCCAAGTTTCCCTTGACTATAAAGAGTATGACAGAGAAAAAGATGATACAGTTTACTATAGGAAATTGAATTCATCTGTACGAAACGTTAAGCCAAAGAATGAAAAGGAATGACATTCAATTTTGGGAAAATGCCTTACTAAGGTTATCTAATTAGGGATGATCTAAGAATTCGTTATAGGAATGTCTGCTGTCTTCAAGTCCTGCTGGATTGCTGCTGCTGCTTTTCTGCTTTTGAAAAGCAGCAGCAGAAAGAAACTTTTGAAAGCAATTTCGGGAGTGTGACACTAAGACTGGCTAATGTCATCTGAAGAAGAGGATCATAACTGGAACCTACATATCCTCCAGAATACAAGCACAAACCGTTACTGTCAAGCTAAGCAGTACCACTTAACACGACATACAGTACCACTTAACACGACATACAATTCATAGCGAGGAACTAACTCTTGATGAAAATCTTAAAACTCATAGAAATGAACATAGGATGATCCCAACATATTCAAACTAAAAAGTTAAAGATGTTTGTGAAAAAGAAAAGAGTGGCATAGAACTCCGCGGCAAACAATTAACACACAAGGGAATTTGGGAAGTGCATGATAAAATTTCAGAACGATACAAGGATAGATCAAGTGAAGGGTAAAACTGTTACCAACTACAGAAGCAAATGTTAGGTGGCTAGAAAGTTAAATTTGGAAGGCTAAAAATTTGGGCACAATATGATTTTTAGTTTCTAGCCGTGAATGATGAATTTTTGCGGCAAAGGATCCAAAATGATAGTAACCATCACATATATGACAGTGTTAGATCTCTATTTAAAGTTATAGGGTCAAATCAAAACTCCGTAGGATGTATGGAAACAGAAGAAAAATGGCCGGAAACAAAAGTAGGAAGAACTTCAAACTATCAACTGGAGATAAAAGGAGAATATTTTTTTTCTTACAAAGAGAGAACCAGCCCCTCAAACCATGTTTCAGTCATCCATATCTATTCTATATACTAAGGCAACATTTCATATGGCTCTAACCATTGCCAAACAATGTAATTACAATGGGTTCTAGTGAGTTTCAAACTTAATTGATGTAGGATTCTTTCAAAACTAGGCTCTCAGTTAAGTAGCAAGAGGAGACCAAAAAATAAGTATAAAAGGACCAAAATTTACTAAAAAACCAAATGAAATAAAGAAGCAAATTTCCAGCATTAATAGGGGCATGCCAAGCAAGACCCTAAACTTAATCCTATTGCAATCAGAACTTATCTGGGGCAGAAGCTATCTACTCCTAATACGACTTCTCTAGTCTAGCATAAGCTTTAAATTATGATCTCACAGTTGACACAATAATTGAAGTGAAAATTCAACACAAATATTTATGGGTAACCTCTAAATATGAAAATAATCGCCTAGCTGACACAATAATTGAAGAGAAAATTCATCATAAATATCTATGGATATCTCCCTAACTACTAAGGCTATAAAATCGGTATCAATACTTCTACGAAAGCAAAAAATGAGAGAAAAATCAAACTAAATTTGAATATTGAGATATCAATCTACATTTCACCTTCTCACGCATTGGTTTATTGTGCCATGGAGATGAACATAAGTCCTTAGAAAATCATATCACCATGTGTAGACTCTCCTCTAGTCTATGCGACCTTGGAGGGTTCTCGTTGGTGACATGAGTTTAACTGCATGATCAAGAATGTAGGTCTACATACCCACGATTGGTTTCCAAGGTTCTAAACAGCGGTAGGCAGGTGCTCGTTGGAGAGAGTCCGCTACCGCATAGGTGCCTCCTAGGCGGTTAATACATTTTGGACATTTTTACTATTTTACCACTGTTTTTTTTAATAATATGCATATTTTAAGGGTGTTCCATGCATAACTAAGTTGTAGAACGAAGATTTATGAAGTTCTAGTTTTGTAAAAGTGAACCATAGGCCCATAAAGCTTGCAAAAAAATTTGGCCAAAACATTTTGTTAGGTATTGCTCCGCCTAGGCGCCCGCCTACGCCGCCAAACCTTTGTTGGCCGCCTACTACCGCTTACTGCAAAAGCGGTGTGGAGAGAAACCTTTGTTGGCCTCGACCGCCATTTAGAACACTGCTGATTTCATATGTTTATGACAAAGACCCTCTCTTGCTCGTAGCTACCCTACCTATGAATTTGGACCACCAGCCTAGGTCATGCCTAAGAACATGCATTGTCCAATAAATAGTTAGGCTCTCATCAATCTTATCAATATATTAAACCTAACAATGAACACTCAAATTATCGATCATACGGGCTTTACTGCTTTTATCAGATTATGAAACCCCAAATCCATTTAAATCTAGAATCTTAGAGATAATAATGTAAAGGTACATTCTGAAAGGTAAGAGCTGAACCGATACAGAAACGTTTTGTATCTCTTCCACTGGAGCCCTCTAAGTGTCATCTAAAGCCTTATGCAAATACAGAAGAAACAAAAATTGAAAGCTTGAAACCATGAGTTGAAAGCTATAGGCAGTATAAAAAAGACCCTGAGATTAGCTGCTTGCCCCGAGTAGTACTAGTAACCGTGAATTGCCTAGTCTCACTTAATACCATCTGACGAGCATAGAAACACGAAGGCGTCGTATGCACCTTGACAACAGAAGTTACTACTCACGGGCAAGTAGCTAATCTCCCACGGGGACAACATAAGCCTCGGAGTTCTATTAATTGACAGAAGTATGTTATGTGCAATGCTCACACAGAAATATGTTATTTATGGATAACCAGATATCAAGTATGTGAAACTAACACTAACTACTCAACTAGTATATGAACAACAAACAATAAGCATGTAACCCTACAAAAAAGAGAGGCTATCTACCATTTTCTTCTTGCCCTCTGCAAATGTATACTTATTACATTCAAGAGAGAATGGTGCGAAAATAAAAAATAAAGAACCAAAAGTATGGTGGAGCGAAGCAAGCAATTTACAGCAATCAAACCAAGACTAACAATTCATAGCCTACTTACACCATCAATCTCTACAAGAAAAGAAAAAAAGACATTACTAACCATCCATCCTCCCATTCAACCAAACGACTGCTCGAGCGCCAGCCTCAGCCGCCGGGCAAAAGCGTCCAGCTCCGCGACCCGCTGCTCCCGCCACCTCCTCGCCATCCCGTCATCCCCGTCGTCCAGCCGTGCCATTTCCGTCTGCATCTCCTCCAGCGACCGATCAAACGCATCCAACACGGTTTTGGCAGCAACGTACCTCACTCCCTTGCTTCCATCATCTGCTGCTACCGGCGCCGGCGGTGCCGCAACCGCTGCTGCAACTTCCTCCGGGTCGTTCCTACGATTGGGTTCGAGATTCTTCGCGGGCGGTGCGGCGGCGGCGGCGGCGGCGGGGGAGGAACGGGGGTTGGCACGACGGCGCCTGGTGCCGTTAGGGGAGGAGCCGGCGGCGTCGGCGGGGGGCGCGGCGAAAGGGGAGGTGGAGGCGTGGTCGGGGTGCCAGAGGCAGGTGCAGAGGTGGAGGAGGTCGCGGTCGTGCGGGGCGAGCCTGGAGGGGTCGAGGCCCCGCGCGACGCGGGCGGAGACGGTCCGGTACTTCTTGCGCAGGCGGCGCAGCTTCTCGGAGAGCTGGGAGCGGGTGTAGGGCTGCGGCATGGAGTCGGAGAAGCGCTCGTAGAAGACGTTGAGGTCGCGGGGGAAGGCCAGGCCCTGGGAGCGGCAGCCCAGCAGGCCCTGCAGGAACCGGATCTCGTCCGGCTCGGACCAGATCCGGTGGAACTTGAACGGAGGAGGAGGAGGAGGAGGAGGGGCCTTCCGGTTCGGTTCAATGTTGTTGTTGTTGTTATGGAATTCTTCTTCTAATTCTTCTTCTTCCTCCTCTTCTTCTTCGTCGTCATCGTAGTCGAATTCGTTGTTGTAGTCTTCTTCGGAGGGAAAAATATTAGGGTTAGGGTTGGATTGGGGTTGGGTCGTCTTGCGTTTGATGGGGAGCTTGCGAGCGGTGGCATTGGTGTGGGTCGGGGTGGCCATGGCGAGCCAGATGGGACTGGGGATTTGGGATTTGGGTGGGGGAGGAGGTGGGTGAGGTGAGACCAGGAAGCGAATGACCGATTGACTGGGTCTACTAGAGGGGTTAGGGAGCGGAGAGGGTGGGGGAAGAAGGAATTGGTTTTGGTTTGGTTTTGGTTTCGGTTTTGATTTGGCTTGGTGGACCAAAGGAAAGAGAGGCTGTTTTTTAGGTGGGGGGGTGAATGTGGGGATTAGGGCCCATAGGATGAAAGGATTGGTTACAATATCATTTGTCATTCATCATGTGTTTGGATAACCTTTGAGATTAGGGTGTTATAATTTGATGGAGTTTGGAAAAATCCCAAATCAAAAAAATAAAAAATAAAAAAAAAAATAAAAAAAAATATATATATATATATATATATATATATATATATATATATATATATATATATATATATATATATATATATATATATTGTTAGGAGCATTTGGTACGCGAGATTTGTTTTTTATTTTTTCAAGCAAATTTAAGATGGAAACCTATTCCCGCTTTAGGTTATAAAAAATATTTTTTGGAATTAAGAATAGCCGAATAAGCTATTTGTCTACAAAACATGAAAATCTTATCTGAATAGGTAGATTGTGTTTTTGCTTGCGTAATATTTTCGCTCTTGTTTTTATACTATTTTCTTAAAAAATATTTTTTAAGTATTTTTTTTAGAATTGATTTCGGATTTTTATCTTTTATTTTATTTTTATAATGAATTTTGGTTTCCAGTTTTTGTCTATTTTTTTAAGAACTATTTTTTTTAATGTTTTCATTATCTTTTCCAATTTTATAAGAATGAAATTTGTCTTTTTGGGTAATCCTTTTCATTTTTTCGTTTTTTAAATATTTTTTTGTTCTTTTAAACAATTTTCAGTTTTTTTAACTCCTTTTCATTTTTCTCAGAAATATTTTTATATTCATCAGACATGGAAATATAAATTTTCAGAAAATTTAATTACAAAAATTTAATTTTTGAAAATATAGAAAGCATGCTATATAGTGTTACGCATACCAAAATCCTTTATATATATGAGGGGGGATCGAGATCCCCGCACTTAAACATGTCCACACACACACACACACACACACACACACATATATATATATATATATATATATATATATATATATATATATATATATATAATTTTATTTTTTGAAGAAAAGGTACACTATAAACGAACATATAAAACAGTTACAAGCATATACAATTTCAAGCCACTACTCCTGATTGAACAAGTCCAACATCAGCTTACCCTTCTCCTCCTATACTACTTCATCTCCAGACTCCTAATATCAGAATTGATATTATTAATTAGTCCAGTATAGGTATTGCACTTCCCATCAAATACTCTATTATTACGCTCCCGCCAGATATGCCATACGACAGAGAGTAGTCTTAGTCTCATCCTCCGATACTCCTTCAAAGAGCGGCTTTTCACCCTATTGACCTCCTCATTCACATTCATCAAATCCACATTCTGATTTCTTGCTAAACCCAATTCACCTCTGTAATGTTGCCACAACTTGTTAGAAAACGAACACATGAAGAACAAGTGCTCTCTAGATTCACCCCCTCCGTCTCATAAGATACAGTTCAAATTCGGTATCTGAATGCCAAATCTGCTTAGTCTTTCCTTAGTAAGCAGCCGATCCTTTATTGCCTTGAACAAACATATCTTCATTTTCATAGCCGTCCCCTTATCCCACACAACCGTCATCCAGCTGACCTTCGGGAAGACCATGCGGATCCGCTCAAATGTCGCCGATTGCGAGAAGTCTCCTGTCGACGTTCCATCCCAGGTCCATCTATCTTCTTGTTGTCCGTTCCTGTCACTCCCCGTTCCCAGAATGCGTATTTTAATACGTATATTGCCTGAATGTATTTATTTAGCATTTATCATGTAGTATCTTGTATTTAAATTTTAATAACTTCATGTTAATTAATTATCTGCATTTTATTTTCTGCAATTCTATTAATCTGCTCTTTAAATTTTCATGTTAATTTATTTCTTGCAATTTTATTTCTGTACTTTATTTCCTGCTTTTATTCCTGCATTTATTTTCTGCTTTTACCTCTTTGCTTTGCTTGCGGGTTGGCCTTGGATGAACCCATTGGACCCGGCCCAATACTCCCACCTACCACCACCCTTTCATTTAAAGCCCAAAACCATTTCTCTCTCTTCATTACTTCTTTCCATTTCACTTCTTCTTCCTCATAACTCTCCCACCAACCTAGAAGAGATAGGCAAGTGCCAACTTGCTTGATGATGGATCCCCATTATTATTGTTCCATCATCTTCCTCATTTGATTCTAAGTCTCTTTAGTACTTAGCATTTTCAATTTCCATGGCTTATTTGTTGTAGATCTAAGTTTGATACATTTTCGGATTTCTTAGGTTTTGATCTAGTAAACTTTGTTATCCTCAAGTTTCGATGGTTCCATGTTGTAGAGAATTTCGTTCTACCCAATTTTGACCTATGGAAGTCCATATTTGGGCTTGGGATGAAGGATTTATGGAGCTTGGAAGCAATGGCCTCCATGGTTCCCATGGGTCTGTTCTCAGAAAATTTGGAGAAGAAGAACAGTCACAGCCGCATCAAATCTTCATTCCTCAGGCGCATGGAATCTTTATTCCCGCAGCGCATCAAATCATCACTTCCCACAGCCAAGGCGCATGATCTATTTATTTCCCAATCACTTCTCACAGCCAAGGCGCATGATCTATTTATTTCCCAATCACTTCTCACAGCCAAGGCGCATGATCTATTTATTTTCCAATCACTTCTCACAGCCAAGGCGCATGATCTATTTATTTTCCAATCACTTCTCACAGCCAAGGCGCATGATCTATTTATTTCCCAATCACTTCTCACAGCCAAGACGCATGATCTATTTATTTCCCAATCACTTCTCACAGCCAAGGCGCATGATCTATTTATTTCCCAATCACTTCTCACAGCCAAGGCGCATGATCTATTTATTTCCCAATCACTTTCCACAGCCAAGGCGCATGATTTATTTATTTCCCAATCACTTCTCACAGCCAAGGCGCATGAGTTATTTATTTCCCAATCACTTCCCATGAGTTTATTTATTTCTCAATCCTTTCCCTCAGGCGCATGGATTATTTATTTTCCAATCTTATTTCACAGCGCATGATATTTATTTTCCAATCTCATTCCTCAGGCGCATGAGGTTATTTATTTCCCAATCTCATTTCTCAGGCGCATGGATTATTTATTTCTCAATCTTATTTCACAGCGCATGATATTTATTTCCCAATCTCATTCCTCAGGCGCATGAATTATTTATTTCTCAATCTTATTCCACAGCGCATGATATTTATTTCTCACAGCCGCATTCCCACAGCGCATGAGTTTAATTATTTCCCAATCATTTCCCTCAGGCGCATGATATTATTTATTTCCCAACCTTTCCCACAGTGCATGAGATTTATTTATTCCCCAATCATTTCCCACAGCGCATGAGATTCTTTATTTCCCAAACATTATTTATTTCCCAATGTTTATTTTCCGAATTTGGCATTAATTAACATTGATTGTTATCTTGATTAATTATTGATCATGCGTTCCTAGATGGAACTAAGAGACTGGCTAGTCGTCTTATTGAAATGAATGAATGAGACACGTTCATATTAAGTATGAACTACTATAATCGATTGGCCAATCCCGAATATTGACATACAGGCACACATGCAGGCTTCAATTTATTTATTTATTTATTTTACTATAAAAGAAGCATGTGTACTTTATGGTCAAGGCATGATTGTTCCGTGGTTAGTTTGGATTGTTGCATTACGTTATGTAAGACCTACAACCTAACCGCACGGGTATCGTTGTAGAGTTGTGCATATCGTACCCTGTACGAAAGTACTCATTTGAATGACCATGATCCACGGCATGGGATTTCACTCAACGTAGAGACTATTAAGTTAAATAAAATAATGATTGCATGGAGAGAATGGATTCCCGAATTCTTACATGGCAGCCCCCTTGGGATGAGTAGTACCCGACGGGCCGGCTGGTTCCCACAGATACTGTAAATCTGCCACACGGGCAGGGAACAGTATCTGCTTGTATTATTATTGTATATTGTATATTGACGAGCGTCCTGCTAGGACTCGTCTAATTCATGCATGGGCCAATTGATCGACTGGATAGACTAGCCTTGCTTGCACATAGTAAGAACTGAGGAATCCCTAATTGCATTATTCCAGGATAACTTGGGACTCACATTAGCAAGCCGTAGTAGTTGATTGGCCGTTCAAGATGATTTGTTTGTGTACTGCATTACTCTGTTACCTAACTGGGATGATCAGAATGTCAGGACATGACGGGCCAACTTCTGTCCTTGTTTGGTTGGAAGGTTGGTTCGAAGTGTCGTGATGTGATGTGAATCCTAGTGGAAAGCAGAGATCTATTATCATTATATTCTTTTACTTACTGGTTTAGTCCCTCATATCGTGCTTCCTTGCGGTACTTGCTATTAGAGGTCTAACCTCTCTGGTTTTGCATGGCCAGATTTAGAGTCGGTTTCCGAGGACTCAGCTTACTTCCACCTCCAAGATGGTCAATACTAGAGGAATGATCGCAGGAGGACTCGAGTGGGTTCCTTACTTCCCCGCTCGTTTTGTTATTTACCTTATACTTTGCCGTTTGGCACCGACATGTTAGTCGGATCGTCTTGTACTTACTTTTACATAATTGTAACTAAAGTCAGACTGCAGCTGATAACAATTGTGTATATTTTTGCTACATCAGATCTGGCTATGTTTTGTAAAGTCAGATATCAAGAACATTTTGACAGAGCGTTTGGAACGCCTTACTGCTTTATCTTACATGTTCTCTATTACTGTTTCTTGTTCGAATGATTGAGACAATAGATGTGAAGTGACCATAGTGAGACCTTTATGTAGTATGCACCCCCTCGTCTGGTTAGACAGCATTGATCGTATTATACGGTATTCATCTACCCGTAATACGTAGCTGGCTGAGTCATTCCCCCGCTCTCCAGTATTCTGGTTCAGGGGCATGACAAGGTTTTAGTGGTGGCCCATGCAGGTCTGATTTCAGACTTGTGGGGTGTTTTAATTTATAGGATGTCTCAATCACACATGTTTCCCCTTGATCTCCTGATTCGTATTCTCGATTCTTGCTTGACATTCCGGTATCCTTTGACTTCATTGATCTTCCCTGTCCGGTTGTTTGATTGTTCTCTTGTCCCTTTTCTTAGGGGCACTTCGTCCGCATCGGTCAGAGCTGGACAACAGCAGGAGCAACATGGACAACCTGACCCTGTTGGTCAGCAACAAGAGCCAGTACAACCTCAAGAGGCTATTCAAGAAGAGGTGATAGTGGAACCAGCAGTTGGACCGCAGTATCCGGAGGTTCCAACACCACCAATAGTTCCACCTACCCCAGTGAAAGTGGACACACCAGCCCTTCTGGAGATCATGAGAGGGATGATGGCTACTCAGCAACATCAGATGTTGGCCCAGCAGCGCATGCACACTCAGTTGCAAGAGCAGAATGTACTACTTAACCAAGGATTGCAGACAGCTTTGGAAAGAGGGGCAAGGCCAGATTCAGGAGCATCAGCCAGGTTTTGCAAGTACAACCCCCGTCGTTTCGAGGGCACGAAAGATGCCATTTCAGCAGATGCATGGCTTAAGGATATTGAGGCTATTCTGACAGCAGCTAAGGTGCCGGCAGAAGAACGTGTGGATCTAGTGAAGCTGTTACTTCAAGATCTCGCACGTGATTGGTGGGAATCAGAGGAGGTAGGCATCAGACGTCCTGTGGCTTGGGACAATTTTACAGCAAGATTCAAGACGAAGTACTATGGAGTTGTGGCGCAGTTTGAGCTACAACAGAAGTTTATCAACCTCAGACAGGCTGGCAAGACTGTAGATGCTTATGCAGCAGAGTTCTGCAGATTGAGTAGGTTCGCCCCAGAGATGGTAGCAACAGAGAGTCAGAGGGCTATGAGGTTCCAGCAAGGGTTTCATCTTGAGCTCTTGCAATTGATAGAGGGGCACAATTACCAGACTTTTGATGAAGTATTGACGGCAACTCGAAGGCATGAGATAACCATTCAGAGGCTTGCGGCAAGGACTGGGGGTCAGAAGAGATCCCACAGTCAGATTGAAGGAGGAGGGAGAGCAGCACCCCGAACAACGGCACCATCCCCTGGCATTCGTATCCACGATGTGGCGATACGAGGGCCAGCACCACCAAGGCAGCAGCAACAGCATCAGAGGAAGAACCAGCAACCCCCAGCGGGCTGCACTTATTGCGGGAAGATAGGGCACACTAGAGATGTGTGTCGGACATTGAACAGACTGTGTTTGATATGTGGAAATCCAGATCATCGGGTTACCACATGTCCCATGAATTCGAGGGCAGGAGGACCAGGACAGCAGTTTCCTGCTCTGCCAGCACCAGGGGCAGGCCAGTATCGAGGACCAGCAGTGGCAGTAAGGCCGTTGGCGCAGCGTCCATTAGTACCGCAGGCTCAGATGTTTCGACAGCAGGGACCGCCGATGCAGCAACACCAGCATAGACCACCCCAGCATCACCAAGGCAGGGGGCCAGCGGCAGCACCAGGCTAGGCCGCAGCATGGGAACCAGCAAGGAGGCCGAGGGCAGGCATTCACTCTGTCCTTGGAAGAGGCATTGGCATCGGGAGATGTTGTGGCAGGTAACATTCTCGTCGCCTCTTATCCCGCAGTAGCATTGTTTGATTCGGGAGCATCACACTCATTTATATCTGCACAATTTGCAACACGACTAGGAATGGAGTTCGAGACATTGCCAGGGAGGTTGAATATACTCACTGGTAATGGGCTCGTAGGAGTTAGTCGAGTTATTCTAGCATGTAGCGTTGTAGTTTGCGGGCATTCCTTACCCGCCCGGTTGATAGAATTTCCTGTTGGAAATTTCGACGTTATCTTAGGCATGGACTGGCTGAAAGACAGTCATGCGACAATAGATTGTCGTAGAGGGAGTGTATCTTTTGATATTCCAGGCATGAAGCGGTTCACCTTAGTCAGATCAGTAGCAACTCAACAAGAGCAGGGAGTAGTGACGGCAATGGAAGAAGTTCAAGTTCCGAAGGTAGTTGAAGAGTTTCTAGACGTATTTCCTGAAGAACTTCCAGGTCTGCCACCAGTTAGAGATATTGAGTTCAGCATAGAATTGGCACCTGGAACTAAACCGATATCAGATCGAGTTTACAGAATGGCGGATTCAGAGCAAGCCAAGGTATATCAGCACATAGAGGAACTGAAGGAGAAGAAGTTCATCCAAGCTAGCGTGTCACCCTGGGCAGCACCAGTGGTACTTGTGGGGAAGAAGGATGGATCATCCAGATTGTACATTGATTACAGGAAGCTTAACGCAGCAACAGTGAAGAACAAGTACCCACTACCCAGGATCGACGACTTATTTGATCAGTTGAGCAGGGCCAGAGTTTTCTCCAAGATAGATCTTCGCTCAGGGTATCATCAAGTGAGGGTTCGGAAGGAGGACATTCCCAAGACAGCATTCAGGTCGAAGTATGGGCATTATGAATTCTTAGTAATGCCGTTTGGTTTGACCAATGCTCCAGCAATCTTTATGGATTTGATGAATCGCATCTTTATGCCGTACTTGGATCAATTTGTCGTTGTGTTTCTCGACGACATTCTTGTATATTCAACTAGTGAAGAGGAGCATGAAGATCACCTCCGAAAAGTGTTACAGGTTCTGAGAGAGAACCAGTTGTATGCCAAGCTCAGCAAGTGTGAGTTTTGGTCAGATCATATTTCATTTTTGGGTCATATCATATCAGGAGCTGGAGTAGCAGTGGATCCCAAGAAGGTAGAAGTAGTAGAAAGTTGGTCAGTACCCAAGACCGTAGCAGATGTGCGAAGTTTCTTGGGATTGGCAGGATATTACAGAAGGTTTGTATCAGACTTTGCAAGGCTTTCAGCACCCATGACTCGCTTGACACGGAAAGATGTACCATTCGTCTGGTCGGCAGAATGCCAGGCATCATTTGAGAATCTGAAGCAGAAGTTGATATCAGCGCCTATTCTTACATTGCCAGTTGGACCCGGAGGTTTTACTGTTTATTGTGATGCGTCAGGTAAAGGACTTGGATGTGTCCTCATGCAGCATGGAAAGGTGATAGCATATGCATCTAGGCAACTTCGGGACCACGAAAAGAATTATCCGACTCATGACTTGGAGTTGGCAGCAGTAGTATTTGCTTTGAAGCTATGGAGGCATTACTTATATGGTGATCGAGTGGACATGTACACGGACCACAAAAGTCTGAAGTACATTTTTACTCAGAAGGAACTGAACATGAGGCAGAGAAGATGGTTGGAGTTGATCAAGGATTATGACGTGGAGCTTCAGTATCATCCAGGTAAGGCTAATGTGGTAGCAGATGCTCTCAGCAGGAGAGGCGGCGCATTTATGTTAACAACACAGAGGCATATCTTAGAAGACCTTCAAGAGATGGGCATCGAGGTTATACTTCCTAGTGATGTAGGAGTTCTGGCGAGTCTACAAGTTCAATCTGACTTGGTAGACAGAATCAAGGCAGCTCAGGCACAAGACCCAAGGATTCAGAAGCTTAGGACAGAATGTGAGTCAGGACTCAGGAAGGAGATGAGAATTCATGAAGATGATACCCTTAGGTTTGGGACACGCCTATGTGTGCCTAGTGGAGATATCAGACAGGAGGTTATGGCAGAAGCTCACAGTTCTCAGTACTCTGTACACCCTGGAGGGACCAAGATGTACCAAGATATCAAGCAGCACTTCTGGTGGAACGGGATGAAGAGGGAGATAGCTAGATTCATTTTCCGTTGCTTGGTATGTCAGCAAGTGAAGGCAGAGCAGCAGAGGCCAGCTGGATTATTGCAACCGCTTCCTATCCCGGAATGGAAGTGGGAGCATATTACAATGGACTTTGTGACCGGTTTACCGAGATCCCCAAGTGGTAAGGATGCTATTTGGGTGATCGTAGATCGGCTTACCAAGGTGGCACATTTTCTTCCTTTTAGAGTAGGTCAATCTACGGAGAAGTTGGCAGAGTTGTATATGCAACAGATAGTCAGGCAGCATGGAGTCCCTGTCAGCATTGTGTCAGACCGAGATACCCGTTTCACATCACATTTCTGGAAGAGCTTACATCATAGTCTGGGCACCAAGTTAAGATTTAGTACGGCTTACCATCCACAGACGGATGGGCAATCAGAAAGAACAATTCAGACTTTAGAAGACATGTTGCGAGCTTGCACCCTAGATTTTGGAGGATCTTGGAAGAGCCACCTACACTTGGTCGAGTTCTCATATAACAACAGTTATCAAGCCAGTATCCAGATGGCGCCATTTGAAGCACTATATGGTAAGAAGTGTAGGTCGCCACTAGCGTGGGACGATATTGGGGAGAGAAAGATGTTAGGCCCGGAGATGATTGTTCAAACAGTTGAATTGGTCAAAGAAATTAGAGAGCGACTTCGAGTTGCGCAGGATCGGCATCGTCATTGGGCAGACCAGCATCGTAGGCCGTTAGAGTTTTCTGTTGGGGACCACGTATTCTTGCGGATCTCACCTACCCGTGGGGTCATTAGATTTGGCGTTCGCGGGAAGTTGAGTCCCCGATACGTGGGCCCGTTTGTTATTCTTGATCGGGTAGGCGATGTTGCTTATCGTTTGTCCCTTCCACCTTCGTTACGAGAGGTGTATGACGTATTTCATGTATCTCAATTGCGAAGGTATGTATCAGACCCAAGCCATGTACTTGATCATTCTGAGCTGGTTGTTGGTACCAACCTGTCTTACGAGGAACAGCCTGTGTCTATTTTGGACCGAAGAGAGAAGGTACTCAAGAACCGAACAATTAACCTTGTCCGGGTTGCTTGGGGTCATCACTCTTTGGGGGAGTCAACGTGGGAACGTGAGGATGATATCCGATCACGGTATCCGCACCTGTTTGACTCACAAGGTATATCTCTTTCTGTACACCTTGATTGTCTTAACCCCTCATGCTTGTCACGTTGTAAGTAAGAATTGCTTGGTGTCGTAGAATGTTCAGCATGGATATGTTTCTTACTGTTAATATTATGGAATGATTGCTTACTCTAATTGATCGTACTTAGATTAGTTTAGCTTCGATGTTTCTATCATGTTTGGATTTGAAATTCCGAGGACGGAATTTTTCTAAGGAGGGTAGAGATGTCACTCCCCGTTCCCAGAATGCGTATTTTAATACTTATATTGCCTGAATGTATTTATTTAGCATTTATCATGTAGTATCTTGTATTTAAATTTTAATAACTTCATGTTAATTAATTATCTGCATTTTATTTTCTGCAATTCTATTAATCTGCTCTTTAAATTTTCATGTTAATTTATTTCTTGCAATTTTATTTCTGCACTTTATTTCCTGCTTTTATTCCTGCATTTATTTTCTGCTTTTACCTCTTTGCTTTGCTTGCGGGTTGGCCTTGGATGAACCCATTGGACCCGGCCCAATACTCCCACCTACCACCACCCTTTCATTTAAAGCCCAAAACCATTTCTCTCTCTTCATTACTTCTTTCCATTTCACTTCTTCTTCCTCATAACTCTCCCACCAACCTAGAAGAGATAGGCAAGTGCCAACTTGCTTGATGATGGATCCCCATTATTATTGTTCCATCATCTTCCTCATTTGATTCTAAGTCTCTTTAGTACTTAGCATTTTCAATTTCCATGGCTTATTTGTTGTAGATCTAAGTTTGATACATTTTCGGATTTCTTAGGTTTTGATCTAGTAAACTTTGTTATCCTCAAGTTTCGATGGTTCCATGTTGTAGAGAATTTTGTTCTACCCAATTTTGACCTATGGAAGTCCATATTTGGGCTTGGGATGAAGGATTTATGGAGCTTGGAAGCAATGGCCTCCATGGTTCCCATGGGTCTGTTCTCAGAAAATTTGGAGAAGAAGAACAGTCACAGCCGCATCAAATCTTCATTCCTCAGGCGCATGGAATCTTTATTCCCGCAGCGCATCAAATCATCACTTCCCACAGCCAAGGCGCATGATCTATTTATTTCCCAATCACTTCTCACAGCCAAGGCGCATGATCTATTTATTTCCCAATCACTTCTCACAGCCAAGGCGCATGATCTATTTATTTCCCAATCACTTCTCACAGCCAAGGCGCATGATCTATTTATTTCCCAATCACTTCTCACAGCCAAGGCGCATGATCTATTTATTTCCCAATCACTTCTCACAGCCAAGGCGCATGATCTATTTATTTCCCAATCACTTCTCACATCCAATGCGCATGAGTTATTTATTTCCCAATCACTTTCCACAGCCAAGGCGCATGATTTATTTATTTCCCAATCACTTCTCACAGCCAAGGCGCATGAGTTATTTATTTCCCAATCACTTCCCATGAGTTTATTTATTTCTCAATCCTTTCCCTCAGGCGCATGGATTATTTATTTTCCAATCTTATTTCACAGCGCATGATATTTATTTCCCAATCTCATTCCTCAGGCGCATGAGATTATTTATTTCCCAATCTCATTTCTCAGGCGCATGGATTATTTATTTCTCAATCTTATTTCACAGCGCATGATATTTATTTCCCAATCTCATTCCTCAGGCGCATGGATTATTTATTTCTCAATCTTATTCCACAGCGCATGATATTTATTTCGCACAGCCGTATTCCCACAGCGCATGAGTTTAATTATTTCCCAATCATTTCCCTCAGGCGCATGATATTATTTATTTCCCAACCTTTCCCACAGTGCATGAGATTTATTTATTCCCCAATCATTTCCCACAGCGCATGAGATTCTTTATTTCCCAAACATTATTTATTTCCCAATGTTTATTTTCCGAATTTGGCATTAATTAACATTGATTGTTATCTTGATTAATTATTGATCATGCGTTCCTAGATGGAACTAAGAGACTGGCTAGTCGTCTTATTGAAATGAATGAATGAGACACGTTCATATTAAGTATGAACTACTATAATCGATTGGCCAATCCCGAATATTGACATACAGGCACACATGCAGGCTTCAATTTATTTATTTATTTATTTTACTATAAAAGAAGCATGTGTACTTTATGGTCAAGGCATGATTGTTCCGTGGTTAGTTTGGATTGTTGCATTACGTTATGTAAGACCTACAACCTAACCGCACGGGTATCGTTGTAGAGTTGTGCATATCGTACCCTGTACGAAAGTACTCATTTGAATGACCATGATCCACGGCATGGGATTTTACTCAACGTAGAGACTATTAAGTTAAATAAAATAATGATTGCATGGAGAGAATGGATTCCCGAATTCTTACATGGCAGCCCCCTTGGGATGAGTAGTACCCGACGGGCCGGCTGGTTCCCACAGATACTGTAAATCTGCCACACGGGCAGGGAACAGTATCTGCTTGTATTATTATTGTATATTGTATATTGACGAGCGTCCTGCTAGGACTCGTCTAATTCATGCATGGGCCAATTGATCGACTGGATAGACTAGCCTTGCTTGCACATAGTAAGAACTGAGGAATCCCTAATTGTATTATTCCAGGATAACTTGGGACTCACATTAGCAAGCCGTAGTAGTTGATTGGCCGTTCAAGATGATTTGTTTGTGTACTGCATTACTCTGTTACCTAACTGGGATGATCAGAATGTCAGGACATGACGGGCCAACTTCTGTCCTTGTTTGGTTGGGAGGTTGGTTCGAAGTGTCGTGATGTGATGTGAATCCTAGTGGAAAGCAGAGATCTATTATCATTATATTCTTTTACTTACTGGTTTAGTCCCTCATATCGTGCTTCCTTGCGGTACTTGCTATTAGAGGTCTAACCTCTCTGGTTTTGCATGGCCAGATTTAGAGTCGGTTCCCGAGGACTCAGCTTACTTCCACCTCCAAGATGGTCAATACTAGAGGAATGATCGCAGGAGGACTCGAGTGGGTTCCTTACTTCCCCGCTCGTTTTGTTATTTACCTTATACTTTGCCGTTTGGCACCGACATGTTAGTCGGATCGTCTTGTACTTACTTTTACATAATTGTAACTAAAGTCAGACTGCAGCTGATAACAATTGTGTATATTTTTGCTACATCAGATCTGGCTATGTTTTGTAAAGTCAGATATCAAGAACATTTTGACAGAGCGTTTGGGACGCCTTACTGCTTTATCTTACATGTTCTCTATTACTGTTTCTTGTTCGAATGATTGAGACAATAGATGTGAAGTGACCATAGTGAGACCTTTATGTAGTATGCACCCCCTCGTCTGGTTAGACAGCATTGATCGTATTATACGGTATTCATCTACCCGTAATACGTAGCTGGCTGAGTCATTCCCCCGCTCTCCAGTATTCTGGTTCAGGGGCGTGACAGTTCCCGAGCTCCACTCCCCTTATTTCCTCACCAAACCATAGTTCAATATGCCTATCGTTAATTCTCCAAGCCCCATTCTCTATATAGTTACTTACCATGGTGTTTCTCCCAACCAGCTCGTAAGTAGGCCATCCAAGCCGGTCAATGAAACTTTGCTTGTTGAGCCATGGATCCATCCAAAGGTTAGTTGATTGTCCATTCCCTATCACTCGACTGATATTGGCCCTTAAAGCCTCTCGTTGTGCAAGAATCTTCTTAAAAGTAACCGAGAAGTTGTTATTCCCTTTCATATATAACCCAAAAGTTTTCCGTTCTGGTATATCTCGCACGCATCCAAGCCGCCCACAATGATGTACCCACCAGATATCTCCACGCCATCTTAAGGCTAGCCACTTCTCGCAGAGTCAGGAGCGATCGGATCCCAATACCACTTTCCTCTTGGGCCATACAGAGCTCTTCCCAAGCGATAGCATGCACTCCTCCCCTCCAAATAAAGTTTGCACACAATCTTTCAACTGTCTTAATGGTTCCAATTGGCAAAATTATAGCTTGAAGCCAGTACGCCGTGATGGCCCCGATCACCGAGCAACCAACTCCACTCTTCCCCCAAAAGATAGCAGTTGAGATTGACATCCCTCCAGGCGACTGCACATAGTTAACCAGACCCATACATTCAGTGTTGCTGGCATAGTTAATGGACAACGGCAGACCAAGATATCTAACTGGAAGTTGGCCTTGCTGCATGCCAAGAATCTCCAACCAATGAGTTTGCCGTGGGCATATATATATATATATATATATATATATATATATATATATATATATATATATATATATATATATATATATGAGGAGGGATCCACATTTTCTCATTTTTGCATCTCCCATGCATCCCATTTTTCACATCTGTTGGATCTTGTTTAAGTAATCTAATCTTAGCCATTGAAAAATGAACGATTAAGATTAGATGACTTAAACAAGATCCAACGGATGTGAAAAATGGAATGCATAGGAGATACAAAAATGAGAGAATGTGGATCCCTTTTATATATATATATATATATATATATATATATATATATATATATATATATATATATATATATATAAAGAAGGTAATCCTTATTGATAGAAAAAAAAAAAAAAACGTACATCCAATTATGCTGGCAAATTTGTACCATTTATTTGGCTCATTACAGTCTAGTCATAATCTATATTATCGACAATACCTGTTAAAAGAGTAATAAGTCCCTCGTATGTTCGATTATTTCTTCTTCTTTTTCCATATGTGTCAAACTGCTGCAGCTAGACGAATCCTCGCTACGTTGAACAATGAAGCATCTGTCCTGAGCTGATTCTTGATCTCTTCAATCAACCCGTCAATGTCGCGCGCAATTTGTAATATCTGGTCACAATTTTGCACATTGATACTGCCATATGTACGCCATGGCAATGGGCATAAGAAGAATAAATGTTGCAGCGTCTCCGGTTCTCGATGGCATAGTACACAACGAAGATTTTATATATTGATGCCAAACTTTTGAAGTCTATTCAGTGTTAATAGGCGGCCTTGCATGATTTTGTACATGCATAACTTCATTTTAGTTAGAAACATATTCTTCGCCCATATGAACTCTACCTTGTCCATCTGCTGCTAGGGCGTGCGAAACTGCTCATACGCAGTTTTGAATTCAATTTTTTTGGTACTTTGACTTATCCCAAAGCCAAGTGCCTCTGCCAATATCTTGGCCTATTTGATCTTTGTGATATCCTCCTCAAGGAACTTCCAGTTAACTTGAGTCCGGCTATTTCTTGAAGAGTTGTTAAAGATTTGAGTCCAACACCTCATTTATTCTTCGACCTATATAGATCCGTCCATGCTATGGCATGCATCCTAACCCACCCATCCACCCACGCACCCCCCCCCCCCCCCCCCCCCCCCCCCTCCCCTCTCCACACAAAGTTTGCACTTTTTTGTGATTTTATGAATTGTTGCAGTTAGCAACATTATAATCTGTAACCAAAACATGGCAATTTATGATATTACCGAGCTTACCAATCCAATGCGGCCCCTAAATGATATGTTTTCTGTTTGTCATCTTCTACTCCGTGTTGCAGATATTCAATCATGCTGTGACACTCCGTCGCTTTTGCGTAATTTATCGATAAAGAATCCAAGATATTTAACTCGAAGATACTCTTTTCAATATGTAGCAACTCCCACAACCGTTCTTGTTCCAGACAAAGGGAGTTGAAATATATTTTACTCTTGTCTCTATTCAGCTGAAATCGTGATATCCGTCCAAACTCCTCTATTAGATCATTAATAGTAGTTTAGTCTCTTCAGGGGCGGATACAAGTGGTCCATGGGGTGGGCTGGAGCCCACCCCATTTTTTTTTATATACTTTTTTTTACCATGTAAATTTTAGTTTTTGATTTTTTTTATATGGACTAGTCCAACTCTAGTCCCTCCAAATTTTTGGTAGCCCATCCCGGTTATAATTTCTGGATCCGCCCCTGAGTCTCTTGCTGGACGGGATTATGAATACCAGTAAATCGTCATCATAGATAAGATGTAAAACTGCAGAGAATACCTCTCTCTCCCTCTCTTTGATCTACCCACGATCTCAGACTCTCTCTCTCTCTCTCTCTCTCTCTCTCTCTATATATATATATATATATATATATATATATATATATATATATTTGTGGGTAGATCAAGTACAAGAATACTCTTTAACTTGGATTAGTTTATCTCAATTGACATGTGTGAGCGTTTGTATAATATTATAGAGGGGAGAGTCAAATATCAGCTGTATCATTGCTAGATGTAGAGCCACCTGAGTAATCTAAAATATAAACACAATATTAAGTTCCTCCATACATTGATATGAAGTTAATACTTTATGTTTGTGGATAGGATAATTTGTAAATAAATAATCTGAATTATTTTTTGGTAAGTTAATACCTTTTGCCCCTTACCATACATGACAATTTGGATCTTTTTCTATTGAAACAATGAAAAAAAAATTATTTTTAATAGAAATATTCATTAGAAATAATTTTAAATCTGCTGGAGCTCCGCTCTCCTCCACACTAGAATATAGGAATACAATGATGACTGGATTTAATTTTAAGTCAATTTAGAATAGATAATCAATTAGTAAAGTTGGGATTAGAACATAATAGTGTTTCTGCTCTTAGAAATTGATACTTCAGGAGAATGAAGTAAAAAAAAAAAAAATTCAGAAACCCAGCAATTTGGATATAAAATTAAGTATCGTCCTAAGAAAAAGTAAGGCTTAATTGTAACTTGATACCCTCAACTATTCCCATTTTTCAAATTGATACCCTAAACTTTTTTTTGTAACAACTTGATATCCTGAAATAAAATTGGACGAAAATATCCCTAATATAATTTCAAAACTACACCCCTCCACCGAAAAACTATTCTGCTAAAAAGTAAAAGGGAGGGATAATTTTGTCCTTTTTTAAATTTTGGGTATCAGATTGAAAATAATAAATAGTTGATGGTATCAAGTTGTTGAGTAAAAAAGTTTAGGATATCAAGTTGAAAAACAAGAATAGTTGAGGGTATCAAGTTGCAATTAAGCCAAAAAGTAAAGATGATATCCATATTCACATTTTACTGATGCTTTTTAGAATATGATAACGTGGTACTCCAAACTAATTAAATGTACATGAAAAATCAAATTTTGTGTTGTTTAGAAAAACAACCACCATGTATACACATGCATCATTATTATATGTTGGGGTATCATGTAATTGTGTAAGAACATTTAACCAGATATTCCTCCACTGAGCCGAGTACGACGATTATCTCCTAATCATACAAAATAGTTACCACTTATCATAAGACTTTCTAACTCCACTTCTTCTCGTTCGACTGTGTCGGATCGATATGATCTCACAAAATAAATCAGATACGTACATACTACGAAATTAATAAAACAAGAGTTCAATATAATAACTAAGGCCATCTCTCCCACCGATTGTTTCTACTTCAATTTGTATCCTATGTGATGGTAATGTAGTATAGAGAATGTCTATTCTCATAAAAAAACCATCTCTCGTACCAACTAATATATATTAGATGTCACATAATTAAATTGATTGTTTTATTTGTTGTCACACAGAGTAAAAATATTTTTTTCTGTTTGCAACTACCAAAGTATGAAATTTTCTTAAAGCACAGTGACAATTATGATAGGATAGAAACTTAGACCTTATTTTATTCACCATAATCGAAATCTTAACGTAATCAAAATTCAGAAGAAGAAAATCATTTTTTTTATTTGATCATATTACATTACAGTGAACCAAATGGGCCTTAATTTTAGAAATTCCTTCCCCTCGTTATCCCAAACCCATGGCTACTGCTCCTCGGGAACAACAAGCTCGACCCGACCTTCACGTTGTCCTTGAATTCGCAAGGTTGGTCCTCGTCGATCCTTCCCACCACCACGCTCTGGCTCCTCCTCACGCCGACGTTAGGCTTGGCAGCATCGGCATGCCTAGCCTTCGATACGGCACGGATGAGCTGGCGGAGGTCTTGGTTGTCGAGACAGTCCGATCTCGACGAGGAGGAGGAGGAGAAGCTGTTGCTGAAGTCCGAGAACGACGGGTAGGAGATGCCTCCACCGCCGTACTGCCCGACCTGCCCAGCGCAGGCCGTGATGCCCTTGACGTACCAGTCCCGCACGCTGCACAGGACGCGCATCGGAGCCTTCAAGCACCTGCTCAGCCTACTACTGCTGCTGCTGCTGCTGCTGCTGCTTCTTCCTTTGCTCATGTCGAACAAGAGTTAGTTGCAGAATGGTTGGTCGTTGAGAACACGAGAGTGGGGTTTTCTTATATATAATGCAACATATTTTGATATCAATAATGTTAAGTTTACAACCCTTTTACAACCTTCACCCATTTGCTGACATGTGGGCTAAGCTACCACCTGGCCCACATGTAAGAAAATGGATCAGTGGTTGTAAGAGGGTTGTAAACATTTGGTTGTAACTGTAGCATTACTCTTTTGATATTGGACGCTGCTACGTGGATCGTATTTTTGGTCCGCAGTCCACCTGACAGTCTCACATTGATAGATATACCGACAGTGATCCTCACGCAAATAGAAAAGACGAATAGGATTCAGCCACGTAGGTCTGCAGTTATGTCCGTAGGCTATTTATTATTTCCGTTTGACGTCATTTGAGCCCGTGGTGTGAGTACTTAGTTAATTACACGAATTGGACTAGAATAATGACCAGTGGTAGGTTTTGTCCAATAGGAAAGGTACGGCCATTGTTGACAATAGAGGCCAGCTAACAAACACCAAAGACAACGTCGGCTAATCTATGCTGATCATTTTGTAATTTACTGGTACGAGTTTAGTGAAATGTTGTTTTCATCCAGAAAGATTCAGGAGCGTTCATGGATCCCTCAACATGGCTGCTGCTTTTGCTTCTTCTTTTTAAATACGGTGGGCCTAGTTCTGAAAGAGGTAGGCGGCTGCTTCTAAAAATGTGCTTTTGTTACTGCTTTTTGACGAGCAACATCAATCCCAAATCAGCCCCAAGTTGATTTTTTTTTCTTTCCTAAAAAGTAGAAGCATTTGAAGCAAAATTTCAAATCAATCCCTCTTACTTTCAGAAAGCATTTGTTTCACTCATTTTTAACTCATGGTCGAGGAAATATCAATGGACTTTTTTTGACCCGGGCCATGGAGAAAAGCGGTCATCACAGTCCAACATATTTACTTAGGCCTCGTTTGATTCGCAGAATAAAAGGAAAAGGAAATCAATTTCTTAGCATTTTCTTTCCTTTGAGAAATTATAATTTCCATTGATATTCTTTTTCGACGTTTGGAAATGCCAAAGAATTTGGAAAAGAAAGTGAATACTTCAATGTGGGAAAGTGATTCCTTGCTTGGATGGATGGAATTATTTTTCCTCCTAATTTTTCTTCCATTGGGAATCACTTTCCTTTCCTCCTCAATTCCCTTGACACCCAAACATAAAAAAGTAATCACTTTCTAACCCGATGATTCTGCGAACCAAACGAGGCCTTAGTCCAAACAGAACGGCATAGAATTTTTCATCATATGCATGCGTTCGTACCTACGATGGATCATGAACTCACCTCCAAGCATATCGGTCATGATCACCGATAACTACAATGAGTGGCCGCATAAACTGGGAGCACCCCCAATAACATATCTACTGGTGAGTGTTGCAGATGTACAAAAGTGGAGATACATCATGGAAAATGTTTCTAACCGTCATCTGGTAGTAGACCAAGTGTCGGATGGCTATAAATAGCCATAAGTTTAAAGAAGAAATGATACGTAGATCAATCAAATAATTTATTAAGTTTATTTATCTCCACTTTTATATCAAAAGTGAAGAATTTCGGGGCTCTTCGAAAGTAGTCCACTGTTAACGAAGCTACATAGTAGATGGCAGCTCTTGCTTGTTATGCTACCTATGCATGTATCCTTCTGAGGATTCACGTTGGCATTTAGGGGGCATTTGGTTGAAGTTTTTGAGGGTTGGAAATGGGATTTGAATTCCTTATCCATGTTTGGTAAGTTTAGGATTGGAAATGAGAAGGGAATATGAGGGGGTTAGGTGGGAAAGCTATTCCCATGGACGTGGGAAAGCTATTCCCAAGCCCCCTCTTGGGAATAGATTTGTTTTTCTAGGAATGATGTTTGACTATTTTGTTTGGAAGATTATACCCTCGTTTTATTTTCAAATTTTCAACTCTCATCCCAAACATGTGAATCATCATGAAATTAGTGAAAGAGTATTAAAGTAAAACTAAATAAATTAAGATTCCTATCCATGTGTGAACCAAACATGAAAATAATTTATTTTAAAATTTTGAACTACATATTCCCAACCTAACCAAACAAGGGTATGGAAATGTTGAATTCATTTCCCATGGGAAAGAAATTGAAAATCTATTTCTAGGAATCCAAAAACTTGATCCAAACGAGCCCTTAGGCCTCGTTTGGTTCGCGGAATGGAAAGGAAAGGAAACTGATTCCTTGGTATTTCCTTTCCTTTAGGAAATTATAATTCCTATAAACTTTCCTTTCCGGTGTTTGGAAAGATCGGAATTATAGCCGGAATATATCTTTAATTTTCATTATAGTGTTTGGTGTTTGTAAGGAAAGGAAACAAAATCACGTCAATTTTTCAAAAATACCCTCGTGCTAATAAAAATAATTATTACTTAGAAATATTTTTGTCTAAAAGATATTATGGATAAAAATGGTAAATAATATTATGAACATGGATATTTTGGTCAAAACTTTTTGTAATAAATGCAGAAAAGTTGGAGGAAAAGTGATTCCTTAGATAAATGGGAGGAACCACTTTTCCCCCTATTTTTCTACCTCTTGGGAATCATTTTCTCTTTCCAACAACTTTTCTTTGGCTCCCAAACATAGGAAAGGAATCACTTTTCTTTCCCAAGCTCAAATTCCGGTAACCAAATGAGGCCTAAGGCGTAGCAGAAGACCCAACAAGTAGAAGTAGCGCCAAACATTTATCCTAGGTTTATAATAATATTTTAGATTTTACAAAAAAATAGTTTTCTAAATAATTTTATTATTTACTACAAGTTAATTTCATTAAAACTAATATATAAATCAATTCATAGAATTAAATAAATTAATTATCAAATTAAAAACTATTCCTAAATCTACCCACACCCAAACCCAACTCCAACCCAAACCGTGGGCCCACGCGTCAGCGGCTGACAAAACACAACGGTGTCTGCTGGTCAGCCATTCAAAAAGGCACTCACTTGCACTTTTTGTGTCACCCACAACGAGCCGTAAGCCAACTTCGAGTATGAGTTAGAGTGGGCTTAGCCGGCCCTAGTCGAAGGATCTGGACAGAATTGTGCCAATCCATCCTTCCACATGTCCCCATCCCCTAGCCGCATTGCCCTGAGCCGAGTCTATATAAAGTTTTTTTTAGGCTTTTTTTTTTCCCATAATTTTGAAAGTTTTATTCCAAATAGAATTTGAGAGAGAGAGAGAGAGAGACTTCGTTAGGTGATTACGTGTAGCTCCGGACGTTGAATCATGTTCCATTTTTTCATCGGCTTTACCTCTTTGGTAATCTCTTTGAATATATAGATTTATATTTTAAATTTATTAACTTGATTTCTGTAGAATTTATTTAGTGTCAGGTGTCTGTTAAACAAACGTCTATCAATATTTTCGTGATTCCCAGATCTCCCGATTCCGAAATCACGAACTATTTACTTGATTCGAATAGCCAGAACATAGTTAAATTATTTGCTTAACGAGTCCTGCGACATAGAAGAGGTGCAAGAATATAGCCAAGAAACCCCAACTTAGCCTCACCAAAATGGAGGCTACTATGAAATCTCATTATCTTGATGGGCCAGACTGTCTTAGCCTTTCGACAACCATACAGGTTAGACCATCTTTGGCCTTTTATTTCTTGCAGCTTTGCAGGCTAGATGAGCATTGCCTACCCACAACCTTACTGGCTGATAGGCTAGTCTCGCTGAAGGCTTAGCCTCGTCGGATAGCTACTCAGCATCACCAGACACTGCTATACATACTCACGCATGATAGTCTCGAGGATCCATCATGATTAGGGGTGTGCATCGGTCAGTGGTCGATCTATTTGGTCATTAATCGGTTTGAAAATAATCACAGCTGAACCAAACCAACCAATTTGTCGGTTCGATTTTGAAACCGACCGACTTGGTTCGGTTCGGCTAATCGGTTTTGATCAGACAAAAAATTTCAAGTAATAAAAGTGTTTCATAAAATAAATTCACACAAAAATAAATTATAACCATCTCCTGTTTGGAAGATGTTTGTATGAATTATAAAATAAATTCACACAAAAATAAATTTCAAGTAATAAAAGTGGTCATTAATCTTCTAAGTAAATCACTTGCACAATAAATTTCTTCCACAAATCCAAAATAATTTTCGAAAATAAACCATAATCTTAATAGATATATGAATTTAAGATGAAAAATAAACAAACCATGAGATGAATAAGTTGGACCGAATATAAACTCACTTTATGTTGCTACTAACTAGATTCGGTTTGATTCGATTTAAGCGATTTTTGGAATGACCAAACCATAAACCGTCGTCCGATTTTTTAAATGGTCAAGTCGAACCAATTCGACCGGACCATCGGTTCGGTTAAAAACCGACCGCTTCGATTCGATTTGGTTCGATTTGGTCCAAATATGCATACCTCTAATCATAACCACTAAACTAGCAACTCTTTGTGCTTATCCATCAATAACCTTCCAGGTTAGGCCATCCATGGCCTTTCAATAGCCTCGTTGTAGGCTTAGCCTCTCGTGAAGGCTAATTAAGTGAAGGCTAATTAGTAGGGCTGCAAACGAGCCAAGCCGAGCCAAGCTTTTGTAAGCTTGAGCTTGGCTTGACTATAATTAATCGAGCTCAAGCTCAAGCTCAAGCTCGAGCTTGATAAATTTTTTATTTTTGAGCTTGAGCTTGGCTTGAGCTTGTTTATATTAAGCTTGAGCTTGACTTGGTTTGAGCTCGAGCTTGGCTTGATAAATAAGCTTGATAAACAAGCTCGATAAGCTCAAAATCAAACTCGTTAAGCTTGCTTTCAAGTTCGCTCATATTTATTTCAAGTTCATTAAGCTTGATTTCAAGTTTAACGAGCTCGATTTCAATTTAGTTATGTTTGAATTCAAGTACCTGTAATATTGACAATTTATTTATAAAAATTTAATTAAAGAAGTTTCTTAATACCAATTATTAAGGACATTATTAAGGACATATAAATATATAATATGCGCGCGCGCGCGCGCGCACACACACACACACACACACACACACACACATATATATATATATATATATATATAGAGAATAAGGGAGGTAGGGTGCCACCTCACGGGAGGGTGTCTACTTGTCACCCCCCCCATGCTATCATCAAGCACCCATGTGCTTGATGATAGCATGGGGGGGTGACAAGTAGACACCCTCCATAGGGTGCCACCTCACCTCCCTCATCCTCTATATATATATATATATATATATATAAATTCAACAAAGAACAAACGAGCTCATAAACGAGCCAGCTCGCAAGTTCAAACGAGCCGAGTACTTCTAAGTTTGAACTTGGCTTGTTTATTAAACGAGCTCAAAAATGAAGTTGAGCTCAGCTTGTTTAGTAAACGAACCGAGCTCAAACAAGCTTTATCGAGCCGAGCTTCGAGCAGCTCGCAAACTGCTTGGCTCATTTGCAGCCCTACTAATTAGCATCGCCAGACACTACTACTCCATATTCACGGGTAGGGAGCCATCATGATCCTTTGCCCTTGGCTGCCATTCCAAGTGGACTAATATGTCATTTAGCTTTATGGGCTACCCTCGGCAGGCTTGCCCCGCCAACAGTGGCGGATCTACATTGAAGCCACTGGGGGCCGTCCCCCAGTGATTTTTTTAATAGATTATTATACTTATTATTTTTTTTTTTTTAGATGTTGCCTCCAAACTCCTTTATAATTGTGTCCCTAGTGAATTATAATTCTGGATCCGCTAGTGCCGTCAAGTTGACTGATATGTCATTTAGCTTTATAGGCTACCCTCTCCACATGCTTAGAGCATCTCCTAACCATATTCTGAGTTTAGAAAAAATGGTTGCCACATAGAAATGACAAGCTTTCATTTCAAAAGTTATTTTCCAATGGAAATGTGGAATAAATCATGAAGTTGACATAGCAATGACATGGCAAGGACAATGTGAAGTTGGTTGTCTAGATCTAGACAATGCACTTCACAATGACTTTGTCTCCACATCATCAATTATGAATATAAATATTTATAAAAAAATGAAAAGTGGAGGAGTTGTCTTGGAAGCTGGAAAAAAATACTTTTTATTGTCTTCTTAATATTTTTACATTGGAGAACACTTTTTTATCTCATTGTCTTGTGTCAATATTATTTTGCCACATAGAAAAAATATTGTCTTGTGTCTCATGCCACGTAGGAATTATAACACAAAACAAGGCAATATTGTTGGAGATGCTCTTAGCCCCCTTAGGGACTCGACACGCTTCAATGGGTGAAGCTTTGTCTCTTTTGTCAGATCATGAACGGAACAATTGTTCATGTGCTGACCAGACTCCCATCAGCATACTCTCCAAGAACATGCTTCGTTGGAAGATTTCATTGTAAACTCGGTACTATAAGCATTTTAATCTTCTTACATTAAAACAAAGTTTTTAGTTGTGTAGTCTGGGCAACATCTATATAACGTATCTATACTCGATCGTAGGATCCAAAGGACTCAGAGAGGTCATTGTTGTCTATTCCTCCTAAATATTCTCAGAGCTTAACCAAGATGCTCTCACCGCTTGGTTAGAACCAAAACCTTAACCATAACGTGGCACTATAAGTTGCATTTACATACAGTAAGAATATCATAAAATTAGAGAATTTTGGCGACGCATTCAATGAGGAAAAAAAAACCCAAAGATTATACATCAACTGAGGACAAAAATCCAAAGATTATACATCATGCATGTTTTGAAATTTAAATACATCTCTAATTTTATGATGGACTCTTCATGTTTTTTTGTATATGATGATTGTAAATAAACTGTGGGCCACTTCAAAATTATTGTAGCTAGAGCATCCACAGTGGAAGACATTTTATGTGCTACATTTTGACTTTAACCAAATTTTATAGCACTTGAAGGCTATAGGATAATTGTCCATACTTGAAAATTAGTAGAAAGCTAAGAGACACTCTAGATTTAAAATGTGTGCTAGCTCCACTACATTAATTTCTGGGCTCACAAATATTAACCAATTTTACCAAATATGGAAAGAAAATAAGAAAAAAAAAAGAGAGAAAAAAATATTACCAAACATGAAAAAAATAAAAAAATATAGAAGATGTTAATTTGGAATATTTCTTTGGAGTGTACCATTGTGTGCCAATATCAAAGGGACACTCCAAAAATATATTTACACAATTTCTAATAATTTGGAGTACGTGTTTGGAGTGTCTCTAATGTAGATGCTCTTAGAGTATTTCTTTGGAGCGTACCATTGTGTGCCAATATCAAACACTCCAAAAATAATTTACACAATTTCTAATAATTTGGAGTACGTGTTTAGAGTATCCACAGTCGGAGAGGTTTCAACTTTCAAGTGCTATATTTTGACTTTGCTTACAATTTGTAGCACTTGAAGTCTGCAATGAACACTTGTTCACATTTGAAAATTGATAGAAAGCTAAAAAACACTCCAGATTTAGAGCATGTCCTATCTTTGCTATATTAATTATTTGGCCCACAAATTAACCATTATTACCAAAAAGGAAATGAAAATAAGAGGAAAAAAAGGGAGAAAACATATTACCAAACATGAAAAACAATAAAGAGAAAAAAAAGAGGAAGAATATTAATTTGGAGTACTTGTTTGGAGTGTATCATTGTACGTCAATATAGGAGACACTTCAAAAGGAATAATTGACACAATTTTATCCACTATTGATGCTCTTAAATAGTACAATATATTCCACTTATGGCTACTTATTTCCTCTTTTTTGGGAATAAATTTACTATTGTAGTTAAAGAGTAAAATTATGCAAGCCATCACAAATCAATTAGCAGCATGCAGGAAATTAAAGAAATACAGCTATAAGACTAAAGAGAGAAATCAGACTATAATGAAATACAATCAGAGAAAATTGGATATAGAAGTACAATCCTAAATAAGAAGGGTATAATATCCCATATCCATAATCAATGAAAAAGATCATTATTATTTATCTACATGCAATGCTCTCTCCATGAAAAGAAAATTAAAAAAAATAAGGAAAATTCTCTAATCCAAGAAATGTCCATCTAAGCTAACACATTGGATCCCCTCCTCCTCTTGATCCCCGCCCCACGGCTACTGCTCCTCGGAAACAGCAAGCTCGACCCGACCCTCACGTCCTCCTCGAACTCGCATGGCCGGTCCTCGTCGATCCTCCCCACTACCGCCACGCTCCGGCTCCTCCTCACGCTAGCCTTCGTCGCGTCCGGAGTGCTTCTCTCCTCCGATCTCGACGCGGCACGGGTGATCTGGCGTAGGTCGTCCCTGTCGAGACCGTGCGGCGGCGGCCTCAAGTAGGAGAAGCTGCTGTCGCAGGCGAACTCCGCGAACGAAGGGTAGGACACGCCTGCGCCGCTGTACTGCCCGACCTGCCCGGCGCAGACGGTCATTCCCTTGACGTAGAGGTCCCGCACGCTGCGCAGGACCCACGTGGGAGCCTTGATGCACCTGCCGAACTTGCTGCTGCTGCTGCTTCCTTTGTTCATGGTGGTTCCTTCGATATGGGCTTCGACTACTTAGAGAAGCAGCTAGCTAGGTTTGATTTTTATATAGGATGGGGATTGATAGTTGAAGAGAGAAACGGTGGAGTGAAATATATATGGATACGGAAATGTTAAAGAGCCCGCGGTCTATGTCCACCCCGGACGTGACTGCGGACTGACATGTCCAAATCCAATGGTCTCCCCCTATTTGTATGGGACCCGCCACCAAATTCCTAACGATAAAGTGCCACGTAAACCACGGGCCAAACTGTGGGCCAAAAATACAGTCCACGTAGTATCAGCCATATGGATATACATAGGACACTAGTTTTGTAGACGCAACTGTCTGCCGCCAAGTGGCGAGCTCCCATTACCTCCTGGTCCAAATTTTAAGAGGATGGGATCAGTGCGGAAAGACCAATAATTGGTTGCCACATAGGTATGCAGTCACGTTCGTCATAATCCACGGACAAAATATTTTTAATATATTTAGTAGGACTCGGACTAGGATAAGGACGAACGATAGTTGCGAAATTAGGAAGGAACGAGTAATATTGGCAAAACCCTAACTACCCCCATCTCACAGCAGCTAACCCTTTGCTATTAGGATAATTATTTTCATACACAAGAATTGGAAATTTATCATTTCTCGATTTTTAAATAATAATAATAATATTAATTTTTACTTTATAAAGCGGCTCCAAATCGGTAGAAGAATAAGCCGTCTCAACTGTATGTAATATATGCATATTCTCAATCAATTTAAAAAATACAAAACTAACTTCTATTTTGATTAAAAATTAATATAAATATTTTTATAACAAATTCTAATTAAAATATAAACATGTATATAACAAATCTTAATTCAAGTATATTCAAATAACCTGTTTTTCAACAGTATCAATAAAATTTATTATAAGTGAATTTACTACTAATAATTCTAATTAAAATATAAATATATCTATAACAAATTTTAATTAAAATATGAACATATAAATAAGTCTTAGATCAAATATATTCAAATATTTAAACTATTTTTCAACCATATAAGAAAAGAATTATTGTACATACAAAGCACGAATAATAATAATAATATAAATCGCACGTGAATTTACTAACTACTAATCATAAGAAAATCATAAGTAAACCCAAACCCTGTTTAAGTGAGGTATGTCTCAATTTTTCTAAGCTAGTTGTGGAGTCTAAATTTTTACACATACAATAGGAAAATAATAATTCCTTACATTTCATCCAAATTTTTAAAAAATTCAAAATTGGTAGACGTGTAAAATAAGGAAGGCAATAAACTTTTAAATTATGGGTATAAATTTCCTCCAATATAAAATATGTAGTTGGATATTGCGGAAAATATTAAATACATATCAAGTACATTGGATTCGGATTCAATGACAGATATAATTAGATGAATCTTGCGAATCATTCCATAATGTATGTTTCATTCCCATAATTCGATTGATTGTCTTTGAGTTCAAAGTTCTTTTATGTGCCTATTTTGGTATGAGTTGTAAATACAATCACCTTCAGTCATTTTTAAAAAAAAAAACTTTCAAATAATAAAGAGAAGGTTAAAATTTGGGGGAATTGAAATTGCCAAATATCAATATCTCAATTCTCTATATATGAAAGAATGAATGAGATATTGGTTACCAAAAAATTTATATTCGTACACATTTTTCATATATGCATGCATTAATATTGCAAGAAATTGGCACTAGCAAAAACATTTGCAATACAAGATTTCCAATTCAAAGAATTTTGAAATACTTAATTAGTAGGTATTTAGCTGTCCAAAGGTCCAAAATTTTAAAAATCATCAAGAAATATTAGATTTATTTTATATAAAAGTAATCTTATTTTAAATATTAGTGTTGCACAATTTAGTAGAATGATACGGTTGATAAAAGGCTCATCCTAAATTGGAATCATTTGACTTCTCTGTTGTGTTCAGCACCAGATATAATTCTGGATATAACTTGAACTGTCCAAACTAGAACAAGTAATGGACTTGGAATAAAAGGTTTAAAATTTGATTGTTTCAACTATTGAGGTTAATAGATAAGTGGTGTAATGTTTCAAAAATATACTTAAATATATTTTTAAAGATATGAATGATTATACAAAATGGTAAGAGCATCCACAGTGGGAGAGATTTCGAGTGCTACATTTTGATTTTAGTCAAATTTTATAGCACTTGAAGAATACAATGGGCACTTGTTCATACTTGAAAATTTAGTTCTATATTAATTTCTGGGCCCACAAATATTAACTATTGTTATCAAACAAGGAAGAAAAAAAAAATAAAAAGTGGGAGGAATTTTTTAGCAAATATGAAAAAATATAAAGAGGAAAAAAAGGAAGGAGGTTAATTTGGAGTATTTGTTTGGAGTGTACCATTGTGTGCCAATATCAAGAAAACACTCCAAAAGTAATAATTTACATAATTTTTAATAACTTAGAGCATGTATTTGGAATAATTCCACTGTGGATGCTCCAATCATGTCTCTTTGTCCATATATATATATATATATATATATATATATATATATATAATATATATATATTTTTTAGTTTAGTGTTCGAATTCCGGTGAAAGCTGTCCATCAATTACCTATTTCAAACTATTATAGAGAGAGAGTCTAAGTATTTTTTAAAAGATATAAATGAATATTTAAAATGATAATATTAATAAAAGACATGTTTATTTACAGATCAGTACAGTATAATAATAAAATTATTAAGGTCTTTGTATAGGATTGACATGTAAAATTATATGGAAAAATATGATATATATAAAAAAAATTAAAAATTTATTCCAATTTTATTAACATATTCCTTCTGAGCTCTTCTAACAAACTTTCAATGAAAAACTATAAGAAAAAAGTTTTGATCGTCTTTGTTGTTGGAACAGCAACAAATTTAATACCATACTAGGTATTTTTGTCAATAATTCAAAGTGATTTCTAGTATTTACACTATGACAAATGGCTCAGTGTGACTCATATTGGGATAAAAATAATTTGTAACTCTTTCGCCCTCCTCCAGAAAGAAATTTATCCAAGGCCCAATATATGTTGGGCCAAGCTTCGTTCGCACACCGGCAGCAAATAATTCAAAAAATGTGCCATGCAATATTTTCATGTCCAACGTAGCAAAAACTTCATCAAATTTGTTCTAAAACGAACTTGCTTTTGAATCTTCTAGTTGATCATCCGGCAGAGCCAACAGAGAGTTATTGCTATTATGCAGTCGACAAAAAAGCTAAACTAATGAAACCTGCTATGGCCAGAACCGACCTATGGGATTTGGTTGTCCATTAATTTTTATTGTAGATCGATTCTGAAGAGTCACTTGCGATTAGGGGTGTGCATAGGTCGGTGGTCGACCTATTTTGTCACAACCGAAGTCGAACCGAACTTAATCGGTTTGAAAATATTTGCAACCGAACCAAACCAATCAACTGGTCGGTTCGGTTTTGAAACCGACCGACTTGGTTCGGTTCGGTTTGGTTCGGCTGGTCGGTTTTTATGTCCAAAATTATAAGCAGCAATCAGCCAATTCAGACACAAAATAACCTGATAATGATATGCAATCATGCAAATTAACCTGATAATTGTATGATGAATAAGAATATTGCAATGTCCAATTATCCAACAGGCCAATCAGACACAAAATAACTCCAATTCAAGATATCAATAGGCATTCATTCATTCAGAGGCAAAATTAGAACCTACTGTTTAATCGCAAGGGGGGTTGATAGGTTCTTACACTCTGGTGACGCGGTTGTCCCGGTTGCATGTGATGTGGAACCAAGTGCAGGGGCTGACGAGGGTCGGATCCCAGCTCCGGAGGACGTTCTCCGGATCTGACAAGCTCCTCCTCAGCGCGTACAGAGCGTCCCCGTCCGAGTTCGAGCTCGCCACCGCCGCCGCCGCCGCCGCGAGGAGAGCGCACGCAATGATCTCGGCGGCCATGGAGGACGGATTTGGAGTGGGAAGTCTAGGGTTAGCGTTTCGAGAAGTAGTCTAATTCCTCTCACTGAGATTTGATTTGATTTGAATTGGGGAGTCGGTGGGGATGACGATGGATGAGACTCTCAACAGTTGATTTGATATACAGATAGAGGGAGGGTCGGAGCCGGCGCCGGAGAGGGAGGGTCGCCGCCCGAGAGAGGAGTGGAAAAAATGGAGGGTTGAAATTAGGGCTGCCCAAATGAAATGAGAGAGAGAAGAAAAATTGGAAAGTTTGCAGCCACCCAACAGTTGGGTCCGGTCATGGGTGTTGGAACTTGGGCCTGTTGGTTCAGTATTGACTATTGAGTTTGGTCGGTTCAGCTATCCGCCCTAATTTTTTTAAACTCAGTATGAGTTTGGTCGGTTCGGTTTACAACGGTTTTTGGGCAACCCAAACCGTGAACCGAACCGAACCATCGGTTTTTAGGAAAATTGCAGCCGAACCAAACCGATCGAACCATCGGTTCGGTTAAAAACTGGTCGGTTCGGTTTGGTTTGGTTCGATTTCATCGGTTTGACTAAATTGCACAGCCCTACTTGCGATATTGATCGCTATTGATATTACGCTATTGATATTACACTGAGCCTGTGGGTTGTCCTAAACAGAAAAAATTGTCCAAATTCGAAGTCTTGTCTGACTTACCTCTGGGCCGGTCCTAGCTATAACTATTTGAATAACCACCATGCTTTCTTAATAATAAATTCTTTGACCTTCAGCTTTCATATGTTCTTTCGCATGCTACGTCTTGTACAATAGGAGTGGCAAGAATTTGTTGGTCCGTTGAGTCCTCGTCATGTGATGATATATACTATGGGAGAGCAGATTTCGATTTTTCCACCGAAACCGACCCGACCCGACCCGTTTAGAACGTTCGGGTCGGTTTATTTCGAAACGGTTCGACGCTCGGTATTATAAAGGAAATAAGCGGTTATCGGTTCGGGTTACGGGTTGAAAAAACGGTTCCCGACCCGAACCGAAAACCGATTTATTTTATTTCTTAATTAGTAAATTACTAAAATACCCCTCCCAAAAATCCTAATATAAAAGTCTTCAGCGATTCAGCCGCTTCATTTCTCTCTCTCTCCACTGGCCGCCGCTTCTTTCCTTCGAGAACCCTCTCTTCCGACCTGAGCCTCTCTCTCTCCTGTTCTCGTCGAGAAGAACCCTCTCGGCTCTGAGTCTCTCTCTCTCTCTCCTGCTCTCGTCGAGACTCTCGTCACTCTCCAGTCTCCACCGCTGCCACTCTCTCTCTACTGCTCAACCCACCGCTGCCTCTTCCGACTCCTGTAGGGTCGATCTCATCTACATCTAACCTAGATCTGTAAAGATCGGACCTAGATCTTTCAGATCTAACCTAGATCTCTCAAAGGGACCGGACGTCACTCATCTGACCTAGATCTGGTAAGAAAGTAACAAATTTTTTACAGTAAATTTTTTTTTACAGTAAATTTTTACTTTCTCTCTCATAATTAATTTTTACAGTAAATTATTGATTAAATTAATTTTTTCCTATTTTTCCGTATTGTTCAGGTCCCTTGCTTACTTGCTGTCTTGCTGTGCTGTCTAAACTCACTGTAAGTTAATTTTTTTTCCTAACCAGTCTCTCGAAATATTGGTCCGAGTCGTTGATATGGAAAAGTTGCAGGGTTGCTTGCTATGTTTGCTGCCAAATTTGCCAATGCAAAAAAAGAGAGGAAAAAATCTCTGTTAGCTGCCAAAATTTAATTATGTGTTTGCTTGCTATGTTTGCTGCCAAAATTTGCCAATGCAGAAAAAAATGAGGGAAAAAGAAAGCAATGTGCAATAATTGCAGTTTTATAATATGTGTCTGCTTGCTATGTTGGGTTATATTTGCATAATTGCAGTTTGCTTGCTATGTTGGTGTAAGTCCCCTGAATTTTCCGAATATTTTTCGAATTTTCTAATGAATTATTTTTAATAATTCATTCTATATAATTAATTTCGATTTGATTAATTTTGATTTAATGCTCTTTACCGTGACTTGGATTTCTAAAGCATCAGGGATGCCAGTCCCTGGAAACTTCCTTCTTGGAGTTTGTAGTAGACGAGATTATCTTCATGTTGATATATCGTGTCCCCTCGAACTTGTTCCCTTGTGCTCCATTGATTCGCGCAACTTCGGGTCAATTTAGACCAATTATCGTCTGCCGTAATTCGTGATTTAATTTCCAACTTAATTTCCGGGCCCGACATCGGTCCAATCCAGTCGACCCAATATATGGCCATGGCCCACATGAAGCCTACTACCCGCCTGCCACTTGTGTCCCACTTATTTGAGCCCCCACATGCTACTTATTTGCCCATGATCATAAATACCTGTTTTTAATTCAAATATTGCACCCTGTCCATTTGGCCCAACCCGGCTCCACTGAACCCAGTCCAAGCTCCTTGTTACCCTCATTAATCCATACACTAATTTTTCCCTACTCTAAAATATCCCTTTATCTCTCTACTTATTTAATCTTATTTATCCCTTGTATATATATAGTACATATGTATATATAGGTGTATGCATACATATGTATATACACTCACACTCTCTCTCCTCTCCCCAGCCGACCTATCCCTCTCTTTAATAACACACATAATATTTATCTCTCTCTCTCTCTCTCTCTCTCTCTCCTAAATATCTATTTATATAATATATATACACATATATATATAATATACTCTCCATGCTCTCCCTCTCGTCTCGTACACCCACCCCCCCCGAGGCAGCACCCCCTCCCTCTATTCTCCCCCTCTCTCTCTCTCTCCTCATTTATTAACACATCTCTCTCTCCTTCTAATACTATTCTCCCCATAACTCAAACAACAACAACACACACACATCACAACAAACCATCTCCAGCACCCGACACCCTTACTCCGGCACCCCCCCGCCATCCTCGCCGTCGGCAACCGCCGACCCCCAACCTCTCCTCCTCCTCTTTCCTTCTCCTTCTAAATACCATCACCTCTCCACCACCACTACACCATTTCCACCACCACCATCACCACCACTCTACCACCAACTTCATCACCAAACCGCCACCCCCGCAGTGTTCACCACCCGACCGCCGCACGCCCCTTGCTGCGCCGCTGCGCCAGGCCGGCGCCCCTCCTCGCGGCCAGCTGCGCAGCGCAGCAGTGCAGCAGCAGCACGCTGGCAGCCGCGCGCGCCCGGCCGGCCGCGCGCCGCCCCGGCCACCGCCGCCGCCCCGGCCACCGCCACGCCGCCGGAGCCCCCCCCCGGCAGTGCCGCCCCGGAGACCTCCCCCATGGCCACTGCCTTCCTCGTCGACGCGATACATAGGCGATTCGTGCGTTTTGCACGGAATCCCGTCGACGCGCGCGCGGACGAATTTCAGAATTCCGTCTCAGAACAGCGACTTCGTACCCATTTTCTGGACAATCCGACCGTTGGATCGGCGATTTCTTTGCGCCTCTCAATCTCAGTATATCCACATTCACTCCTCTCAAATTTCACCCGTTAATTTCATCGTTTGATACATCCAAACTGGCCACCAAGTTGACATTTTAATTTGAACTGTTTTTGGACAGTTTTGCGATGCCAACTCGCGGGGCGATCTGCCGTATCAGCTCCGTTTTGCGCGCTACTAGTTCGGTACACAGCTGGTATAACCCTCTCCTGCCCCCTTTAGATTCATTTCAGTTTGAGCTTGTTAGGTCGGTCGAATTCGACGCCAAAGTTGGCCGTTCGAATTCTTAGTGTTGCACTTGTAAAATTCATTTTTTGAACCCGGGACTCCGGATTCAATTTCTGACACCACCAGTAGCTCGTGGCGTCGTTCTGCATGTTTTCATATAAAGTTTGCTTGATTTGGAGAACGTGGGTCCTGCACGCATTTCGGTGCAAAGCGGGTCCCACTTTCTGGGTCAATGGGTCATTTTGAGTTCGGCTCATCGGAATCCAATTCCGGATACCGTTGAGTTCGTATCGTCATTCTGGACTCGTTGACATATAATTTGCTGAGTTTTGAGAACATTGGCTCCGACACGCTTTTCCGTGCAAATCGGTTCCAATGTCCTGGTCAACGGACAATTTGAGATCGGTCAACGGAATCCAATTCTGGATATACCGTTGGGTTCGTATCGTCATTCTGGATTCGTGGAACATATAATTGTGTTAGGTTTTGTGCACTTTTATTTGGCACGTTTTTCGGCAAAGTGTTCCAACGGCGGACATTATTTGGCCCAAAATTACCGTTTTGCCCCTGTGTCCAAATTAGACTTTTGGACAGGCTATCCTAGCTGATTTGACCATTCTGGACACGTTGGTGATATTTATTTTATCATCCGACAATATCTGTAGATTTTTACCCTATTATATAATCCTTCTCCTTTTGTGGTATTTTGAGTTCCATCGATTCCGGTGATTTCACAATCACTGAAATTGAATGTGTTGACCCCTAGATGTTTATATAGACTAGCCTTGACCCAGTTTGACCTAGTGTGACTCAGTGTGACCTAGTTTGACTTAGTTGACTGAGTCTGACCTAGATTGCGTAGCTTAATACTATAGAATCAAGCCTAACACTGTTGAACCCTAATTAGCTTATATATCTTATCTCTAGGTCTGTGGCATCACTCTAGCATCGACCCCATTTAACATCTCGGATCGCAGGCGAGTACATTCTCTGATCTTTTCATACTTGTTAGGACTTATATTCTTGCTTTAGATTACTTTACATGATGCTGTCACGTCATTATCACGATGGTACTATATGGATCTTATTATGCGATGTTATCTCCTCGGATGCATCAGATACAGTTGTCATGTGCTTTTCATGAACATCTTGTATTTCTTGTACCACCGCTGTTCATGTATACTCTTGTGCAATCTTGTACTCTCATCACGTGAGCAAACATGATAAAAACTCTTGTACAAAGTAACGTAACTTGACTGGATCCTTGTGTATTGATTGGGGAGGGTGAGTAGAAAATGGTTATGTGATCAAATCCCATCTTGTACAAATTCTTGTGAATCTTGTATATGTCCTAAACCCGTTTATATAAACCATCATATCTCTAATCACAGGTTACCTACAGTTTTACTTATCATATATAGAGATATTCCAGTTATCAAATCTCTCGCGTTTTTACATATATTCTTACAGTCCATGTATCTTACCTATGCATGCTTTACATTTCCAACATGATATGAACTGCGTGAGATGTATTGTACTCGTTCCGCTCCTGACTGGATAGTTATGAAAATATTACAGATGTTGATGCTAGCTGAGGTGGTTCCCACTATTCTTCTCTATGAGTTGCCTGGTAGATATCTTATTTAGTCGTTTGTTCCTTCTTTATTTTCCTGTCTTAGATCATTAGATTCTAGTTGTTCTAGTGATATTGCTATTAATTCTTGTCTTATCTTCCTTAGTTTTGTGATGTGACATGAGTACATTTCTAGTTATGGATTCTTAGATGTTGTAGTTAGTATAGTAACTTGACAGCATTCTACCGCCGATACTGCGGCGTAGGCTGGGCGTGGCCCACGTATCCGTATCCGTATATCCGGGTGCGGGTCGTGACACGTTTTTAGTGGTGGCCCATGCAGGTCAGTCTTTGCAATTAATGCGAAGTCGTGGTAGTACTTGAGCTTATCTGTACTACTGCGAGCCTGCCCTAGGATTAAGGTTGAGTCATGGAATATTTTAGGAATTTGGTACTCAGTCACATATTAGGAACTCTTGGTAGATTCCAGGGATGACCCCTGGGAATCTTATTTCGAACTTTTCGAAACTTTTCCGTTCTGTCCGTCCTGATTTCTGAAACATCGTCCGTTATCAACTTATCTTTCTTGGAATGAGTTTGTGGACCCCAGAGGGAAGGTATAAGATGAACTTATATATCTTCTAGGTCGAGACGAGAATATTTACCAGTCTCATATCAGGTTGAGATTGTTTTAGATTATATTCCAATGATTTCCTTTATCTTGACATAGATAGTACCTTTGGACATCTCCTGAGAATTTTCTCTAAACCCTATCTCGAAATCTGTTCCGTTAGTTTCCATCTACTTATCCTTGATTCATTGTTGGAATTTTGAATCTTGATGTTCATTGTTGACTTTTTGATATTGGTTTGAAGATTGGTTTCTCTGGATTGAGTTAAGATATTCTGATAAACATATTTTATGAGGACGACAGAAACGATAAATGTCTACTTTATTGGAGTTTAGAATTTATGCGTAGTCAATTAGCTAGCCTGACAAGGACATGGAGCCTGATTTTGGATATACTATCCTGGTTATGGCATTTAGATTCTCTTGCAGCCATACCGTTGGCGTGGTAAGGAATCTAGATGACATAATTTTAGGGTGTATACCCTAGTTATGGACTCTATCGTTTATTGCAGCTATGTTTACTGACGTGGCAAAAATTCTGGCAGCATGGTTTTGGATAGACGTGTATGGTTATCAGGTCATCTTAAGTTGATTTACTTCTTTTACCAATGGAGCAAGATAATTCCTACCATTATTTCTTGTCTATCATTGTTTTCGTTCCCATCGCATGATGATTTTTTTCTTCTTACCGTCATTTCTTTTGTCTTGTTTAGCTATGTCTTGATTACACCAATCAACTATCTCATATCTACATCTGTCATCTACACTTGAAAACTCTGAAAATTTTGAAATTTTCACATCTCAATTGTTTCTTAAATTTCGATACTGTTAAGATTTTGATTCCCTTCTGTCCATGACCAATCAATTTTGGTCGTCTTGTTTCGTGCCAAAGAGTCTTAGTTGCTGACTAGACTTGAATGAGTTCCAATTTCCATTGGGACCTGGATTTCCATCCTTGGATTCTCGTGCCCAGCCTTCGTTGATCTTATTCTCCATCTTGCCAAATTCTGATTTACTCGAAGGTTGATCAACTTAGATCGTGTTGAGACAAATTTCTTTATCGTGGTTGGATTTCAATGTTATTAACCCTCGTGCATTGCCTTCTGATTTTGATCATGTTTGGATTTTGGACACTCGTGTCTAAACTCTTTTCGACCCTGATTTCATTTTCTGATTACATCCAAATTCCTTGTGATTAGTCGTGCCTAGATGATTGGGCATGACTAAGACAACTTGGGATTTCCTTGAACGTGATTTCAACGATCATAACTATATATTTTATCTTGCCTCAAACTCGTGCCTAAATATTGCCTACCAACCTTTAATTTCGAGGACGAAATTTTTATAAGGTGGGTAGGATGTAAGTCCCCTGAATTTTCGAATTATTTTTCGAATTTTCTAATGAATTATTTTCAATAATTCATTTCTATATTAATTTCGATTTGATTAATTTTGATTTAATGCTCTTTACCGTGACTTGGATTTCTAGAGCATCAGGGATGCCAGTCCCTGAAAACTTCCTTCTTGGAGTTTGTAGTAGACGAGATTATCTTCATGTTGATATATCGTGTCTCACTCGAACTTGTTCCCTTGTGCTCCATTTGATTCGCGCAACTTCGGGTCAATTTAGACCAATTTATCGTCTGCCGTAATTCGTGATTTAATTTCCAACTTAATTTCCGGGCCCGACATCGGTCCAATCCAGTCGACCCAATATATGGCCATGGCCCACATGAAGCCTACTACCCGCCTGCCACTTGTGTCCCATTTATTTGAGCCCCCACATGCTACTTATTTGCCCATGATCATAATACCTGTTTTTAATTCAAATATTGCACCATGTCCATTTTGGCCCAACCCGGCTCCACTGAACCCAGTCCAAGCTCCTTGTTACCCTTCATTAATATCCATACACTAATTTTTCCCTACTCTAAATATCCCTCTATCTCTCTACTTATTTAATCTTATTTTCCTTGTATATTATATATGTACATATGTATATATGTATATATGTATAGGTGTATACACATATGTATATACACTCACACTCTCTCTCCTCTCCCCAGCCGACCTATCCCTCTCTTTAATATCTACACACACATAATATCTATCTCTCTCTCTCTCTCTCTCTCTAAAAATATCTATTTATATAATATATATACACAATATATATTATATATAAATATCTCTCTCATCTCTCTCTCTTCCTCTCTCTCCTGTACACATCAACCCCCCTCCCTCCTATGCACGAGCAGCACCCCCTCCCTCTATTTTCTCCCCCCTCTCTCTCTCTCTCATTTATTACACATCTTCTCTCTCTCTTCTAATACTATTCTCCCCACAACTCAAACAACAACAAAACCACAACATCACAACAAACCATCTCCATGGCAGCCGACACCCTTACTCCGGCCACCCCCCGGCCATCCTCGCCGTCGGCAACCGCCGACCCCCAACCATTCTCCTCCTCCTCTTTCCTTCTCCTTCTAAATACCATCACCTCTCCACCACCACTACACCATTTCCACCACCACCATCACCACCACTCCACCACCACTTCATCACCAAACCGCCACCCCCGCAGCCTTCAACCACCCGACCGCCCGCGCCCCTTGCTGCGCCGCCGCGCCAGGCCGCGAGCCCCTCCCCCGCGGCCAGCTGCCAGCAGCAGTGCGCAGTCGCTGGCAGCCGCGCGCGCACCGGCCGCGCGCGCCGCCCCGGCCACCGCCGCCGCCGAGCCCCCCCCCGGCCGTGCGACCCCGGAACCTCCCCCATGGCCACTGCTTCCTCCTCGACGCGATACATAGGCGATTCGTGCGTTTGCACGGAATCCCGTCGACGCGCGCGCGGACGAATTTCAGAATTCTCGTCTCGGGACAGCGACTTCGCGCCAATTTTCTGGACAATTCGACCGTTGGATAGGCGATTTCTTCGCCCCTCAATCTCGGTATATCCACCTTCACTCCTCTCAAATTTCACCCGTTAATTTCGTTGTTTGATACATCAAAACTGGCCACCAAGTTGACGTTTTAATTTGAACTGTTTTTGGACAGTTTTGCGATGCCAACTTCGCGGGTTCGTATCTTCGCCGTATCAGCTCCGTTTTCGCTACTAGTTCCGGTACACAGCTGGTATAACCCTCTTCCTGTCCCCTTTAGATTTCTTTCAGATTTGAGCTTGTTAGGTCGGTCGAATTCGACGCCAAAGTTGGCCGTTCGAATTCTTAGTGTTGCATTGTAAAATTCTATTTTGAACCCGGGACTCCGGATTCAATTTCTGACACCACCAGTAGACTCGTGGCGTCGTTCTGGCATGTTTTCATATAAAGTTTGCTTGATTTGGAGAACGGGCCCTGGCACGCATTTCGGTGCAAAGCGGGTCCCACTTTCTGGGTCAACGGGTCATTTTGAGTTCGGCTCATCGGAATCAATTCCGGATACACCGTTGAGTTCGTATCGTCATTCTGGACTCGTTGACATATAATTTGCTGAGTTTTGAGGACATTGGCTCCGACACGCTTTTTCGTGCAAATCGGTTTCCAATGTCCTGGTCAACGGACCAATTTGAGATCGGGTCAACGGAATCCAATTCTGGATATACCGTTGGGTTCGTATCGTCATTCTAGATTCGTGGATATAATTTGTTAGGTTTTGTGCACTTTTATTTTGGCACATTTTTGGTGCAAAGTGTGTCCAACGGCGGACATTATTTTGGCCCAAAATTACCGTTTTGCCCCTGTGTCCAAATTAGACTTTTGGACAGGCTATCCTAGCTGATTTGACCATTCTGGACATGTTGGTGATATTTATTTTATCATCCGACAATATCTGTAGATTTTCACCCTATTATTATAATCCTTCTCCTTTTGTGGTATTTTGAGTTCCATCGATTCCGGTGATTTCACAATCACTGAAATTGAATGTGTTGACCCCGTAGATGTTTATAGAGACTAGCCTTGACCCAGTTTGACCTGTGACTCAGTGTGACCTAGTTTGACTTAGTTGACTGAGTCTGACCTAGATTGCGTAGCTTATACTATAGAATCAAGCCTAACACTGTTGAACCCTAATTAGCTTATATCTTATCTCTAGGTCTGTGGCATCACTCTGAGCATCGACCCCATTTAACAGCTCAGGACCGCAGGCGAGTACATTCTCTGATCTTTTCATACTTGTTAGGACTTATATTCTTGCTTTAGATTACTTTACATGATGCTGTCACGTCATTATCACGGATTGGTACTATATGGATCTTGTTGCGATTTATCTCCTCGGGGTCATCAGATACAGTTGTCATGTGCTTTTACGAACGTCTTGTATTTTTGTACACCGCTTTCATGTATACTCTTGTGCAATCTTGTACTCTCATGATCACGTGAGCAAACATGATAAAAACCTCTTGTACAAAGTACGTAACTTGACTGGATCCTGTGTATGATTGGGGAGGGTGAGTAGGAAATGGTTATGTGATCAAATCCCATCTTGTACAAATTTTGTGAAATCTTGAATCTTGTATATGTCCTAAACCCGTTTATATAACCATATTGCTCTAAATCACAGGTTACCTACAGTTCTTGCTTATCATATATAGATATTTCCAGTTATCAAATCTCTCTCGTTTTTACATATTTTTTACAGTCCATGTATCTTACTCTATGCATGCTTTACATTTCCAACATGATATGAACTGCGTGAGATGTATTGTACTCGTTCCGCTCCCTGGATATGTTATGAAAATATTACAGATGTTGATGCTAGCTGAGGTGGTTCCCACTATTCTTCTCTATGAGTTGCCTGGTAGATATCTTTAGTTAGTCTTGTTGTTCCTTCTTTATTTCCTGTCTTATGATCATTATAGATTCTAGTTGTTCTAGTGATATTGCTATATCTTCTCTATCTTCCTTAGTTTTGTGATGTGACATGAGTACATTTCTAGTTATGGATTCTTAGATGTTGTAGTAGTATAGTATACTTGACAGCATTCTACCGCCGATACTGCGGCGTAGGCTGGGCGTGGCCCACGTATCCGTCTCCGTATATCCGTGTGCGGGTCGTGACACGTTTTAGTGGTGGCCCATGCGGTCAGTCTTTGCAATTAATGCGAAGTCGTGGTAGTACTTGAGCTTATCTGTACTACTGCGAGCCGCCCTAGGATTAAGGTTGAGTCATGGAATATTTTAGGAATTGGTACTCAGTCACATATTAGGAACTCTTGGTAGATTCCAGGGATGACCCCTGGGAATCTTATTTCGAACTTTTCGAAACTTTTCCCATTGTTCTGTCCGTGATTTCTGAAACATCTGTCCGTTCAACTTTATTCTTTCTTGGAATGAGTTGTGGACCCCAGAGGGAAGGTATAAGTTGACTTATATATCTTCTAGGTCGAGACGAGAATATTTACCAGTCTCATATCAGTTGAGATTGTTTTAGATTATATTCCAATGATTTCCTTTATCTTGACATAGATAGTACCTTTGGACATCTCCTGAGAATTTTCTTCTAAGCCCTATCTCGAATCTGTTCCGTTAGTTTCCATCTACTTATCCTTGATTCTTGTTGGAATTTGAATCTTGATGTTCATTGTTGACTTCGATTTTGATTGGTTGAAGATTGGTTTCTCTGGATTGAGTTAAGATATTCTGATAAACATATTTTATGAGGGCGACGGAAACGATAAATGTCTACTTATTTATGGAGTTTAGAATTTATCGCAGTCATATTAGCTACCTGACAAGGACAGGAGCCTGATTTTGGATATACTATCCTGTTATGGCATTTAGATTCTCTTGCAGCCATACCGGTTGGGTGGTAAGGAATCTAGATGACATGATTTTAGGGGTATACCCTAGTTAGGACTCTATCGTTTTATTGCAGCTATGTTTACTGACGTGGCGAAAATTCTGGCAGCATGGTTTTGGATAGACGTGTATGGTTATCAGGTCATATCTTAAGTTGATTTACTTCTTTACCAAGGAGCAAGATAATTCCTACCATTATTTCTTGTCTATCATTGTTTTCGTTCCATCGCATGATGATTTTTTTTCTTTCTACCGTCATTTCTTTGTCTTGTTTAGCTATGTCTTGATTACACCAATCAACTATCTCATATCTACTACATCTGTCATCTACACTTGAAAACTCTGAAAATTTTGAAATTTTCACATCTCAATTGTTTCTTAAATTTCGATACTGTTAAGATTTTGATTCCCTTCTGTCCATGACCAATCAATTTTGGTCGTCTTGTTTATCGTGCCAAAGAGTCTTAGTTGCTGACTAGACTTGATGAGTTCCATTTCCATTGGACCTGGATTCCATCCTTGGATTCTCGTACCCAGCCTTCGTTGATCTTATTCTCCATCTTGTCCAATTCTGATTTACTCGACGGTTGATCAACTTAGATCGTGTTGAGACAAATTTCTTTATCGTGGTTGGATTTCAATGTTATTAACCCTCGTCATTGCCTTCTGATTTTGATCATGTTTGGATTTTGGACACTCGTGTCTAAACTCTTTTCGACCCTGATTTCATTTCTGATTACATCCAAATTCCTTGTGATTAGTCGTGCCTAGATGATTGGGCATGACTAAGACAACTTGGGATTCCTTGAACGTGATTTCAACGATCATAACTATATATTTTATCTTGCCTCAAACTCGTGCCTAAAATATTGCCTACCAACCTTTAATTTCGAGGACGAAATTTTATAAGGTGGGTAGGATGTAAGTCCCTGAATTTCTCGAATTATTTTTCGAATTTTCTAATGAATTATTTTCAATAATTCATTTCTATATATTAATTTCGATTTGATTAATTTTGATTTAATGCTCTTTACCGTGACTTGGATTTCTAGAGCATCAGGGATGCCAGTCCCGAAACTTCCTTCTTGAGTTTGTAGTAGACGAGATTATCTTCATGTTGATATATCGTGTCTCACTCGAACTTGTTCCCTTGTGCTCCATTTGATTCGCGCAACTTCGGGTCAATTTAGACAATTATCGTCTGCCGTAATTCGTGATTTAATTTCCAACTTAATTTCCGGGCCCGACATCGGTCCAATCCAGTCGACCATATATGGCCATGCCCATGAAGCCTACTACCCGCCTGCCACTTGTGTCCCATTTATTGAGCCCCCACATGCTACTTATTTGCCCATGATCATAAATACATGTTTTTAATTCAAATATTGCACCCTGTCCATTTTGGCCCAACCCGGCTCCACTGAACCCAGTCCAAGCTCCTTGTTACCCTCATTAATATCCATACACTAATTTCCCTACTCTAAAATATCCCTATCTCTCTACTTATTTAATCTTATTTTATCCTTTGTATATATATAGTACATATGTATATGTATATATGTATAGGGTATACATACATATTTATACACTCACACTCTCTCCTCTCCCCAGCCGACCTATCCCTCTCTTTAATACTACACACCATATATCTATCTCTCTCTCTCTCTCTCTCTAAATATCTATTTATATAATATATATACACATATATATTATATATAAATATCTCTCTCATCTCTCTCTCTCCTCTCTCTCCTGTACACATCAACCCCCCCTCCCTCCTATGCACGCAGCACCCCCTCCCTCTATTTTCTCCCCCCTCTCTCTCTCTCATTATACCATCTCCTCTCTCTTTCTAATACTATTCTCCCCACAACTCAACACAACAACAAACCACAACATCACAACAAACATCTCCATGCAGCCACACCCTTACTCCGGCCACCCCCCCGGCCATCCTCGCCGTCGGCAACCGCGACCCCCAACCATTCCTCCTCCTCTTTCCTTCTCCTTCTAAATACCATCACCTCTCCACCACCACTACACCATTTCCACCACCATCACCACCACTCACCACCAACTTCATCACCAAACCGCCACCCCCGCAGCAGCCTTCAACCCCCGACCGCCGCGCGCCCCTTGCTGCGCCGCCGTGCCAGGCCAGCGACCCCTCCCCCGTGGCCAGCTGCGCAGCAGCACGCTGGCAGTCGCGCGTGCGCACCGGCGGCCGCGCGCCGCCCCGGCCACCGCCGCCGCCGGCGAGCCCCCCCCGCGCGCACCCAAGACCTCCCCATGGCCACTGCCTCCTCCTCGACGCGATACATAGGCGATTCGTGCGTTTTGCACGGAATCCCGTCGACGCCGCACGGACAAATTTCAGAATTCTCGTCTCGGGACAGCGACTTCGCGCCGATTTTCTGGACAATTCGACCGTTGGATCGGCGATTTCTTCGCTCCATCTCAATCTCGGTATATCCACCTTCACTCCTCTCAAATGTCACCGTTAATTTCATCGTTTGATACATCAAAACTGGCCACCAAGTTGACGTTTTAATTTGAACGTTTTTGGACAATTTTGCGACGCCAACTTCGCGGGTTCGTATCTTCGCCGTATCAGCTCCGTTTTCTCGCTACTAGTTCCGGTACACAGCTGGTATAACCCTCTTCCTGCCCCCTTTAGATTCTTTTCAATTTGAGCTTATTAGGTCGGTCGAATTCGACGCCAAAGTTGGCCGTTCGAATTCTTAGTGTTGCATTTGTAAAATTCTATTTTGAACCCGGGACTCCGATTCAATTTCTGACACCACCAGTACTCGTGGCGTCGTTCTGGCATGTTTTCATATAAAGTTTGCTTGATTTGGAGAACGTGGGCCCTGGCACGCATTTCGGTGCAAAGCGGGTCCCACTTTCTGGGTCAACGGGTCATTTTGAGTTCGGCTCATCGGAATCAAATTCCGGATATACCGTTGAGTCGTATCGTCATTCTGGACTCGTTGACATATAATTGCTGAGTTTTGAGGACATTGGCTCCGACACGCTTTTCCGTGCAAATCGGTTTCCAATGTCCTGGTCAACGGACCAATTTGAGATCGGGTCAACGGAATCCAATTCTGGATATACCGTTGGGTTCGTATCGTCATTCTGGATTCGTGGACATATAATTTGTTTAGGTTTTGTGCACTTTTATTTCGACACATTTTTCGGTGCAAAGTGTGTCCAACGGCGGACATTATTTTGGCTCAAAATTACCGTTTTGCCCCTGTGTCCAAATTAGACTTTGGACAGGCTATCCTAGCTGATTTGACCATTTTGGACACGTTGGTGATATTTATTTTATCATCCGACAATATCTGTAGATTTTCACCCTATTATTATAATCCTTCTCCTTTTGTGGTATTTTGAGTTCCATCGATTCCGGTGATTTCACAATCACTGAAATTGAATGTGTTGACCCCGTAGATGTTTATAGAGACTAGCCTTGACCCAGTTTGACCTAGTGTGACTCAGTGTGACCTAGTTTGACTTAGTTGACTGAGTCTGACCTAGATTGCGTAGCTTATACTATAGAATCAAGCCTAACACTGTTGAACCCTAATTAGCTTATATATATCTTATCTCTAGGTCTGTGGCATCACTCTGAGCATCGACCCCATTTAATAGCTCAGGACCGCAGGCGAGTACATTCTCTGATCTTTTCATACTTGTTAGGACTTATATTCTTGCTTTAGATTACTTTACATGATGCTGTCACGTCATTATCACGGATTAGTACTATATGGATCTTGTTATGCGATATTATCTCCCTCGGGGTGCATCAGATACAGTTGTCATGTGCTTTTCACGAACATCTTGTATTTCTTGTACACCGCTTTCATGTATACTCTTGTGCAATCTTGTACTCTCATGATCACGTGAGCAAACATGATAAAAACCTCTTGTACAAAGTAACGTAACTTGACTGGATCCTTGTGTATTGATTGGGGAGGGTGAGTAGGAAATGGTTATGTGATCAAATCCCATCTTGTACAAATTCTTGTGAAATCTTGTATATGTGTCCTAAACCCGTTATATAACCATATCATGCTCTAAATCACAGGTTACCTACAGTTCTTACTTATCATATATATAGATATTTCCAGTTATCAAATCTCTCTCGTTTTACATATATTCTTTACAGTCCATGTATCTTCTATGCATGCTTTACATTTCCCAACATGATATGAACTGCGTGAGATGTATTGTACTCGTTCCGCTCCTGACTGGATATGTTATGAAATATTACAGATGTTGATGCTAGCTGAGGTGGTTCCCACTATTCTTCTCTATGAGTTGCCTGGTAGATATCTTTAGTTAGTCTTGTTGTTCCTTCTTTATTTTCCTGTCTTATGATCATTATAGATTCTAGTTGTTCTAGTGATATTGCTATTAATTCTTGTCTTATCTTCCTTAGTTTCGTGATGTGACATGAGTACATTTCGTTATGGATTCTTAGATGTTGTAGTTAGTATAGTATACTTGACAGCGTTCTAACACGCCGATACTGCGGCGTAGGCTGGGCGTGGCCCACGTATCCGTATCCGTATATCCGGGTGCGGGTCGTGACAGTTGGGTTATATTTGCATACTTTAATTATGTGTTTGCTTGCTATGTTGGGTTATATTGCATAATTGCAGTTTGCAGTTTATAAATCAGTTTACAGTTTCATAAGTATTGGGTTTTATAAAGCAGACCCATGAATCAGTGTTTCAGTTTACAGTTTGCAGTTTTATAATATGTTGGGTTATACTTGCATAATTGCATTGTTACTAGGTTTAGTGCACACTGCACAGGGACATGTCAGTTTAGTTAATATGTTGCTGGGTTTATACTTAGTTAATGTTACAGTTTGCACAGTATAATTTAGCTGGGTTTATACTTAGTTAATATGTTGCTGGGTTTATACTTAGTTAATATGTTGCAGTTTGCATAGTATATTTTAGCTGGGTTTATACTTAGTTAATATGTTGCTGGGTTTATACTTAGTTAATATGTTGCTGGGTTTAGTGCACACTGCACAGGGACATGTCAGTTTAGGGTTAGGTCAAGGTTAGACAGGTTATAATTTAATTATGTGATATTTGTTAGGTAGCTTCCATCAATGGCAACAACTTATATTCGTGCAATGTGCGTATTTCTACATTTCTATGAAATTTCATATTTGTAGTTCCTATTTTGATAGCATAGTTTATTTTTTAGATGTCGCACGAAGGTGATCCACCTCAGCCACTAGTTAGTTCTCAGGCCACTAATGAGCCAATCTCCAATTCTAATCCGAGTCTTCGGGTTACTAGAAAATCTACCAAAAAAGGGGCAGCGTTTTGGATAGATTTTAATAGTTTTTTGGATGCGGAAGGTCGTCCAAAAGCTAGTTGCAAGCATTGTAAGAAAGAATATCATTGTCATAGCAAATTAAACGGGACAACCACTGTGAAAAATCATTGGATTGCATGTCCTTTGAATCCAAGAAACCATGACTCTACTCAGTCAATACTAAACTTGCAACCAAATGCAAAGGGCACGGATAGATACTAACTAGTTGGAAATTTAATCAAGATGAAGTCAGAAAGCTTTGACACGTATGGTGATTATATGAGCTTCCGTTTCGGATGGTTGAATGTGAAGGGTTTAGAAACTTTATGAGTGTTGCGTGTCCAATCTTTCGTATTCCATCGAGGTGGACCGTGGCACGAGATTGTTTCGATATTTACTCTATTGAAAAGAGTAAGTTCAAAACATTTTTGAGAGAGTCTAAACAAATGGTTTGTCTAACTACGGATTCATGGACATCGTTACAGAAGATAAATTACATGTGTCTTACAGTACATAATATGATGACTGGGAATTGAAGAAAAAATTATAAATTTCTGTCCAATTTCCAGTTATAAGGGGAGGCCATCGGGAAAGCGGTAGAGCATGTTTGCTTGATTGGGGTATTGATAGGGTATTTACTATCACAGTTGATAATGCTAGTTCTAACGATGTTGCTATTTCTTATTTGAGCAAGAAAATACAAAATTGGGAAAATAGCATTCTTAATTGCAAGTATTTACATATGAGATGCATCGCTCATATTGTAAATCTCGTTGTGGTTGACGGCTTGAAGTTGATGTCTTCAAGCATATCTCGTGTTAGAAATACAGTAAGATATGTGAGACACTCTCCTAGTAGATTCCAGAAATTTAAGGAGTGTGTTGAAGCCGAAAAGATACAAAGCAAGAAGTTATTGTGTCTTGATGTTAGCACCCGTTGGAATTCTACATTTGTTATGTTAGACACGGCTCAAAGGTTTAGAGTGCCTTTGAGAGATTTGCATCTATTGATCCATGGTTCAAAGTAGAGCTAGCGGAGCATGGTGGGTATCCTACTGATGAAGATTGGTCTAATGCAAGAAGATTATGCACTTTTCTTGCATCTATTGATCTATTAATTCTCCTCGTTTTTCGATCCTCTCAAAGATGGCTAGAGATGTCTTGGCCGTTCCCATATCTACCGTAGCTTCCGAGTCGGCTTTTAGTACGGGTGGTCGTGTCCTTGATGCTTATAGGAGCTCTTTGACTCCCAAAATTGCTCAAGCACTTATTTGTTGTCAAGATTGGTTTAGGGGGCCTTCGGATCGACCCGTTGTGTCTATTATTGAAGAGGATTTTGAGGACGTTTACAAACTTGAAATGGGTAATTTAATTTTTATAACTTGTATTACATTTTCCAATTTCGTAGTAGTTGTGTTTTAACTTGTTCATTTTTTTGTTCTTATCATTAGATTTGGGTAGGTTAACTGTGGGGTCAACATCAACAAGCGAGGTTTGATTACTTGGAAACAAGTGTCAATTGTCAAATGTCTGTAATATTCTATTTGAACTCCGTGGGAATGTTATTTTGCCTGCTACGCTATATGCTGGATACTGATTATCTGGTGGAAAAATCTAATTATGCTCTTTAGTTACTCTGTTAATTTTGGAGTCAAAGAACTGGTGTCTTTACTGCTGCTACTAGCAGTATGTAATTCCATTTACTATGCTGTCACGCCCCAGAACCAGAATACCGGAGAGCGGGGGCAGACATAGCCAGCTACGCAATCCCAAAGTACGTTAATACTCTGAAATCATATATAAGCTGTCAAGACATGGGGGTTACTCTACAAGCCATCAGTCAATCCTATGGTTTAACAATCCTAGGTATCTCAATCACAGGCAATTATACAAGAGCAAAGAGTACGATCATCATACATACAATAGTAAGGCGTCCCGAACCATATATACATGACTGATCATGAAGCCAGTACCACAGAACTGAGGACTAGCTAGAGTATTAGTCGTACATGATAAGGACTAGCTATAGTCTAGAATACACATATCATGTTTATGCCCGTAGGCTACAATATCAAGAAAAATACCAAAACACGAGCTAAACACGTGCTCGGGGCTAAACGTTACAAGAAAAGAATTTACATATCAGTGGGAGAATGAAGAAGAACCCACTGAGGCACTCTGGTGCTCCGGCTGGTCACCGTCGATAGATGGTGCGGTAGATCCTTCGGGCTCTTCTATCAGAACCTGGCCATGCAAAACCAGTGGGGCCAGACCCCAAATAGCAAGTACCACAAAGGAGGCCGAACTATGAACTTAAAACCAGCAAACATTAGCATTCAACAAGAAGAGAAAGCAATAAGTAAAGGGGGATCGAGATTCGTGCAGTACCAATGCACTTATCCCGAACGTAGGACAGTAAGTAAATCATCATTTGACATAAAGTAAACTGGAGACATGTTTAAATAAATGGATCATTAAGTGACAATCATAGAGTGACAATCATTATAATCATTATCCTGGAACAATTAGGAACTGGATCTGGAAGGTGATATACGATGGAATAACCATGGGTATTCAGATAACTAGGTTACAACCCGTAAACCAAACAAGGACCGGGGTTGTAACCCTTCGTCTGAACCGAACTTGGTTTCTCCCACCATTTATCGGCAAGATAAAATAAGAAATCAGGACATGTAACAATCATGTACAAGATCAAGACAAGACTAGACAGACTGAACTCCATCCAACATTCATGGCCAATCATCGCCTACGACTTTCTATATTAACTAACTAGGGTTATCACAATCCTAGTTACTAACAAGATGCAGTGAGATTACTCTATAGCCACAAGCCCTGCAGACCATCCAGGTTACCCGGGTTAAAAGATTTAGAGTTGAATTCAGGTGGGTACATCGTCCAGGAAACGAATGTACCCTTAGGTAGCTTGAAGGGTGCAACACATGACAGTGTGCTGGAAATGTGCCCTACTCGACGGCAGGCTACAGATCCCAAGGCGTGCCCAGGTAACGGGATTGCCTGTAGCTGGGAGATCTCTTTATGACTAGTGTATTAATCTAGTTTTTAGCCTTAGTCCATTTCAATAGGTTCTCCTGACCGTGGTACTCAGGAGTCCCTCCTAGACATGATGCAAGACAGGACTGGATTAGTTGTACAAGCACAATCACCCACGGTGTCCGGGTTATTTATACAGGTCATATCATGTCAGGTAGCCGTCGCAACAGCTTATCAAGATATATCATGTCAGGTCTACTTGTCAGGAGTGCGCCACGACGGGCCACTATCATGTCATTATCATGTCAAGTTTACTGGTCAAGAGTGCGCCACGACGGGCCACCATCAGGTCATGTCAGGTCATTAATCAGGAGTGCACCACTACAGGTCACTATCGTGTTTAGGGTATATGTGCCGGACAGTATAGTGCAAGCATTCAATCAGGCGACTCAAGTTATGCTGAGGTTACGAGACACAAGTCATCAGTAAAGATCAAATAACAATAGAGAAATTAATAATAACAAAATTAAATAGCTGGACAAGGCACAGGAAGGAGCCCTGCGGCTCAGGGTCACTATCAAGTCATGCTAGTTTCTTGTCATACCATGTCATGTCAATTGTCATTTCAATCATGTCAATCAAATCGGGAATATCAAGTTCAGGACAAAAGGCGTAAGGATATAAAATGGGCGTAAAAATACACAATAAATCACGTGCCTAGTTATCATACTAATAATAAGAGTAATAAATAATAATATATAACAAGGCAAGGGAAGTCTATGCGGCTCAGGGGATGAATTCATGCGGCTTAGGACAAGTCAGGGTGTATGCGACTGAAAGGAGAAACTCATGCGGCTAGAGATTGCTGGATTCTATGCGGCCAGGAATATAGGCGCTATGCGGTTACAAGGGATACAACCCATGCGGCTCACGGGGGAAGGGTACCCATGCGGCCGAGAGGGTGCTGTACATATGCGGCCAGGAGCAATGAATGCATATGCGGCTGAAGGAGCAGTGGAGCCTATGCGGCTCGAACGAATCCGGGTCATGCGGTTTTAAGTATGGCGGGCACATATGCGGCTGCATAGGTAAGAAGGCGCATGCGGCTAGATGGCTGAGTCTCATGCGGTCAAGTAGGAAGCAGGTCTATGCGGCTAGCGGGACCAAAAGTCACATGCGGCTCGGGGAAAAAGTTCTCATGCGGCTGGGTCGAGCGAGTTCCATGCGGCTGGGTCAAGTAAAGTCTTATGCGGCCAGCGGGAAGAGAGGGCGCATGAGACTGAGCTAGATCATTCATGCGGCTGGAATGAGACTCAGCCTATGCGGCTAAGAGAGGAAGTAGACTTATGCGGCTAGATGAGGTCGGCCCTCATGCGGCTCAAGTACTTCCAGTCATGCGGCTGAATAGAACACTTGCCGCATGAAATATTCATGCGGTCAAGTCAAGCACAGTTCATCTTCTCCAAAATTTCGAGAAGAAGAACACCATGAGAGCCAACTTCTCAAGCTTCATAACTCCATCATCCAGAGTCCAAATCCGAACTTCCTTGGGTCAAAACGGGGCAGAATGAAATGCTCTACAACATAGAACTATCGAAACTCAGAAATAACAAGATTAAATAGATCAAAACCCATGAAAAATGAAATCTCTTCAAAGCTAGATCTACAACAATCGAACCATCAAAATAGAAAACTCCAAGTTCTAAACAAGCTTAGAATATAACAAGGAAGAGAATGGAACAAACGAAATTAAGATCGTCCAACATTCGGCAAGGTGTACTTGCCTTGGGCTGGAGGAAGAAGATGAAGATGAAATGAAAATAATGGAGGAGAGAGAGTGGTAGGTGGCTTATATAACAAGCCCAAGCAATCTCCACCACTCATCCCTCTCCACTCAATCTAAACCATACCCTCTCTCATAAAGAACCAAACTAAACCAAACCAAGTCCAAGTCAAAGTTAAACCAAACCCAATAAAACCAAATCCAAGTTAAACCAAGCCACGAAAACCCTGCACTTCGGAAAATTTTAAAATATCACGCAAACCGAGAAATATGAAATACGGCTCGAATAAACACGTATCCGTATAAATACCGATACAGTGAGACGGGTCTCACATATGCTGATTGCTCTTGTGTTGTGTCACTTGTGTGCATGATATGCTCTTTAGTTTACTGCTTCTACTCTGTTTGTAATATTCCATTTGTGCATGAACTGTAGCCATTTGTGCATGACATGCTCTCTGTTTGCAGTGGCGTGGCATTCAATGCAGCTAGTGGCGAGGCAATTGTCAGCCATCTGTGCATGAACTGCAGTCATTTGTGCATGACATGCTCTCTGTTTGCTGTGGCATGGCATTCAATGCAGCTAGTGTCGAGGCAATTGTTGCAGCCATTTGTGCATGAACTGCAGCCATTTTGTGAATAGTTATTTATTAGTTTTCTTGAAAATTTTACTAACATATTAAACTAGAAAGTGGCAATGATGATTACGGCTTGAGAAAGTGTGTATTTGATACTACATGGCATCATACTATCAGTCTATGATGTATAAATAAGCCATCTGAGCCATATTATACTTTCTTTCCTTCTTGTCTTCTATTTTTGGTGCTTGCAGGATGCAGCTCTGTCAGTGGAATTGAATCAATTGCATCCTTTTGAAACTGGAACCTGCTGGAGCATCCCCCCTCTCAACAGGAACTGGAAGTCTGGAACTGGAACTGAATCCAGCCCTGGAACAGGAACCTGCTGGAGCATCCCCCTCTCAACTCTCAAGGAGGCTTGGCTAAGAGAACTCAGAATTTTACATTGTTCATTTAGACATTAGTAGTAGAACTGTAGAAGTTCCTCATTGAAAGAGGCTGTGTTTCAAACTATATATCTTTCTGTTTTGACTTGAGAATCTTGAGATGGATCTAGAAAAGTGGGCTATATCGAGATGTAGCTGATACTATCATTTCTTGTTGTTGCCTTTTTTTTTCTTGTTGTCTTGCTGTGCTGTCTGAAAAATTATAATGCTTATTCTTTTCATTATGAAAGCCTGAATCCTGTGTCACGACCCGCACCCACTGTGAGGGTACGAGAACGTAAAACGCCCAGCCTACGCCACAGTGTCGGCGGTAGAACGCTGTCCTAGGTCAATCATCTAACAATATAAAGATACCTGTACAGTATATACGCTCCGAATGGATGTGACATAACAGAACAGTCTCAATCACATCTAAGGCAGATACATGATAGTAAAGGTAGATAGAGAGATCAAAACCATAATGTAATACTGTCACGCCCCGCTCCCGTAGAGCGATCGTCCTCGCTAAGGCGTGATGCCGCGCGGGCCTAGGTTGCGCCCGTGCAAGGCCAAGTCCAGAACGGCCGATTTGAGTTCTAGGCCACAGAGTCGCACAGAGTGTCCCCATTTGCAGCGGAATATAAATGAACACAATTGAAGCGAAACCAAATTCTTTATTGATATTCAACAAGTTTACAAGCGGCGCTAGGCCGATATTACAAGTCGCTCAAGCTCTCTCTCTCTCTGAAACATAAAAGGCGTGCCAAATGGCTTACAACATGGAAGGATACATGGCGATGTTCCGATACATTATGTCCTGTATAGGGTGCTTCAGCTTCTTGCAACGTTCCAAGGCCCCAGAGTTGGCTCCGCGCCTTGACACGTTCGACGGAAGCTCCGCACCCGCCGGCGTCTCCTGCTATCCTGCAAGCATACTGTGGGGTTATCAGTACATTGTTATGCACTGGTGGGGAGGCTGGCTCGCCCACATGCCATCATTACCAAACACGTTCTATAATCTTTTGTGCATCTCTATCATTCATTGTCTTTCTAATCTTGCCTTAGGATCAATTTCATGGCATATTGCATAGCCTATCTCGTGTTACCGAACTCGAGTGTCGCATGGAAATACATGTACGACTTACCCATACTTACCGTCCGGCCTTCCCTGTTCAAGGTAAACCAAGTTAAACCACGATTCATGAATAATACATAACACGATTCATGCACGCATTCAATATCAAGTGTGTGTCCATGTCTCGGGATTCTAGCACGTCGGGGGCATGTTCTAACACGTCGTAGGCACGTTTTTAGAGTGTTACAATTCAAGCATGTTTCGGGTATTTCGTTCAAGCATGTTCAGGAGTGTTACATATCGAGCATGTTCAGCAGGTTACATTTCAAGCATGTTCTGGCATGTTACATTTCGAGCATGTTCATGTTCAGGATGTTACTTTGCAAGCATGTTCAAGAGTGTTATATTTTGGGCATGTTCAGGAGACACTTGTTCATTTAACTTAGATTACTTTGATTTCAATGCAAGAACTTGCACGTGGATTGCCACCAGCATAGTCCACTTAATCTACATGCACGGGTCGCTGGCTTTACAAGCCATTTTAGGACATTCCCCTGTGGCAATTCTCAACTTAGCGTAGGGTGATGGCTGGTACACCCCGTTAAGTCTCTTGAATATACCCTCCTACTTACGTCTCTTGGTGCCCAAGCCCGCACCCAAGCAGCCGTAAGCGCCGTTGATTCTGCCTAGGCCGGCCACGGTTTACCCCCCCAACGCCCGTGCCGCAGAATCCTTCCACACGACGGCCACGGTATTCCCCCCCATCGCCCGTGCCGTTTGTCCACGACCATTTCGTATTATCTTGTCTTTTACTTAGCGGCTATCTCTGAGCCGTAGGCTAACCCTTAGCCATAATGCGTTAACGACCAGGTTGGCGTCCGTACAGCGCGGGTAGCAAGCCCCGTTTGCACGTGCCCGTCATACCTGTCGCTAGCGTCTTCCATGTCTTATCTTTCATGCCATAATGCGTTAACGACCAGGTTGGCGTCCGTACAGCGCGGGTAGCGAGCCCCGTTGCACGTGCCCGTCATACCTGTCGCTAGCGTCTTATCTTTCATGTATTCTTTCTTTTCATGTTATTCTTTCACTTGTTCGTATGTTCATAGAGTCATTCATGTGTTTGTTCATTCATTCGTTGATTCATTCATTCATGCATTACGCAACTCCCAGTGTGGGAGTCGCCTTGGCGACCCATCGGTCCCATAGCCTTCCATGTTGCTAAACTCTACTCGGAGCGACTATGTTGATAGCCTTCCCGTTTCATTGTTGTAAACCATTCATTGTTTCATTGTTTGAACGTATACGGGACATGAACGTGAGCTTGTGCCGTAGCACGAGCGTAGAGCGTGGTGCGAGCGTTTCTATAATTGCCGAGTTCTTTTCCATGTTCTAAACAAGCATGCAAGATGGGATTATTCCCTCAGCTAGGTGCGTTGAATCATTTATTAACATGCATGGTGTTGTCGCCTAGCGATTCTCGTGATAGTGTCCGCATTGTTATGTGTCTAGGCTAAGCACAGACGGGTTCATCGGAGCCACCCACCTTAGCGATGTTCGCATCGGCCGAGCGATCCTCCGAGCGCGCCTTCGATAGTCTAAGTCTGGATTCATCTTGTCGGGCCAATGCAAGCCTTGCATCGATTTCCATTGTTACTTCATCGGGTCGAGGCAATTCTTCGGGTCGACGGCTCGTTTGAGTCGTTGCACTTGCCGTTTGGAATCGGCGTTCCGCTAGGGCGGAGCGGGTCGTTACATAATACACCACTCAAAATAAGTCTCGTCCTCGAGACTTTCTGAGTGCAGGTCATCCTACCATTTCTTAACTCGTGTTTTCGTGTTCCTTAGACAATTTCATCGAGCGGTCCTATCGTTCGACGACATCGAACCATACTTGATATCTTTCTAAGTTCCGTGTCGCACGCGTTGTGTCGATTTATCGAATTGCCTTTCATTCATTTTAGAGTTGATTGTACTTATTCAATCGAGTATTTCTTCGTCTTGGTTGCCATTTCGACATGTCATGGAACTGGAATGGCTGCACGAGGCACGTTGTAAGTCATCAAATGCGAGGGTCGTAGGCTAAGGCAAATTCACTTTCGTTTATCTCGGTCATCGAGATGGCCCGATTCGCTTTTCAAGCGTTCGTGTCCACGAAATCAGTATGATTTCTACTTAACGGGGTCGACCAAGTCTAGGAAATTTTCATCGAATTTAAGACCACATATTGCACTATCGTCGAGCATATCTTCCTATCAATGCTTCACCTCGTTATACCAACTTTTACTAGCACGATTTCACGTTCACTATACTCGTTCACTCCCCAAGTCGTGCTAGAACTCAATGTATCACTTGGTGGATCGTGCACGCATTCCAAGCGTCCCCAAAATACATGCATTCAGCCAAGCCGCAGGATAGTGAGTTTGTCATTCTCACTCGAGTCGCATCGTGCACATACTCAAGCGTCCCTGAAATATATGCATGTCAGCCAAGTCTCGTGAGCAGGGTTCCTACATTCGTGATTCATGCTATCCATCCATGCCAATTCTCAAGATCAATCTTTTGATTGCTAACACATGAAACAGGGGCGTCTCGCCTAACCGCTAGGCCATCTTTTCGAGGCTAAGTCAATGTCAGGATTGGAATCATAGTTCCCCAACAATAATGCCAACACTGACCCCAATCCTAGGGTCAAACCAAAGTCGATAGTACGGGATTTCCTACCCAAGCTCGCGTCACTCAGATTTCTAAACATCGAGCACGATCACCTATTCTCGTCAAGGCATTCGCCGCGTATATCCGAATTCATTCTGATCACATACTTCACTTATATCCATTCTTTCCAATTCATGTATTCGATCACGAGTTCATCTAGCTTGACAATACGTTGCGCCCCAAATCTCACGCGAGTCCGATTATCCACGGTGGTTCATGAATCACCATGCAACGCTCTCGCGGAATAATCATTCTCATCGGGGCGTAACTCTTGCTTACGTCTAGACTGATTCATTCTCGATACGCGGATTGGACCTACTCAATCCTCAAACTTCATCATTCAAGCACACCGAATCATTCTCAAGTCATCTTCGCGTCAAACCACAAGTCGAAGCAATCGTATTGCCACGCCGTGCAAGTTTGATCACCCCCGCTGGATGAATTACCATACCAGCGCTCACGCGGAGTGATCACCCTAATCGGCGCGACGCATGTGCGAGGCTGGAGTTGCGCTCGCATAAGACAAGAATGTCGACGTTGGGGTTATCGTCGAAGTAAATCCAAGCATTTTATTTCATCCAAGTCATGATTTCAATTCGATAGTTTACCCGTCATTTGTTCAACCAGAAAATCCTCGAGCCAAGTTTATCCTTTTCCTCGACACATTTCAATATCCTGATTATAACATCCATCGGAACAATGATATTTGCACGATCGTCATTTGCCGAGTCAGAGTACCCCCGAGTTATCGTATATCGATCTTTGATACGCCTCAATACCATCGACGATATGCGTAACCTGGCGATCTTCCTTTGCAACCAATTTCGAGTCGTGCGTTGATGCTGTTGTCCGAGTTGGATATTCCTGAATTTTTCTCGATACTCAAGATCAAGTTCAGTCGCTTTTCCTCAAAGCTCGTTTCAAGATCGTTATTCAAAACTCAAGTCACATTTCATTTGCATCAATTCGACATCGCACGCACGTTCCTCTAAGTTTCCTCGATCAAGACCATTTATTTTTATCCATCGTTCCGAATCATTTCTAACACGCGTTACCCATTTACAAGTTGTCCGAACGACATCTCGTTCGGGACACACGAAGTCACGATCAACTAAGCGTGACACGTTCTAAAGCTTTGCGCGACCGCATCGCTTCGCCGACATACTTGTTCTATCCGTAATTCCTTTAGTCTCGCTCGAACAATTTCTATAACGTCCATACACCACTCAGGGTTCGAGCCACTCGACTAGTCGTTGACACTCATTCTTATTCTTCTTCGAACCTATCACATACACCACTCGGGTTCAAGCCATACGGTCTAATCCTCAATCACGTTCGCGCCATGCACTAAGATATCCTTCAGATTCGTTCGACGAATCTCTAGCGTACTCGCTTACGTCGTCTCGACGTACTAAATCGTTCACACGAGTCCTCAAAATCCAAGTCAATCATTCGCGTACGCCTAAGCGTTAACTCGATAGCGTTCCTATCGATATACACTCAAAGTGTATCTCCGTTCTCGATCGAGCGATACTTGATATCGCTCGCAACCCGATTGCACCCAAGAGTCGAGGTGCGCGACACGCGGACTAATTTGTACCGCTTAACCATCCCGCATGGACTATATTCATGTTTTGCACGCTCAGTTGCTAGGGTCAACGCAAGACTAGTTAGGCACGTACGAGACATGTTAACTTTGCATGTGTTCTCAATCGAGTCATGTTTAACGTCGTCCGGCACAAAGGCCTTCGCCTATCGATCCCGTGCAACCGAGTACTTGTACGAGCTTTTGAAAGTATTAGACTTATTGTATGGAACATCCCAAGGCACAACGAGAGAGAGCGTATACTTCTTTTCTTCCAACCGAGCTTTCAAACTGAGATAATCGAAATGAAGTCCAAGGACGTAAAGCCGTGCTCTGATACCAAATGTCACGCCCCGCTCCCGTAGGAGCGATCGTCCTCGCTAAGGCGTGATGCCGCGCGGGCCTAGGTTGCGCCCGTGCAAGGCCAAGTCCAGAAACGGCCGATTTGAGTTCTAGGCCACAGAGTCGCACAGAGTGTCCCCATTTGCAGCGGAATATAAATGAACACAATTGAAGCGAAACCAAATTCTTTATTGATATTCAACAAGTTTACAAGCGGCGCTAGGCCGATATTACAAGTCGCTCAAGCTCTCTCTCTCTCTGAAACATAAAAGGCGTGCCAAATGGCTTACAACATGGAAGGATACATGGCGATGTTCCGATACATTATGTCCTGTATAGGGTGCTTCAGCTTCTTGCAACGTTCCAAGGCCCCAGAGTTGGCTCCGCGCCTTGACACGTTCGACGGAAGCTCCGCACCCGCCGGCGTCTCCTGCTATCCTGCAAGCATACTGTGGGGTTATCAGTACATTGTTATGCACTGGTGGGGAGGCTGGCTCGCCCACAATGCCATCATTACCAAACACGTTCTATAATCTTTTGTGCATCTCTATCATTCATTGTCTTTCTAATCTTGCCTTAGGATCAATTTTATGGCATATTGCATAGCCTATCTCGTGTTACCGAACTCGAGTGTCGCATGGAAATACATGTACGACTTACCCATACTTACCGTCCGGCCTTCCCTGTTCAAGGTAAACCAAGTTAAACCACGATTCATGAATAATAACATAACACGATTCATGCACGCATTCAATATCAAGTGTGTGTCCATGTCTCGGGATTCTAGCACGTCGGGGGCATGTTCTAACACGTCGTAGGCACGTTTTTAGAGTGTTACAATTCAAGCATGTTTCGGGTATTTCGTTCAAGCATGTTCAGGAGTGTTACATATCGAGCATGTTCAGCAGGTTACATTTCAAGCATGTTCTGGCATGTTACATTTCGAGCATGTTCATGTTCAGGATGTTACTTTGCAAGCATGTTCAAGAGTGTTATATTTTGGGCATGTTCAGGAGACACTTGTTCATTTAACTTAGATTACTTTGATTTCAATGCAAGAACTTGCACGTGGATTGCCACCAGCATAGTCCACTTAATCTACATGCACGGGTCGCTGGCTTTACAAGCCATTTAGGACATTCCCCTGTGGCAATTCTCAACTTAGCGTAGGGTGATGGCTGGTACACCCCGTTAAGTCTCTTGAATATACCCTCCTACTTACGTCTCTTGGTGCCCAAGCCCGCACCCAAGCAGCCCGTAAGCGCCGTTGATTCTGCCTAGGCCGGCCACGGTTTACCCCCCCAACGCCCGTGCCGCAGAATCCTTCCACACGACGGCCACGGTATTCCCCCCATCGCCCGTGCCGTTTGTCCACGACCATTTCGTATTATCTTGTCTTTTACTTAGCGGCTATCTCTGAGCCGTAGGCTAACCCTTAGCCATAATGCGTTAACGACCAGGTTGGCGTCCGTACAGCGCGGGTAGCAAGCCCCGTTGCACGTGCCCGTCATACCTGTCGCTAGCGTCTTCCATGTCTTATCTTTCATGCCATAATGCGTTAACGACCAGGTTGGCGTCCGTACAGCGCGGGTAGCGAGCCCCGTTGCACGTGCCCGTCATACCTGTCGCTAGCGTCTTATCTTTCATGTATTCTTTCTTTTCATGTTATTCTTTCACTTGTTTGTATGTTCATAGAGTCATTCATGTGTTTGTTCATTCATTCGTTGATTCATTCATTCATGCATTACGCAACTCCCAGTGTGGGAGTCGCCTTGGCGACCCATCGGTCCCATAGCCTTCCAATGTTGCTAAACTCTACTCGGAGCGACTATGTTGATAGCCTTCCCGTTTCATTGTTGTAAACCATTCATTGTTTCATTGTTTGAACGTATACGGGACATGAACGTGAGCTTGTGCCGTAGCACGAGCGTAGAGCGTGGTGCGAGCGTTTCTATAATTGCCGAGTTCTTTTCCATGTTCTAAACAAGCATGCAAGATGGGATTATTCCCTCAGCTAGGTGCGTTGAATCATTTATTAACATGCATGGTGTTGTCGCCTAGCGATTCTCGTGATAGTGTCCGCATTGTTATGTGTCTAGGCTAAGCACAGACGGGTTCATCGGAGCCACCCACCTTAGCGATGTTCGCATCGGCCGAGCGATCCTCCGAGCGCGCCTTCGATAGTCTAAGTCTGGATTCATCTTGTCGGGCCAATGCAAGCCTTGCATCGATTTCCATTGTTACTTCATCGGGTCGAGGCAATTCTTCGGGTCGACGGCTCGTTTGAGTCGTTGCACTTGCCGTTTGGAATCGGCGTTCCGCTAGGGCGGAGCGGGTCGTTACAAATACAAATGAGAGAGAGAGAGAGAGAGCAAATCTAAGTGTCTAAGATAACAACTCAAGAACATCCAGCTCAATACGAGTCTCTAAATATAACAACATCTCAGAAGAACAACTGAAAATCAAATAACAAAGCTGAAAGAAAACTAAAGCCTAGCTATCTAGCCTAGACTCTGGGAGTAGCATCCTGTACTGCAGCTGGATCCTCCAGAGGAACCAGGTCGCAGGTGTCGTCTAAGCCTGCTCCGTAATAGGTGGTACATAGGGCCCCCTCCTCATCCTGTGTAATATTTTCAACAGATCCAGTCAGGACAGGAGTGAGTACAGTACATCTCAACATATCATAGCAGGTTAGAAAATATAATCATGCAGTAAAGTAAGATACATGAACTGAAGAAATACAATATGTAAACAGAGAGAGAACTGTAATAGAAGTATCTACTATACATAGAGAACTAATAGTGACTAGTGAGTCAGAGTAAAATATAAACATGTGAATGGCATAGGAGATTCATGACTACAGCTAAGAGAGTGATTCATGACTACAGCTACTTGGATAATATTCATATGTCTATTTCCTCTCTCCCATCCCCAATCGATACACAAAGATCTGTTCAAGTTATGTTAAGATTCGTGAAACTTTACATGGCTCATAAAATGAGTGATACGTGAAGGTGATTCATGATGGCTCTGTGAACATGAGAGTACATGTGTCACAAGCGATTCGTGAATCAGAGGAAGCATAGAGATACGTGATGATTCGTGAAACGCACAAAACATGCAGTATCCGATGCTCCCGAAGGGAATAACATCTCATGAAAAGATCCATATAGTACCAATCCGTGTGACCAACGTGACAGTGTCAAGTAAAGTAATTTAAAGCAGAAAAATAATTTTAAACAGGATATGAAATAAATAGAGAATGTACTCGTATGGTATCCTGAACGTTCGAAGAGAATATACTGTCCGAGGAGTGGTGTCTGTCTCCTATAGAACAGTACAAGTCACAACAAGTCTAAAATAAGTGTAAGCCCCTGTTTTTCAAATTCTAGTTAAATTAGTGTTAATTAAATTTTAATGTCATTTATGGCCTTAAATAATTATAAGGAATTTTTCTAGAATTTTTAAATAATTTTTAAATGAGTTTTAATACCAAAAATATCAATATGTAATTTTCTAAATTGTTTAAATATCATTTTATAATTTTTTAGAAATGTTTTAATGAGTTTTGTAATAAGTAGAATTGTTTTTATATAGTTTTACAATTACTAGAATTGTTTTAATATCATTATGTAAATTATTAAATTATTTTAAGTGTGGAGTTCAAATTCCTAAACCTAGAGGACCTAACTGCTAAACTACCCAGACACCCCCCCCGACCGAACACTCTCTCTCCTCACCCACTCTCGTTGACCCCCGACTGCCCCGACCGCCACGCCGCCCTGCCCCCGCCAAATCCGGCTGCCCCTACCGCCTCGAACCCCCCTATTTAAACCCCCGCAGCCCCCTCGACAGACCCCCACCACTTCGACCTCACCCCGACCACAACCGCCACCGTCTTCCACACTTCGAGTTCGTCGGAACCCTACCTCCGGCCAAACCCCACCACCAGCTCCACCGCCGTCGTCATCACCAGCCACCACCACCATCCGCTTCGCCTCGATGAGACGACTCGAGCGCCACCCGAGCGTCGCCTCGCCGACGTCTCCTCCACCGTCCACGACCATCAAATCCCCCCAGAGCTGGACACGTGAGTAACAGTGTCCTTACGAGTCTTGCGTGTCTCGTGTTGAGTCCATGCTGTTCGCCGTGTCCTGGCGAACACAAGCGTAGAACTGGACACGTGAGATTCGTGTCGTGCGTGTCGAATCGACCCAGACACGTTAATACCTGTGTCCCTAACTGACAGGACACAGGACAGATATTTATATATTTTTTTTATTATTAATCTAACCTAAACTAAATAAAATAAACTAAACCCTAACTCTAACAAACCCAGCGGGCTGACCCCCTGGCCAGCCCGACCCGATTTTAAACCCCCCCCCGCTTCTCTGGCTCAGGTTCGAGCCCCCCTTCTGTTTCCTTTTCCTTTTCTTTTTCTGTTTCTTTTCTTTTCTTTTTCTGTTTTATATATTTAAATATATATATATATGTATATATATATATATATATATATATATGTGTATATATATATATATATATATATATATATATATATATATATATATATATATATATATATATATATATATTAGTATATATATGTATATACTGTATTTTTGACAGTATTATATATATATATATATTTTATAGTTAGTAAATTTTACATATATGTTTATATATGTATATATACATATATGTATATATGTATATATATTTTCATGTGTGTATATATATTATATATACACTATATTATTAAGTGTTTTCTTATGTATATATATATTTGTACATATATATATATATATATATATATATATATATATATATACTCTATAAATTAAGTATTTTTCCTTACATATATATATATGTACTTTTAAAACATATATATGTATATTTTTACTATGCATGACTTTACCATATTAAAATAATAATATTTATTTCTACCACTTTGTATTTTCTGTATATTTAAATTACTGCAACCATTTGGTGTCCAAGCCTAGCATGGGTATTTGGGCCCAAATGTGTTTTAACACATTCAAGACCTGTACAAGTCATATTGGACTTGATTCATGGTCTTGGGTCCTGTATTTGAACTTTGGTTCAAATTATATACATGGACAAAATACGCAGATAATTAATTATTGTGTGTAATGATGTTTTTGATTTTCTAAAAATACTGAAAGTACTGCTAAAATTATGAAAAAATAGTATTTAGATACTATGTTAAGGTCGCTAATTTAGTATAATTTTTGTAGTATTTAATTTACTGTTTTGCCACTAGTTTGGCATATGAAACCAAAACTCATTTTCTGTATACTTAGGAAAAACTGATTTTTATAAAATATTTGTACTGGTTAATAAATTCCCGAAAATTATAATAAATTTCTATGATTAACAAGGATCACCTTGGTACTTTACTTTAAGAAAAACTAGGCTTTTTGTCTATTTCTAAAATTGTTAGAACTCAATGATCATTTAATTTATTTATTGATTAATTACGACTTGTAGCTTTTTGTGTTATTTTGAGTTTTAGCCGTGTTGAACCCCACCCCTCACTAGTGTAAAGACCCTAGAAAGTTAGTTAAAGTAGTGTGTCACCCCACATTGGTCTCCTAAGCCAAAGTCATCATTTTGGCTAGGTGCCCAGTCACAAATCGTGTCGCACCAATTAGTGTCCTAGTATTTTAGCTTAGTGTATAAGCTAAGTTATTGCATTTATTTCTACAGTGACTTGTTATCGGACATCCATAGCACTTTTATCGCAGCTTGTTTTGTTTTGCTTTGCTAGAGGCAAGTACTTTCTATGAACTTTACATACTGCTATAAACCATAAAACTGTGATTCACCAACCATGTTAAATGCTGATCCTTGGGGGTAGCAAGTTAGAACTTTACATGTTGTATTATTTTCAGTCTCTACCATGTTTATACCGTATTTCATATCTCTCACATGTTTAAATAACGGGTTAAAGAAAAACTGCTAGTAGTGTACGTGATCATGACCCCCTTCTCCGTATGTATTTACCGAGCACCGTTACATTCTATATGTATCTGTGTCGTATGTCTGGTCCCGCGTTTGTGTATGGATATACACCGATGCCGTTATGTGTACGTATGTGCACATCAGAAAAATTGATATGTACCGCTGTACATCCTGATTACCTATTGACTGATCACTCACCTACTACAGTTTTAAACTTTAAAATGTAAATCTATTGCCATGATAAAATGTACCTAAAACTGAACCAACATGATATATCATTTCCTTTTCATCATATGATCAGTATTATATGTTTGTTAGATTTAGTACTTTCTCCCGTCCTGACAGGATAACGTTGTAGGTGCCCTTACTGAGGAGGAGTTACTCTGTGACACATACTATGGAGATACTGCCGAGGACCCGGCTCTGCTTTACGAGGATGTTCCTGCGGGGAACCTCGCCTAGTTGTCTTTGTTTACTTAGACTTTGAGAGTAGACATGCATTAGACTATATCTTTTTGTAACTGGACATGTATCCAGTTTTACTTTGCAGTTCACTTGTACTTGGACATTTTACTATATACGACGACTTTTGTGTTTGGAGCATTTATGATTCTTCTTCACTTATAGAACTGTTAGGACATTTTAGTCTTATCCTGTTGTCTTTAGAACAGCTTACTACGTTTTATCTCAACGTAGGCTGGGCATGCCTCGGCCTGGCCCAACAATTTGGGTAGCGGGTCGTGACATGTTTTTAGTGGTGGCCCACGCAGGTCCTGACTAAACTGTTTGGTTACGTTATTGTACCAAGCATGCCTGCAATTAGGAACTTAAGGTAATTAGACAACATTAGGAAAGACGCTTAGAACACTTAGAGGAATGCTAGGATTGCAACATAGGAAATATATCACATGTTTGCTATTATAATTAGATTTTCTTGCCTATGATTGCTTACTTTAAACAAGTCCTTATAAGTCTTTTTATGTGTAATTTAGATGGTGCTTACTCGTTCATCCCAGTATGTTACCCCCGAAAATAGGGCCCTCCATATCCAGTCAGCTGACCAGTTGACTGATACACCTTCACCTACCACATTTCTCCACTCCACAGATCCACAGACCCAGATACCACCTTCCACATCACAGGTCCAACAGGACCCGATACTTCCACCACCCCCTATCACTATACCCACCCAGGCTTCCGTCACACTCGACGGGAACCAGCTGCTCACACAGATTCAGGGGTTCCTAACAACCCATCAGGAGCAGACTACCCTACTCCGCCAGAGCATGGAGCGTTCTGAGGGACGTCCCGTGGTCCCACCACATGTAGAGCCACGGCAGAGAGCGGGGACGATCAAGGACTTCATGGGTCTGAATCCCAAGGAGTTCTCAGGGACTGAGGGCATAGTAGTAGCTGATGACTGGCTAGATTCAGTAGAGAGAAAGCTTCTGGGAGTTAGGATGCCGGATGACCTCCAGGTCGAGGCAGCAGAATTTCTGCTGATAGACTTAGCCGGAGTCTGGTTCAGGAATGAGCCGTTGTTCGCGAGAGGTAGAGCCACTTGGGACCAGTTCAAGACCCAGTTCAAGAAGAAATTCTTCTCGACCATTGCTAGAGTAGCCATGGGGCTACGATTCCAGAACATCCAACAGGGGAACCATTCTATTGATGAGTATACGACAGAGTTTAGTCGCCTGAGCCGTTTCGCTCCTAATCTGGTTGCTGATCCAGAGGAGATGACCCGTAGGTTTTGCCATGGCCTAGTTCCAGACATTGGCATTCTTATAGTGGCGAACGGTACGACTGACTACTACCAGAGCCTAGAGTTAGCCCGGAGCATCGAGGAGCGTCTTCTGTCATGCAAGAGGCCAGCTTCTGTACATCATGAGGGACCGTCCAAGCGTCAAGCTTTCCAGCAGAGAGCACCGACGCCGCCCCAGCAGACTTACCGTCCCCCTACATCACATCACCCGACCCCGCCAGTTAGAGCCCCGGGACCCCGACAGCAGCCGAAGGGAGGTTTTTGTGCATTCTGCAAGAGGGTAGGCCACGACGCTTCCATCTGCAGGAAGAAGTTGGGACAGTGTTTGGCTTGTGGGTCTGCCATCCATCAGCTTCGAGAGTGCCCAGTAGCGAAGACTAGAGGACCACTCCCGACTCAGCAGCAGAGGTTCGGACAGCATCTGCAACAGCAGAAGGGACCTCAGGGGAGGGTTTATAGTCTAGCCATTGAGCCGGAGCCGGAGCAGGTTTCGGAGCCGGATTACTTAGCTGACGTCATCACAGGTCATATTTATTTGCATACTTTTCTAGCTCTATGCTTGTTTGATTCTGGTGCATCTCATAGCTTTCTGTCATTATAGTTTATGCATGAACATCACTTAGTATCTACACCTACTGCGGAGATTAGTAGAGTAATGACGGGAGGAGGACCAGTGCCTATTAGAGCTAGCTATAGATGCTCTATTATGATAGCCGGGAGAGAGTTCGAGGGGCGATTCTTTGTGATGCCACTCCCCGGTTATGATATCATATTGGGGATGGACAGGCTTAGCTATGCCCATGCATCTATAGATTGCCATGAGGGTAGTATTTTGTTCAGTCCCCCAGGCACAGCACCATTCAGTGTCAGGAGGACAGGGCCGGAGATCAGCCTAGAGCCGAACTGTTGTGCGACAGTCGGGGACGCAGTACCGCCACACCCTATCATTAGGGAGTTTATGGATTTATTCCCAGAGGATCTTCCAGGACTTCCGCCTGACAGAGATGTGGAGTTCACTATAGACTTAGTGCCGGGTTCATCACCAGTATCCCGGGCTTGCTATAGAGTGAATTCCAAGGAGGCCATAGAGATGAAAGAGCAGCTTGATGACCTGTTGAAAAAGGGTTTCATTCGATCCAGTGCTTCTCCATGGGGAGCACCAGTGCTCTTTGTGCCTAAGAAGGATGGTACAGTCCGGTTATGTATTGACTACCGGGCCTTGAATGCCATCACCATCAAGAACAAATATCCTCTGCCCAGGATAGATGATTTGTTCGACCAGTTGAGCGGGACGAAGGTGTTTTCCAGGATAGACTTGAGATCCGGGTACCACCAGGTGAAGGTTAGGCCAGCAGACATCCAGAAGACGGCGTTCAACACGAAGTACGGGCAGTACGAGTTTCTGGTGATGCCATTTGGTCTCACAAATGCGCCAACTGTCTTTATGAACTTGATGAATAAGACATTTCACCAGTATCTGGATAAGTTCGTCATAGTATTTATCGACGAAATCTTGATATACTCGAAGGCGCCGGAGGAGCATACAGAGCACTTGCGGATAGTTTTGGGGATTCTGAGGCAGGAGAGATTGTTTGCCAAATTGCCGAAGTGTGAGTTCTTTTTAGACCGAGTGGAGTTTCTCAGCCATGTAGTCACTGGAGATGGAATCTCGGTGGATCCCAAGAAGATTGCTGCAGTTGAGACGTGGAAGGCTCCGACGTCAGTTTCAGAGATCAGAAGTTTTCTGGGTTTAGCAGGCTATTATAGAAAGTTCGTCCAGGACTTTGCTAGGATAGCTGAACCCATGACGAAGCTGACGCGGAAGGACGCAGAGTACATTTGGTCAGAGGACTGCCAGACAGCGTTTGAGGAGCTGAAGAGGAGGCTGACGACCGCTACAGTTCTGACTTTACCTTCAGGTTCTGGAGGTTTCACCATTTACAGCGATGCTTCTGGGAAAGGGCTAGGATGTGTCCTACAGCAGCATGGAAAAGTGATTGCTTATGCATCTAGGCAATTGCGGACTCATGAGCGGAATTATCCTACCCATGACCTCGAGTTAGCTGCGGTGATCTTTGCACTCAAGTTATGGAAACATTACTTATACGGAGAGCGTGTGGAGATCTTTACTGACCACAAAAGCTTGAAATATGTGTTCACGCAGAGAGAGCTGAACATGAGGCAAAGACGATGGTTGGAGTTGATGAAGGACTTCGACATCGATTTACAGTATCACCCTGGAAAGGCAAATGTGGTGGCGGATGCGTTGAGCAGGCATCCGATGGCATGGTACCTGATGATTGATCGGCATTTGCGGGAGGATCTGGAGAAGCTTGGTGTCGAGCTAGTTCGGCCAGGATCAGTGATACAGATGATGGCACTTGACATTCAATCAGGTTTGATGGAGCAGATCCGGGAGGCACAGTCTACAGATGAGAGCCTTCGCAGACTTCGACCCCAGGCGTTAGCTGGATTGCTAGATGACTTCACGATAGCAGAGGATGGATCCCTGAGGCATGGCAGCCGATTGTACGTGCCGAAGGGAGAGCTGGTAGAGGCAGTTTTGCAGGAGGCGCACCGATCGAGATATTCTATTCACCCTGGTGCTAACAAGATGTACCGTGACTTACGGGAACATCTTTGGTGGCACGGGATGAAGAGGAATGTATCGCGTTTTATTTCGAGATGCCTAGTTTGCCAGCAGGTCAAAGCGGAGCGCCAGAGGCCAGCTGGTTTGTTGTAGCCGTTGCCCATTCCCGAGTGGAAGTGGGAACATATCACGATGGACTTCGTCTCAGGGCTTCCTCGTTCCCAAGGAGGAAAGGATGCCATCTGGGTCATCGTAGACAGACTGACGAAGTGTGCGCACTTCATACCCTTCAAGGTGGAGTTTTCTACCGAAAAGTTGGCGGAGCTATACATGCAGCAGATAGTTCGCCTATACGGAGTGCCGGTGAGCATCGTGTCAGACAGAGACAACAGATTCACATTCCACTACTGGAGGAGCTTGCAGGAGGAGTTAGGCAGTAGGCTCAAGTTCAGTACGGCGTACCACCCGCAGACAGATGGGCAGTCCGAGAGGACGATACAGACACTGGAGGATATGCAGAGGACCTGCGTTCTGGACTTTAGAGGATCATGGGAGAGCCATCTGCACTTGGTAGAGTTTTCATACAACAACAGCTACCAGGCCAGTATTGGTATGTCTCCTTTCGAGGCACTTTATGGACGACGATGCCGCACACCGCTCTTTTGGGATGATGTCGGAGACAGAGTTATGCTTGGGCCAGAGATGATCACGGATGTAGCAGAGAAAGTCGGGATGATCAGAGACAGGCTCAGAGTAGCTCAGGACAGGCAGAAACACTGGGCTGATGCTAGTCGCAGGCCGATGGAGTTCGCAGACGGTGATATGGTGCTAGTGAAGATATCACCTACTAGAGGGACGATCCGGTTCGGACGAGGAGGGAAGCTGAGCCCCAGATACATCGGGCCGTTCGAGATACTTGGCAGGATCGGAGAGGTAGCTTACAGGGTTGCACTTCCACCCAACCTAGCAGGAGTTCACGACGTCTTTCACGTATCTCAGCTGAGGAGATATGTTCCAGACCCCAGTCATGTGCTAGATCATTCAGAATTGGAGGTCGGACCGAGCCTTACAGTTTCTGAGCAGCCAGTGGAGATATTAGACAGGAGAGAGAAGAGGCTGAGGAACAAGGTTATACCCCTAGTATGAGTAGCTTGGAGCCGTCACTCCCCAGGTGAATCTACTTGGGCGAGGGAGTCGGACATGAGGGAGAGATACCCTTACTTGTTCGATCCAACCGCTGTGAGGGAACCACCCGTTCCCGCTTGATACCTTAGAGGTTAGTTTCGATCGTAGCCTTAGTCATTTGATTGCATTGCTTGCTATGTTAGAATATTGTCGGGTCTTCAATCCTTGTGAATTTCGAGGACGAAATTTTTCAAGGAGGGAAGACTTGTAAGCCCCTATTTTTCAAATTCTAGTTAAATTAGTGTTAATTAAATTTTAATGTCATTTATGGCCTTAAATAATTATTAGGAATTTTTCTAGAATTTTTAAATAATTTTTAAATGAGTTTTAATACCAAAAATATCAATATGTAATTTTCTAAATTGTTTAAATATCATTTTGTAATTTTTTAGAAATGTTTTAATGTAGTTTTGTAATAAGTAGAATTGTTTTTATATAGTTTTGCAATTATTAGAATTGTTTTAATATCATTATGTAAATTATTAATTTATTTTAAGTGTGGAGTGCAAATTCCGAAACCTAGAGGACCTAACTGCTAAACTACCCAGACACCCCCCCGACCGAACACTCTCTCTCCTCACCCACTCTCGTTGACCCCCGACTGCCCCGACCGCCACGCCGCCCTGCCCCCGCCAAATCTGGCTGCCCCCACCGCCTCGAACCCCACTATTTAAACCCCCGCAGCCCCCTCGACAGACCCCCACCACTTCGACCTCACCCCGACCACAACCGCCACCGTCTTCCCCACTTCGAGTTCGTCGGAACCCTAGCTCCGGCCAAACCCCACCACCAGCTCCACCGCCGTCGTCATCACCAGCCACCACCACCATCCGCTTCGCCTCGACGAGACGACTCGAGCGCCACCCGAGCGCCGCCTCGCCGACGTCTCCTCCGCCGTCCACGACCATCAAATCCCCCCTAGAGCTGGACACGTGAGTAACAGTGTCCTTACGAGTCGTGCGTGTCTCGTGTTGAGTCCATGCTGTTCGCCGTGTCCTGGCGAACACAAGCGTAGAACTGGACACGTGAGATTCGTGTCGTGCGTGTCGAATCGACCCAGACACGTTAATACCTGTGTCCCTAACTGTCAGGACACAGGACAGATATTTATATTTTTTTTTATTATTAATCTAACTTAAACTAAATAAAATAAACTAAACCCTAACTCTAACAAACCCAGCGGGCTGACCCCCTGGCCAGCCCGACCCGATTTTAAAACCCCCTCCCCCCCGCTTCTCTAGCTCAGGTTCGAGCCCCCCTTCTGTTTCCTTTTCCTTTTCTTTTTCTGTTTTATATATTTAAATATATATATATGTATATATATATATATATATATATATATATATATATATATATATATATATATATATATATATATATATATATATATTAGTATATATATATGTATATACTGTATTTTTGACAGTATTTTATATATATACATATTTTATAGTTAGTAAATTTTACATATATGTTTATATATGTATATATACATATATGTATATATGTATATATATTTTCATGTGTGTATATATATTATATATATACACTATATTATTAAGTGTTTTCTTATGTATATATATATATATATATATATATATATATATATATATATATATATATATATATATATATATATATATATATATATATAAATTAAGTATTTTTTCTTACATATATATATATATGTACTTTTAAAACATATATATGTATATTTTCACTATGCATGACTTTACCATATTAAAATAATAATATTTATTTCTATCACTTTGTATTTTCTGTATATTTAAATTACTGCAACCATTTGGTGTCCAAGCCTAGCATGGGTATTTGGGCCCAAATATGTTTTCACACATTCAAGACCTGTACAAGTCATATTGGACTTGATTCATGGTCTTGGGTCCTGTATTTGAACTTTAGTTCAAATTATATACATGGACAAAATACGCAGATAATTAATTATTGTGTGCAATGCTGTTTTTGATTTTCTAAAAATACTTAAAGTACCGCTAAAATTATGGAAAAATAGTATTTAGATACTATGTTACGTTAGCTAATTTAGTATAATTTTTGTAGTATTTAATTTACTGTTTTGCCACTAGTTTGGCATATGAAACCAAAACTCATTTTCTGTATACTTAGGAAAAACTGATTTTTATAAAATATTTGTACTGGTTAATAAATTCCAGAAAAATTATAATAAATTTCTATGATTAACAAGGATCACCTTGGTACTTTACTTTAAGAAAAACTAGGCTTTTTGTTTATTTCTAAAATTGTTAGAACTCAATGATCATTTAATTTATTTATTGATTAATTACGACTTGTAGCTTTTTGTGTTATTTTGAGTTTTAGCCGTGTTGAACCCCACCCCTCACTAGTGTAAAGACCCTAGAAAGTTAGTTAAAGTAGTGTGTCATCCCACATTGGTCTTCGAAGCCAAAGTCATCATTTTGGCTAGGTGCCCAGTCACAAGTCGTATCGCACCAATTAGTGTCCTAGTATTTTAGCTTAGTGTATAAGCTAAGTTATTGTATTTATTTCTACAGTGACGAGTTACCGGACATCCATAGCACTTTTATCGCAGCTTGTTTTGCTTTGCTTTGCTAGAGGCAAGTACTTTCTACGAACTTTACATACTGCTATAAACCATAAAACTGTGATTCACCAACCATGTTAAATGCTGATCCTTGGGGTAGCAAGTTAAAACTTTACATGTTGTATTACTTTCAGTCTCTACCATGTTTATACCGTATTTCATATCTCTCACATGTTTAAATAACGGGTTAAGGGGAAACTGCTAGTAGTGTACGTGATCATGACCCCCTTCTCCGTATGTATTTACCGAGCACCGTTACATTCTATATGTATCTGTGTCGTATGTCTGGTCCCACGTTTGTGTATGGATATACATCGATGCCGTTATGTGTACGTATGTGCACATCAGAAAAATTGATATGTACCGCTGTACATCATGATTACCTATTGACTGATCACTCACCTACTACAGTTTTAAACTTTAAAATGTAAATCTATTGCCATGATAAAATGTACCTAAAACTGAACCAACATGATATGTCATTTCCTTTTCATCACATGATCAGTATTATATGTTTGTTAGATTTAGTACTTGCTCCCGTCTTGACAGGATAACGTTGTAGGTGTCCTTACTGAGGAGGAGTTACTCTGTGACACATACTATGGAGATACTGTCGAGGACCCGGCTTTGCTTTACGAGGATGTTCCTGCGGGGAACCTCGCCTAGTTGTCTTTGTTTACTTAGACTTTGAGAGTAGACATGTATTAGACTATATCTTTTTGTAACTGGACATGTATCCAGTTTTACTTTGCAGTTCACTTGTACTTGGATATTTTACTATATACGATGACTTTTGTGTTTGGAGCATTTATGATTCTTCTTCACTTATAGAACTGTTAGCACATTTTAGTCTTATCCTGTTGTCTTTAGAACAGCTTACTACGTTTTATCTCAACGTAGGCTGGGCATGCCTCGGCCTGGCCCAACAATTTGGGTAGCGGGTCGTGATAATAAGGAAATAGACTGCTACAATGCATCTACATGAAGTTTGGGATCAATCTAGGCTAAAGTCAACCTTTGGTCAACTCTAGTCAACCCTAGCAGTCAAGCTAGGTCAATTCTAATCTAATTAAGTCAAACTAGGTCAAACTAGGTCAAACGAGGTTAAACTTGGTCAAACTAGTCTAGGTTGGTCAAATTTAGGCTTAACCAGTCAATCTAGGTCAACTAACCAAACCATAACACAAGCCTAATAGGAATTACACTAGACTATCTAACCTATACAAGCTAACACTATACCACCCAAACCTATAACCAAACTATAGGCTAAACTAAGACTCATGAAAAGCCTATAGTCTAAGCCTATACCACAAGACAACCTCAAGTCTAACCTTAACACTATGGCTAACACACTATCCACTACTAACACAACAACCTATCTCACACTCACAGTCCTACAAAATATCATAGCAAATAACATCACAATAGATATTACTAAGGTTAAATAAAAACTCCTATATAAAACAATATAGGTATCAATATAGCAGGTATATATTCATGCCACAGGGTATCCCTACCAATAACAGGAATGAAAGGGAAGGAAGGAAAAAAAAATAGAATGAAAAGGAAAGGAAAAGAAAGAAAAGTGAAGAAGGGAAAAGCAATGAAAATCTGGGAATGAAAGGGAAGGAAACCAGTACAGCAGGTACACATTCAAAGTGACAGTGTCTTAGTGTCTCAAGTACCATAGTGTTGTGTGTGATTGCTTGTGTGTGTGTGAGTGGATATTTTTAAGAGTGTGAGTGTATGTGTGTTCCCTGTGTGTAGTGTCAAAGTGTGGTTCTCAGGAAAAGGGTAATGGCAGTAGGGTGTCAATGTGATGAACTCAGTTCTCAGATTTAGCAGCCCATGTGTGTATGAAAAAGTGTCACATAGGTGTGTGAATCATGAGTGACAGGGAATAGGAGAGTGTGCATATGTGTGTGAGTGTCTAGACTGTGTGTGTGCTAGTGTAACATGTAGGAAAGATTAACAAAAATCAGTAAAGAAAAGGATGGAAATCAATTGACAGTGTACAAACTGGTTCTATACTAAAACAACTCAGATTCCTATAGGACAGTCCAACCACATCATAAACTCAGGTATTGATTATCAAACAAACTCAGATTTTGGGTTCAATACAACATGAAGGTTAGTTTCAGTTATAAAGGGAAAGAGAACACTTAGGAGTCTCTGGGTTTAAGTTCAGTTTTCCACAAAAACCAGTCCACACATATATCACTCCCCATACTCTCAGGTATTTGGAAACATGGAGTTAATTCAGGAATCCCAGATTGCACAAACAGTCCACACATATATCTATCTTCAGTTTTTAATGAAAACAGCCCAACCCCTTCCAATCCCAGGTTGCATAAATCTCAGGTATTTAAGAACATAGGTTTTGAGTTCTAATTAGTATGAAAATTCAGGAAATAGGATTTCAGTTTACTCCTAAACAGTCAACACTATAACCCCCCCTTTTCGAATTCAAATCAAAGCCAAAACTCCTCAAAATCGACCCACAAGTAGAATTCATATAGGAGGACTATAATAGGGACTTAAACATGTAATAATCAACAATTAAATTGATAAAAAGGACTGTCAAAATCACATTTAAAAAAACTAGAAAAGAAGACTGAACTGAGAATGGTATCAGAAATTTTTGTAAATGAGATTGACCATTTAAAACTTGATAAAAGGTAAAATAATTGGTTGGTAATAACTGTGTCACATGTGTTCGTGTCTCACATGGCAATTCGTGTCCATCACAGCAAGATACAACGTGTCTGCACACAAACAAACACGTTCTAGGCACACACAGACACGTGGTCTCCTGCACATGTGTACGTGCGTCTAGGACACGACACACGACACGACACCACACGTGCGCGTGTCCACGTGTTCACCTAGGGTAGGGCTAGGTTTGTGTCAGCCTGCAATGTGTCCACGTGACACGTAGGCACGACACGAACCCCGTGTCAGCAGCGCCTGTGCGCGTGCACAGCCGCCTGCGCGCGACAGCGCGCGGCCAGTGCGGGGGAGTTTGCGCCGCGCACACTCCACGAGATGCTCCCAAATTTTGGGAGCATGGTCGCAAACGTTGCCCCATAAATCCCACAAAAATTTAGGACACAGCGTGTCCTGTATCGAGAGATATGCCCCCCGAGATGCAGGACACGGCCTACGGGCTCGTGCAGCGTGTCCACGTGCAAAAACACGACACAAAAGGACACAAAACACTAGGACACCTTCACAAATATTGACACACACATCAAGATCTACAAATCCATGTAATTACATTTCAAAAATACAAAAATTTATTCCTATGTGGCATTTCTACAAACACCTATTATACCATTTCGATACGTGTCCGATACGGACACGAAATGGACACGAATCGTGCCTAATTTTTGGGGACAGCTAGGAAACCCTAAAACCTAACCTTATATGCAAAGAAATCAGGAAAAACTATGAGTTTAGATCATTTACCTATTGAGTATCAAAACTCAAGAAAAGCTTCAAAGAGGGGATTCCAAATGGCAACTCCAAATCTCCAAATAGCATGCAAACTGAGGTGCTCCTCCAAAATCAGTATAATAACATGAATTAGATCCTATTGCAAAAGACTAGGACTAAAAAGGAGCTAAAATGAATTAATTAGGAATTTCTAAGGTTGGGGATTTACCTCATTCTAAACTTGAGATCTATTTCCAAGAGAGGCTAACCCTAAATGAAGGAGGCATTAAATAGGGGTAGGAAATCCTAGATGGGCTGTCATGGGTGGGCTTATTGGGGTTTGGGCTTAAGTCATGGGCCTATGGTTCAATTCGCAAGTCATTAAATCATAAGTCATTGCATTAAACTATAAGTCATGACTTAATTTCACTAAACCTAATCCCCTCATTCTAAAACCAATCTCTAATGACTAAAATGGGTTAACTCTAGTTAGGTTAGGGTTACCATAGCTAGGGTTAGGTTCTAGGCTAGTCTACAAGTCTCAAACTAGTCAAGACTAACATAACACATAGCAATATTTAATTAATATTAAAATCACACAAATTCCTATAAATCATAATAAATTCAAATAAATCCTAAAATGGCCAAAATACCCTCTAGGCTAGAATGTACTAGTTAAACATCCTAATCACATGGTTAGGCTCTAAGGTTACACTAGTCAAACACCAAAATCATAAGTCATGATTTAAATTTTTTAAAATGATTAAAAATGACCAAAAATCATATTATTATTTAAATATCATAATTAAATAAATTAAAATACAAAATTTCAAAATTATCCTCATTTTAGAAACTGGGTGTTACAAGTTTACCCGCCTTAGAAAAATTTCGTCCTCGAAATTAAAATGGTAGTAGTCTTCTAGGTCAAACACCCCACAATCAAAGTCTCAAACATACCGTCAGATAATCATATACGTTTGTCCAAAATCATGATACTCAGAGTCTTCGTCATGCTAGTGAGCAAGGCTATGATAATTACAGAGTCCTCGACTAAGGTACATACCTCTAGAATTATGGTATTTAAAATTTTCGCATTGCCGTATGCTTGGCAGCGAAAACCTTAAATTCCCACACCCGAGAAATACATCCAAAATCTGACTATATGTCCTCACAATGCCAGCTATCATGACTACAGAAGACTCCAGATCCCATAACTTAGGCGACCTAGCCCATACGACTTATCTCGGAAGAAAACCAAATCGAAAAGAAATGCCAGATCAAAACTTATCAACAGATAAGGAAGCAGATAAGAACATATGGAATTGAATTTCAAGATAGATATAATGAGGCAAGGTGGGAATGGAATCGAAAAGAACAGAACCTGTAAGCACCTCTCTCACTACCTGAGCATCCTCGACTGTCATGGCGTAAGCTCGCCCCTGCTGGCCTCCTCCAGCCTGATGCTGATACTGTACAAATCTCTGCTGCTGCGTTGGTAACGGTCCCCGCTGCTGACCTACCGGAGCCTTGGCTCCTCCTCCTGGTGCTGTGCCTATGTACTGGGAACACTCCCTCAGCTGGTGGTCCGCTGCTCCACATAGTAAACACCTGTCCAGCCTCCTCCTGCACTCACCCCATCCATGCCCCGACTTCTTGCAGTAGGAGCAACTGACTGGCTGCTGTCTGGGTGCCTGATGCTGTCTGGGCTGCTGCTGTCCCGGCTGATGGCCGTGACCCTGGAACTGCTGCTGAAACTGATGCTGAACGTGCGGCCTCTTGGCCGGTCCTCCGCTATTGCTGCCTCCCTGGGAGTCTCGCCCCCTCTTGAGCCTAAGCTCAAGATCATCCTCTGCAGCTAAAGCGTCCACCAGGATCTCCTCATAGGTAGCGCTGCGGGCGTTCTTGGTGTAGGACTTGACCTCCTTTACCAAGCCCTTCCGAAACCTTCGGGCCTTCGTCGTCTCTGATAAGTCCTCCATAAATCTGCTTAGGCGGCAGAACTCTCCTGCGTACTCCTCCACGGACTGGCTCCCCTGGACCAGGGCCTCGAACTGGGTCTCGAGGGCTCCCAGTGCTGCGTCTGGAAAGAACTTCTCCTTGAACAGCTTCTTGAATGCTGCCCAAGTCTGTCCTACTGTACCGACCCTCGGGTCGGTCTGGTACCATGTACGGGCCAGATCCTGCATCATGCTGGCCGCTGCCTCAATCTGGAGCCTCGTCTGGATCTCGGCCAACCTGAAAATCTCCTCCATATGCTCGATCCACTCATCGGCATACAAGATCCCCTCTGTCCCTCGAAAGTCTTTCGGGTGCATCTTCTGGAAATCTTGGATGCCCTTCTTCCGTGGCTGGTACGGCTGCGGGGCTGCCGCTGGCTGAGCTACGACTCTCTCTACCGCAGTCATTGCCAGCTCAATGCCTCGTGTGAGCTCTGCTGTGTGCCTCTGCTGCTGGGTCTGCTGACCCTCCATGTACTGCCGAAAGAAGGCTAACAGCTGAACGGCGTCAATTGTCCCTGCAGGTGGCTGCTGCTGCTGAAGAAGTACATCCGAAATCACCGAACTCGGCTCATGCCTCACTGCTGGGGGGGCTCCTCCAAAAGCTGCTAAAACGCCTACCCCAGCTGGCATGACTGGGGCTGCGGTACCAGGGGCTGGCTGCTGAGTATGAGAGGTGGCAGACCTCTCATCGGCGTCCCCCTGGCCCTGGCGATGCGATCGCGTCTCAACCATCCTGGAGACACAGATCAAAAGAAACAATTGCTGAGACCGAGTCGAAATATCAAAGGAGGACAGTTTAAATTCAAGGAAGGCAATAAGCGACAAAATGTAGATATACGGAATCTGAATAAGAGTTTTTCCTAATGTCCTCCAAAAATATCCTAATCCTACTGCAGGCTGTAGTGGTACTCTAGTTCGAATACCACTACACAAACTCGACCTGCATGGGCCACCACTAAAAACGTGTCACGACCCGCACCCACTGTGAAGGTACGAGAACGTAACAACGCCCAGCCTACGCCGCAGTGTCGGCGGTAGAATGCTGTCCTAGGTCAATCATCTAACAATATAAAGGTACCTGTACAGTATATACGCTCCGAATGGAGGTGACATAACAGAACAGTCTCAATCACATCTAAGGCAGATACATGATAGTAAAGGTAGATAGAGAGATCAAAACCACAATGTAATACAAATGAGAGAGAGAGCAAATCTAAGTGTCTAAGATAACAACTCAAGAACATCCAGCTCAATACGAGTCTCTAAATATAACAACATCTCAGAAGAACAATATTAGGATTTTTCTTTCATGACTTGGGTAATTGAAGCACAATATTAGGATTTTTCTTCCAATAATTGCACCATTATGATCTAGACAAACCGCACCATACACATGACATTTATGCCCCCCATAAACACACCTTTATGTGCTCTATTTTAATAACTCTACTTGTTTGACAAATCTTTCCCTTAGAATAGACTATTTGTGTCCTCTCCTTATCCTTTTAGATTTGACCATGCAATATCGATCTATTCCCTGATCACTTAGAAATCCTATGACCTATGCCGGACCTAGAATATATTCTTGTAGGATATGATGCCAGTTTTGACCCCTCTATAAACCCCCAAGTATCGTTGTAAATTGTCTTGTTGAGTAAGTTACAATTTACATATTTACTTTTCATTGATTTTCTTATTATTTCTTCGGTATTAGAATTATTTTAAATTTCGAGGACGAAATTCTTATAAGTTGGGTAGATTGTAAACCCCCTGAATTTTTAGAGGATTTTAATTTTTTTTTTTTTGAAGAATAGCTTGTTAATCTATTTATTTAAATAATTAATTAATTATTTCTAATCAGGGTTTAATTTATATTGTAAATATATATATAGATGCAAGATTACTAAATATTTTTATTTGTTAAATAAATGCTGTTACATTAATTATTAAATTATTTATAAACTCTAACCAAGTTTCATATAGATTTATTATTAAATTATATTTATATCAATAATTAAATATATATAGTGTTATTATTCAATTGGTTTTATTTTTAGATTATATATATATCTATAATTATATAGATGTGGTGTTAAAATTCCAAGCAACCAAACCCATTCCTTAAGTTTAACCCTAACTTAGGCCCAGCCCAGTATGGTCCTATTCATTTGGATCTCCTTCATGCATATATATATGCATCTACTCTCAACCCTAACCCTAAACTTGCCTCCACACAAACCACCAGCCCCCCTTCATCACCGCCACCCTATCCCTCTCTCTCTCTCTCGTCTATCTCCTTCCCCCCTCACCCGGAGCCCCGCCGTCGACGACGAGACACGGCGTTTCCCGCGCCCGCGTGTAGCATCCGGCGGCCCCCTCGTCGACGCAACCCCCCCTCGTTGGCGAGCCACCCCCCTGCGGCGTGGCAAGGTAACCCCGACCCCCCGTGGCGCTGTCACGTGGATTAAATCCTCTTTGCATGCTTTAAACCAAGTTTTAATAATTAAATTCTGAATATTCAGATTATTGTAAGGATTGTTGTGATGAATAGATTGATGATTAATTAGATATAAATATAGGAAATCATTGGTAAATATGTAGGGGTTCTACCCTAATTTTTGTGTGATTTAATATTAATTATTGATATTTATTTATATTTAATTATGAAGTTTCAATGTTAGTAATTAATTAAATGTATTTTCTGTTTTAATTTTTATGTAACATTTTGATTACGAATTAGAGAAAACTTTGTACATGAAAAAGTTTGTATAATTAATATAGTATTTTAAAATAATTTTTTCAGAATTTTTATAATTTAATTTATAATTATTTTATGTGAAAAACAGCGAATTTACACTGTTTAATTAATTCCGTTTTGATGCTTATTATTAATTAATAAATAATTAAATAATATAACTTATATGGAAAATATAGATTTAATTATAAAGTAAGTTATGGAAATTTTTCCAGAATTTGATTGGTGTTTAAAATATTATATTTAGATTTATCTTGGAAGTTTTGTATTAATCAAATTGAATATTAAATATTGTTTTCAATTTATCTTATTTATTTGGTTAGTAATTAAATAATACTTATTGAATAGAAAATGTTTGTAATAGCATGTTATTCTGTAGAAAAATAATTCCAATATTTATTTATTATTATTTATAATTATTTGGATTTAGTTGAGTAATTTCTAGATTTATTACATAAGTTGAATATATTATATAATTAATTGTTATTAATTATATAAATATTGTAAATTTTGTGAAGTGATATGATTCTGCTAGAAATGTGTAAATATGGTATTTAGGAATTTATTTTATGTATTTTAGATATATTTACGAATTTTTAAGACTTAAAAGTAATTTTGAGAATCATGTTTAGGTTTATGTAATCAATTGTGTAATAATTATTATTAATTTAAATAATTATTAATTTTGTGTTACTACTGTGAATTTAGTTTTAATGATTAAATTTAAGGTTGGTGGTGATTTATTTAGATTTATTTAGAATTATTAAGTACTTATTGTTATTATTCAACTAGTTATTTAATAAATAGTTTAATGGTAATAATTTATTTTCTGTAAAATATATATATAATATATATTTATTATTCTGATATTATTTAGTTTATTATTAAAATAGACTAAAAATGATTTTTAAGGATTTTACTATTTAAGTTAGTATTATTAGGAATTGTGTATTCATGTGTGTATTAAAATGGTTGGTTAATTGATTATCATTAATTAGTTAATTAATTATTAAATATTTAGTTGTAAATAAATTTCAGAATATAAATGGTATGATAATAAGTATGGTTACCTACTTATTATTGTATAATTATTATTCATAAAAATTTGATACTAGTTAGCTAGTAGTACTAGATTAATTTAAATTATAGATTACTTAGCAATTAAATGAATTGTTTAAATTGTTTAATTAGTAATTAATTAGAGATAAATTTTGTTTAGGATTATTTGCTTCTCGGGACTCGGACTCTACTTTGGACCCAGATACTCAGTTGCTGGACACAGGCAAGTACACCTTGCTTGATTGTATATTTTTGCAGTTAGTTTATGTTACCTAGTTACTTCTCAGTTGTGTGCACGCGTCTAGTAGTAGTGGACTTATCCCGTGTATTGTGAAGGTATGTGGTACCTTCTAGCCGGACACCGTATCATACACGATCACTATATGAGTGAGTTGAGAGCATGGATTTGTGTGTCGACTGATCATTGGCACGTGAGTTCGCGTCTGGTCTAGTGGTTGGTACAGGTCTACTTATATATACTATGACGTCTTGCATATTATTTGTACCGCATATACGGTACGGATATACATTGGGTGGGGAGAGTCTACTAGTGGTGTATGAGAATTTCTGTTTCCAATGGACGCTGGATGCTCGTAGCCCCTCGTTTCTCAAACCGTAGAACGCTTGGTGGCCATTTCTTCTTCTTCTCCCCCTCTCATGTGCCACTAGAGATGTCTCGAGTGCATTTTACACATAGATGGTTAGTTTACCTGTCGTATGTTGCATGATATATCCTGTCCTTGTTTGGTTGGGGAGATGTTATGTTACATTTTGTTCTAGTTATTTATATACTGCCATGTACTATCATGCATGTCGATTTCTTGTGTACTTGTTACGTCCCTCTGAGGACCTGGCACCTTTTCCAGATTGGGACGAGCACAGGTACCGACGGACTACGGAGATTGGAGACTTTTGCTGACGAGGACTTCAATGTTGAGCCTCGTGAGTTTCTTGAGTTCTTAGGTGATTTCTGCTAGTGGCTATCTATTTCTTTTCTGGTTCAGTTGTACTCTTTTAGTAGTTCATTCATACATTTATTGGTGGATTATTTTCCACTAGTCATGACTTGTAGTTTGATTCAGAGTTATTTTCATTCCTTCCAGCTTTATTCTGTAATTTTTCCTGTGGATGAGATTAGTATTTACCTGCCTGTATTGTTATTTAGTTGTTACTTCAGCGTACTACGATCGAGTATAGTCCATTAAATTGGGGTTTTTCTATACTTGATCGTACAGCTGGCACGCCACGTGTTCCTGGTCCCACATATCTTGGAACCGGGGCGTGACACCTATACAAGCTAACACTATACCACCCAAACCTATAACCAAACTATAGGCTAAACTAAGACTCATGAAAAGCCTATAGTCTAAGCCTATACCACAAGACAACCTCAAGTCTAACCTTAACACTATGGCTAACACACTATCCACTACTAACACAACAACCTATCTCACACTCACAGTCCTACCAAATATCAAAGCAAATAACATCACAATAGATATTACTAAGGCTAAATATAAACTCCTATATGATACAATATAGGTATCAATATAGCAGGTATATATTCATGCCACAGGGTATCCCTACCAATAACAGGAATGAAAGGGAAGGAAGGAAAAAAAAAGTAGAATGAAAAGGAAAGGAAAAGAAAGAAAAGTGAAGAAGGAAAAAGCAATAAAAATCTGGGAATGAAAGGGAAGGAAATCAGTACAGCAGGTACACATTCAAAGTGACAGTGTCTTAGTGTCTCAAGTACCATAGTGTTGTGTGTGATTGCTTGTGTGTGTGTGAGTGGACATTTTTAAGAGTGTGAGTGTATGTGTGTTCCCTGTGTGTAGTGTCAAAGTGTGGTTCTCAGGAAAAGGGTAATGGCAGTAGGGTGTCAATGTGATGAACTCATTTCTCAGATTTAGCAGCCCATGTGTGTATGAAAAGGTGTCACATAGGTGTGTGAATCATGAGTGACAGGGAAAAGGAGAGTGTGCATATGTGTGTGAGTGTCTAGACTGTGTGTGTGCTAGTGTAACATGTAGGAAAGATTAACAAAAATCAGTAAAGAAAAGGATGGAAATCAATTGACAGTGTACAAACTGGTTCTATACTAAAACAACTCAGATTCTTATAGGACAGTCCAACCACATCATAAACTCAGGTATTGATTATCAAACAAACTCAGATTTTGGGTTCAATACAACATGAAGGTTAGTTTCAGTTATAAAGGGAAAGAGAACACTTAGGAGTCTCTGGGTTTAAGTTCAGTTTTCCACAAAAACCAGTCCACACATATATCACTCCCCATACTCTCAGGTATTTGGAAACAAGGAGTCAATTCAGGAATCCCAGATTGCACAAACAGTCCACACATATATCTATCTTCAGTTTTTAATGAAAACAGCCCAACCCCTTCCAATCCCAGGTTGCATAAATCTCAGGTATTTAAGAACATAGGTTTTGAGTTCTAATTAGTATGAAAATTCAGGAAATAGGGTTTCAGTTTACTCCTAAACAGTCAACACTATAACACCCCCCCTTTTCGAATTCAAATCAAAGCCAAAACTCCTCAAAATCGACCCACAAGTAGAATTCATATAGGAGGACTATAATAGGGACTTAAACATGTAATAATCAACAATTAAATTGATAAAAAGGACTGTCAAAATCACATTTAAAAAAACTGGAAAAGAAGACTGAACTGAGAATGGTATCAGAAATTTTTGTCTCCTTCTAAACTTGAGATCTATTTCCAAGAGAGGCTAACCCTAAATGAAGGAGGCATTAAATAGGGGTGGGAAACCCTAGGTTGGCTGCCATGGGTGGGCTTATTGGGGTTTGGGCTTAAGTCATGGGCCTATGGTTCAATTCGCAAGTCATTAAATCATAAGTCATTGCATTAAACTATAAGTCATGACTTAATTTCACTAAACCTAATCCCCTCATTCTAAAACCAATCTCTAATGACTAAAATGGGTTAACTCTAGTTAGGTTAGGGTTACCATAGCTAGGGTTAGGTTCTAGGCTAGTCTACAAGTCTCAAACTAGTCAACACTAACATAACACATAGCAATATTTAATTAATATTAAAATCACACAAATTCCCATAAATCATAATAAATTCAAATAAATCCTAAAATGGCCAAAATACCCTCTAGGCTAGAATGTACTAGTCAAACATCCTAATCACATGGTTAGGCTCTAAGGTTACACTAGTCAAACACCAAAATCACAAGTCATGATTTAAATATTTTTAAAATGATTAAAAATTACCAAAAATTATATAATTATTTAAATATCATAATTAAATAAATTAAAATACAAAATTTCAAAATTATCCTTATTTTAGAAACTGGGTGTTACATCCTGATAGCCTGATACTGTATTTTTTGGATGATGGACTTTGTTATTTTTACCTGAAAGCCTGATAGCCTGATAGCCTGTGTTTCAAACTATATTTACCTTTGTTATTTTTTGGATGATGGACTTTGAATAATTTTAATGTTAAATTGTAATGGGCCGGCCCATTATATGAAAGCCCACGAACCGACTGAACCGATAAACCGAACCGATTTATTTCGGTTCGGTTCAACTTCGGTTTTCAATTAAATCGGTTCGGTGCGGTTTTCAAATTGGCTGGTTCGGTTCATGTTCGGTTTTACTATTACCGGTTCGGTATGAACCGAACCGAACCGATGCTCACCCCTAATATATACGATTGGCTTATACTAAGCAGTTTATGATTCACCTGCGGCGCACTACAGATCTCTCGACGATTTCTTTGGATATATGAGCGTGGATAAACCGCTTAGCCTAAGTCAGGAGTACCTCTCACTATTTTCTCCTATCTATCCATATCTAAACTTATCGTCACCTTCCTGATCTTTTTGTCCGGTCGGAGTTCGGCCTGGTTCAGTTGGTTGTTAGCTTAGTAGATGGTGCTCAAAATTTTATTGAATGAGAATAGTAGAAAATAATAAAGATAAATTTTGGCCCCAAAGATTATGTGGTCAAAAATTAATATAAAAAATAATAATAATGTAAATCTATGATTGGACTCCATATTGGGGTATGCTATTTGATTTTTTAATATTTTGAATATAGAAATTTTCAGGCCCATCTTGTAGCTACTGTGGATGAATTGGACCTGAAAATTTAGATATTGAAACTTAGGATAGATCTTACTATTCTACAAAATGAGCTCCACATTCTAAATTCGGAAATTGGGATGGGCTTTATTAAGAGCATCTCCAATCCTATTGTGAGTTTAGAAAAAAATGGTTGCCACATAGGAATGACAAACTTTCATTCCAAAAATTCTTCTCCAATGCAAATGTAGAATAAAACATGAAGTTGACATGGCAATGACATGGCAAGGAGAATGTGAAGTTGGTTGTCTAGATCTAGACAATGCACTTCAAAATGACTTTGTCTCCACATCATCAATTATGAATAGAAATATTTATAAAAAAGTTGAAGATGTGGAGGAGTTGCCTTGGAAGTTGGAAAAATTATTTTTTTATTGTCTCCTCAATACTTTTGCATTGGAGAGAGTTTTTCTATCTCATTGTCTTTTGAGATATAGTTTTGCCACATAAACAAGACATTGTCTTGTGGCTCATGCCACATAGGAGCCACCTAAGACTCACAACACTTAAGAAGACAATAGGGTTGGAGATGCTCTAATGATGCTTTTACATTGCGGTATCAGAGAGTATCTATACTTCTATACTATTATATAATCCAAATACCAGTGGTATTTGATTAAATAGTTTACATTGGTTCTTAGATATCAATTATATTTTATTCCAGGATAAAAAATGTCTTTTATATCCACTCATTTTAAATATTCAAATCATCCTAATATACTCCTATCTTTTAGTATGCACGAACTCATGTTCTCTTTCTCTAAATATTAACAGAATACTTCGTCTATTTTCATCCTCTCTTTCTCTGCTGCTTCTCCTCTCACTGAAAAGGATAGTTTTTTTATATTCTTTTTTGGAGAAGTTAATGTCTTATATAGATAAAAAAAAAATATTATAATTGTTTTGTATTTTCGTGAGATTTTATTATAATCCTAACAATCTTATCTTAAATTAGGGTTTCTGCAGATCGAATTTGAAGGTGTCGAAACCTTCCAAAGTCATCCACATCAGAAATGTTGGCCATAAAATAGAAGAGGTACACCAAAACTAAATTTCTTCCTTTTTCTGCAAAAAAATAAATAAAAAAAATCTCATTTTTGCTACGTCCCCCACCACTTTTTTTTTTCAAAGCAGTGGTTTAGAGAGTAACCAAATAAAAAGATTAGTAGTAGTTTAGAAACTAAAAAGTAGTAGTTTAGAGGGAAATCAAATAAAAAGATTAGTAGTAGTTTAGAGAGTAATCAAATAAAAAGATTGTCAATTAGTAGATTATAGTTTAGTCGAATGAATTAGATTTTAATTTGAAAATATTATCTATTGAATATATGACAATTTAAATTAAAAATATTATATTAATGATAAAAATAGTATTCTTGAACTTCCATATCTACTAAAATTTGGCATGTACACTCTTACAACTATAATAAATTTTTAAAAAATGCGTTCACACGCGACAAGATATCAATTAATTGATTATAGTTTATATTATAGTTTAGGTAACGAAATGGATTTTAAATTTGAAAAGATATATTTTGGATGTATGATTACTTTAAGTTAAAAATATTATATTAATGACAATACTGTTTTTTAATTTTTTTTATATAAGATTTGGCACGTACTCACATACAAGTGTAATAAAACTAAAAATGCGTTGCACACGCGACGCGTGTGCCATGACGCTAGTGTGTTTGGAACTGATATCCCAAGTAAACTTTGTGCTGAAATTCGAATCCTCTGTAACCAAAAATAGAGAAAATTTTATATAGAGTTACAAAATTTGGTGTATTTATGCAAAAGGGTATGAGTTTGAAATATTTATAGGGGAAGGGATGTGGTGCCATCTATGATGACGTCCAAGATAATTCTTGGACTTGGGCGCCCAAGTTTTTTTTCTTTTTCTTTTTTCTTAATATGTGACGTTAGAAGTTTGATTTTCTCATCCATAAATAAATTTAACTCTTCATATACAATTTTATCTTTTATTTTATTTTTTAAAAATCTTAGATTCATTTAAATCTAATATTAGAAAAATATCTTAGAGATAAATTTTAAAAAATAATTTAAAATCTTAAATGTTTAAATCTAATATTAGATTTGAAAAATTATTTAAGAACTTATGTTTAAAGATATTTTTAATTTTATCTGATTTTTATACGGGTACAACAACCTGATTTGAGAAAAAAATATTTAAGATTTTGAATTATTTTTTTAAACTTATCTCTAAGATATTTTTTCTAATATTAGATTTAAATGAATCTAAGATTTTTTTTTTTTAAAATAAAAGATAAAATTGTATATGAGGGGTTAAATTTATTTATGGATGAGAAAATCAACACTCTCACGTCACATATTAAGAAAAGAAGAAAAAAAAAAAAACTATGGCGCCAAGTCCAAAAATTATCTTGGACGGCATCCTAGATGTCGTCACACCCATTTCCATGTAAATATCTCAAACTCATATTCTTTTGTATAAATGCTAAAATTTTCTCCCAAAAATATCATAGTATGCCGTGCATCCATGTTGGAAATCCAAATGTATTTGTTCCATCTCTGATGCATGACTTTAGATACACGATATTATTTTGGTTTTAGCGGATTCAAAATCCCATCATAAAAAACAATAGAATCTTTATATTAGTCACCATTCTTTGATTAAAGAGGTCCAACCATCATCAACGAAAAATAAAATTATTTTTTTAAGGAAGAAACTCAATTCCTTGAATTGGCTTTTCTTTTGACCTTTTAATGTCTGATGCCGAAGAAAGATTTTAAGAAATAAGAGATCTAATTCACTCTATGAATATGGTGTACAATAGAAGATTTCTATTTGGAAAAAGTTAACTTGTCTGCCGGCGGCTGTCCCGCCGCGTGGCCGTATCCCAATGCCCCCCCTCCCTCCCATATTCACGGGTCCCACGCCGATTGACCTGCCAATGGGACCGCGACCAAGGGCGGAACCAGGAATTGAAGTTGCCCTGGGCTGAACTAAAAATATGATCAAAACACACATGCATGTTTAAGAAATTTTAATTTTAACTGAACTAGCACAAAACAAGATGATAATAAACTATAGATAACTTGATAAAAATATGATCAAAACACGCGCATACATGTTTAAGAAATTAATTGTACATACAAGAGAGACGCTTTCTATTGAAGCTGGACTCTTCGATTCTTCAAAGAATAAAATTCATCTATTATCGAATCTGAATCGATTGTCTTTGATATCTCTCTTTCAATGAAGATAACCATTGAATCGGTTAAAAACTCTTCATCCATCTTGCTACGAAGAGCACTCTTGACATACTTCATAGCTGAAAATGCTCGTTCGACAGTTGCCGTAGAAACATGCAAAGTCAAAACGAGTCGAATCAACCTGTCTATTAAATTGTAAGATTGTGCTTTATTTGTTTCAGTTAGTCCACAACATAAATCAGTAATGGTGGTCATATTCTGAAACTTTGCATGGTTCAGTACATCAACTTGATAGTGCTCCAACTAGCTTTTCAAATAATGCATTTCTTGGCTGCTGAAATCATCGGGATAAAACTTCTCTGCAAGTCTGCAAATGCGATCAACATCAAATGATATAAAGTTACTCTTAGGCTCCAAAGCAGAGCTAAGAATAAGAAGTTTCATCGTCTCTTCATTGAATCTTCTATTTAACTCTTCCAACTGAAGATCTATTGCAGCATTGAATATATCAAAGTGATAGTGATGCCCAATTGTGATTTGATCTACTTGATGGCGTCGTGAACGTCCTTTGTAGCGAGCATTCATATCAGGCTAAATCATCTTGTCGTAGAGTTTGAAGCAATGATTTTGTCGAGGAGACTAAATCCATTGCATTCAAAATATCAAGAGATTTTTGCTGCAACTCTCGACAAAGCATATTTGTGACGCCCATAATTTTATGCATAAGGCGCAATATGAACATAAAATCGAAAGACTTCATCACGACTAAAGAACCACCAGCTTCCCCACGAATAGAGTTTGAAGATCCTTCGTCGACTATACATTCAAGCACATTAATCGTTGCACCATACATATCTATTATGCTGCAAATAGAATCAAAATGTGAGCTCCAACGAGTACTTCCAGCTCGATGCAAAGTAGCCATCTGATTAGCGCCTCTACCCGTCTCACGTTCGCCCGTACCAATCAAACGTGCCACATTAATAGCTTGAGCAGATTGTAGCTCGGTATGTCGTTTAGGAGAAGCATTAACAAGATTGACAATGCATGTCAATTTTGAAAAGAATTGCCAGATAGAAGCCTCATTCTCTGCAGCTGCAACTAATGCAAGTTGTAAGCGATGAGCAAAACAGTGAACATAATAAGCATATGGACAATCTCTTAGAAATAAAGCTTGTAGTCCACTCCATGCACCATGCATATTACTAGCTCCATCATACTCCTGACCTCGTAAATCACGAATATGCAAGCCACATCTGGTGAGGACATCCGATATTTCTTTCTTCAGTGTTGAAGCGGTAGTATATGAAACATGCACAATTGCAAAAAATCGTTCTTGCAAGACTCCCTGAACATCAACGAATCTCAAAATAATAGCCATCTGCTCTTTATTGGAAACGTCCTTTGATTCATCAATCAGTATACAAAACTTGGCATCCCCAACTTCAGCACGAATTTTTTCCCTTACTTTATTAACAAAGATATGTAAAATTTCTTTTTGAATTTTAGGTGAGGTATACTTTGCATTTCCAGGAGCTTTCTCTAACACGACATCATCAATCTCAACATTCAATTCTCCCATAAGGCTTACTAGCTCTATGAAGTTGCCACGATTATCAGAATGCAATGATTCATCATGACCTCTTAATGCACATCCTTGTAATGTAAGCCAACGAACACTCCTAATTGTTGCTCTAAGACGGGCTCGATTTTTCCTAACTTCTTCAGAACTTTGTGCATCTATCATCTTATCTATATGATGAGTTACATCCTTCAACGCCTCAATAGAATTTGTAGCATTATTATGTGGAGAAGTAGGACCTCCCACATGCACCAGCAAGGGACATCTAATCCCTTCATTCACTCTTTTCCAAGTTTTAAAACCATCACAAGTAAATGTAGGATGCAAAGGTTTATCTTTTTCAAAAATAAAACATGGAAAGCAAAATAACGCATCCTTCGAAGGTGGATATTCTATCCAAGGAAATTGCTTGAACCAAGATTGTTGAAATCGACGACGTTGATTTCCACAATAAGACCATGGATACTCGGTCAATAGAGGTTGAAAAGGTCCCATTTTGACATAAGCACGTCTAATTTCATCACGCTGATTAACCGGATGCTTCCATATAGAAATACGTAATCCAGGATCTCGTTCAAGAGAAGTGTCTGTAGGAACATCGATTATAACTCGTTGAACGTTGGCAGAGGGTTCAGGTTGTGCAGCAAGTATAGGAATGTCAATACTAGGTGTCATATTTGTTGTAGTTGATGATGATTCTCCTCCACCTTTGATTTGAAGTAAGAAAAAATATTTTTTCCTTGCTTTTTCTTCATATTTTCCATTAGAACTACATAAAAATAAAAATTTAAATCAGCTACTTAATGTCATATTCTGCAATGTAGCAAACACTAGAGACATATGGAGTGACAAAGTGAGACATAAAAATAGAATAGAGACATACACTAGAGTAGACATACATTCTGTAATGTCATATTCTACTTAATGTCATATTCTGCAATGTAAACACATTCGAGACATACAGTATAGACATACATTCTGTAATGTCAGCTACTTAATGCATCATTTACTTAATGTCATCATTTACTTAATGTCATATTAGAGACATACACTAGAGTAGAGAGACATACAAACACAGAGAGACATACAAACTGTACAATGGTTTAATCCTTTTGGTTCATCCGAAAACACTAGAGACATTTAATTAATGTAGCATACATAGTGTAATGTCATTTTTTCTTTGCTGTAGAAAAAATGGGCAACATTAAGTCATTAACACTAAGACATTTAGTTCATCAGAATTTCTTTTATATGTAATTAGTTAATTGGTGTTATATATGATCGAATAGAACTTAAAACAAACACCTAGTGTTCAAAGTTTACACATGGATGATGGAAACATTAACATACATACCTTCTGTGTTTTCTTCCGACAAGTGGAAGGACGGAACCAGTGCCACCGGCGCCACCGAACACAAGATCGGATGTCGACCTCGGACAGGAGATGGGACGACGGTCACGGATGGAAGAGGAGTTTAGAGATCTCTGGATTGAAAGTGAAGATGGGAAGATGAGAGAAGTTAAGAAGGTAATTTATAGAGAGAGAGTTTGAGTGATATCACAATACCAGAGAGAGGATGGGGCGTCGGCCGGCCGGCGGGATCGACGGGGGATGGGCTCGAGGCGGAGATCGGGGGAGGGGACGTTTGCAGAAGACATGTTGGATGAGATGTGAGAGAGAGAAGGACAGACGCGCCGCGTACAGTAGACGTCATGGCGATGGCGTGCTTTGACGTGCTGTGCTGAACTTCCGCAGAGATCTGCGAAATCGGGGAGGAAAAGAGTGAATGAAGGGAGAGGGGCGGGTGCGGGTGACCTAAAACTTTGATTGGGTGGGCTGGTTCTTAGACTTTTGGGTGGGCTGAAAACCTGGGCTAGACTTTCTACAAGTAAAAAAAAAAAAAAAAAAAATTGTCAAATTTTTGGGTGGGCTGTAGCCCACCCTAGCCCGGGCTACAGTTCCGCCCATGGCCCAACCCCACCCCCTCCTTTCGTTCGGTGTCCGGCCTCTCCAACATCGTACATGCATACAAGGACAAGTACAAGCGCGTGCAAAGTAGCACCATTGATTTTATTTTGCTCAACTACGTATCAATTTCCTGATGTTTTCTATTTCTAATGGCAACATTTACTTGGACAAAGTAAGGTCATTCTCAGGGTCCAAAAGATTAAGGTGGAATGTGAGTAAGGAAACATACTTTATATCCAATTTCATTGAGGCCTAACTCATTTATTTCTACCTCATGATCAAGATTAAGAATGCTAGTTGGGTCACATCCAAACTGAATCACCTCTAATAAAAGTTGCACTCTTGCAACTCATATAGTGTCTATAACTCTTGAGTCCCTTGGCATATGTACAAATTTTTCCAATGCCAAGATGAAAAAAATACAAGACATGTTCTTTCAATATATATAAGGCCAATGTTAAGGAAACTTCATTTGTTGTTAAGTACTGTCACTATTTCTTCAGTTTTGTGTATAGTCAGTACTTTTGAAAAAATTGGTAGTCCATGATGTGCTTAGGACTGCCAAAGTTTATGCAGTCTTAAATACATGAGACTTCTATGCCTATTGGACTGTCAAACTTTTGATAGTCATGTATATATGCACAAAACCGTCAAAATTTTGACAGTATCCTCACATAGAACTGTCAGATAGAACTAGAAATTTTTTAATGTCCCTTAAAAAGTTTGTAGTGCCCTTAACATTAAGCCGATTCATATAATTAAGGAGATTACAATATCTTTTAGAATTTATATTTCATACGACCATGGACAGCAAAACTCCGAGGACTGAGTTTATCAATCAACTAAAAAACATATACGATAGATCTGCCGATAGATAGGTTTACCGATTGAGAAACTCTGTCGATCAACTAAAGCATAGAGCGTTACTTGGTCAGGTATATGTCCATGGATGTAAAATTAAAGCATATAACCCAAGACTTAATTTATCACATATAAATATATATATCCCTTGTACAAATATCGTGCTATATACAAACTTAGAGTTAACAAACATCATCAAAACGTACAGGAAAAAGTCCATCGATGTCAAATATGAAGAGCGAAACATTCGTACGTAAGTACCTATAACCATAAGGAAGAAACAACTTTGTCCGCAGTTTGTGACTGCGGGTGTGACCGCAGGTCACATGACAACCTTCTATTGACTCTCGATCCAGATTTTAAGGAGGTGAGATCCGATCATACGATCACGTCCGTCGGTACCAAACTGGGGACAAAATATCATTTTCCTAAATTAGGTCCTTTAACGTACGATCCTCGCCTCCTGAGCTCCAAAGCCAGGCTCTTGCTCCTCAGCAGCAGCAAGTCCGTCTCGACCTTCTGACGATCCATGAAGTCGCTGGGCTCGTCCTCGTCGATCCTCCCCACCGCGACGCTCAGGCTCCTACTAACTATTGCACGTCCCTTATTCTTGTCAGTACTCTTCTGAGTGTCCACAGGCAATGACGCAACGGCTGCAGCAGAAGCTGGCACCACTATGAGCTCGGCTACGCTACTGGCCGCCTCCGAGTGCGCGCGGCCGCCCAAAGGGAACACGGAGTTCTTCACCGGTGCCGCGCGAGCGGAGGAGCATCGAGCCACGCTCCTCGCGTACAATTCCCTCGTCCTGCAGAAGACGCGGGCCGGTGCCTTCATGCACCGAGCTACTCTGCTCGCTTTGCAGCTCCCCATAGTCGTGGTTGAAGATTGCATGCAGCACAGGGGTGTGTGTGTGCGTGTGATCGAGAGTCGAGAGAGCTAGCTAGGTTAAATAGAGAGACTGCAATTAATGTGGAATCAAATACGTACAGAGAGGCTGACAATTAATGTGAGGAAATAATTCAGAGTTGGAATATAAGAGATGGCAGTACACTTATCCAATGTTTTAAAACTCGGACCGATGATCGAACCCAAAATTTATCAATCAGGTCGGTTTATCAATCAGGTCGGTCCATAATCGTACTTGGTCGGGCCGATAAACTGATTTTTATAATATCTTTTAATAATATGGAAAAAAATATACTTAGAAAACTCTATAAACAATTGGTTCGTTAGTGCAGACTTTATTAATTTTTACTGGATTTCGGTGTGAAATAAATCATAAATGCACTTGCAAGCGCTCGTTAGACCATCTCCAATGGGGGTTTCTATCTTCCCTATTTCTATGGAAGAAATCCATTTTAGAAAAAATTTCTTCCAATGGTAGTTTTTATCACCATTTCTATCCTAGGTGACAATGATGTAGGATGAAAACTTTCTAGGAGGGTTTCTACATGTAGAAACTCTCATAGAAATTCTCATATTTCTTATGACAATTATTATTGGGCCCTACACCATTAAATTGGTCCTTTTACTATGTGACACATAGGATAGAAATGGAGAACCATTGGAGAGCATTTTTTGTATGTGTACAATTTCTATGTAGAAACTCTTCCAAGTAGGATAGAAATCTCCTTAAAGTACAATGTCAAGTATGATAAGAACTCAATTTTAGAAATCACCATTGGAGATGGCCTTAGTGCAAACTTTTCTAATCGACCATAAATGCATGTAAATGCAGTGGGTTAATATGAATTAATATGAGATGAACCGGTTCGATTTAGACCTACCGGTTCACACGGTTTTAACGGTCGGACTGGTTTTGTTTTTCTTTCTAAAAACCATCCATTCTTACAAAATGACGGTTCAATTTGAGCTGAACCGAAAAAGTTTACTATTCAGATTGGACCAGGTTGAACCGTCGGTCCGGTCCGGCTTGGCTTTAATAACATTGCTCTAATGTCTCAATTATGCAAAAAATGCAAAAAATGTCAGATGGGTCAGTTAGGTCATCCTCCACATTTTCTTATGACTATACTTATTTTATTTGTCAAATAATATATGCTAATGGTGACATGAGTTTGTTATATGCCAAATGGGAGATCAGCAACTGAGTTTTGAACACTCGAATATCCGTCTTCATGTTCTAGTTGAGATCCCTGCGAAGATTAGGAGGCAATAATCAATTATGTGGTGGTTCTTATAGTGACAAATGGACAGATTTGAGCACTATAGTTTGTTGGTGATGTACTTAGATTGTGGCTTCATTACATAGAAATAGCTGTTGGTGTTTTATTCTATGAGTTGTGTGTTCACAACACTCTATTGTTAAAAGATAGTCCCACATCGGAAAATCACACCAATATGTATCTCTATATATTACTTATGAAGGAATAGAGAGATGCACATGGGTTGAGGCCCAATGGAGGGTGCCATGTGGGAGGATTTTACATAGAGGTGAGAATAAGAAACCAACTTTTGGCCAAATGAAAATAAATTTAAATCTATTGGAGCTAAGCCCCGGGCTTAGCGACTCGGACTCGGGCTCGGGCTCGGGCTAATGGGCTTTTGAGGCTTATTGTGGCTTATTGATGGCACTTAGCACGACAGCAGCGGGTCGAGCGGGTCGTTCAAATTATGTAAGGGCTCAGATCCGGAAATAGCTCATATCCAGAAAATCCGGATCTGGCATTAATCTAGGGCGTGCGTTCAGAATTTGAAAAGCCCACCTCGTGCCTATAATATCAGCAGCATCTCCTCTCTCCAGGGTTACAGAAAATAATCAGAGAATTTTCAGAGAGAGAGAGAAGTGCTGCTGCTATTCCGAGGAGTCGTCGACATTTTTGGCCAGCGTTCTAAAGTTCTCTTCGAACTTGCTGGTTCCTGGAGGCTTGTCCGTAAGGCGGATATAGCTTTGAGCGCCGGTGATCTTTCACCCCAGCAGGCTTTCTTCTTCCTCTGTTGCCTTCGAGAATACCGTCGCTTCTCTTTAGAACTTATACGGTTCTGTTGCCTTCGAGAAATATTACGAAATAATCTTTTTAGATTCTCCTAATACAACATCACCTTCTTTAGGGTGTTGTTGCTGGAAACATTGTCTTTACAATAGTTTCTGAAATCGTGTTTTTCCATCGATTGTTCGCCAAGGGACTAACAATCTCAAAGCTATATCGAAAAGATGGATAACTCACGTGCATCGCTCGTCAATACCGACTTTAACAAGTTGGAAAAATTTGACGGCGAACATTTCCAAATATGGAAACGGAAAGTAACATTAAACATTCAACTCGTGGAAGTTGATCACGTGCTGAATGAGGAAGAACCGGTCGTTCCAACAACCGGAACCGCAGAAGTTATTGCCGCTGCTAAGTCCAAGCAGGCAAAATGGATTAGAGAAAACAGTATCTGTAAACTGTTGATTCTCAATAGCATGGAAGACTCTCTGGCAGAGTCTTATTCCAAGAAGAATTCTGCCAAAGAGATTTGGGACTCCTTGGGAAAATTGTACGAAGATGACGAGAATCGGTCCAAGATCTTCTTGGTTGAAAGATACCACAAGTGGACCTTCGAAGATGAGAAGGCTATGCTGCCCCAAGTAAAGGAGTTTCTGAAGCTGCGCCAAAAATTAGATGACGAGAAGATGCCTCTTGTCGACAAGTTTGTCGTTGGAGGAATCGTCTCTAAACTTCCTGCGGGGTGGAGCAACTTCTACGCAAGGATGCACCGCAAGAAGCTGGACATATGTATGGAAGATCTCCTGCAAGAGATCCATGTTGAGGACGAGATGCGCTCTCAACAGAAGATGGATTCTCTGTCCAAACAACTGGCGAAAGCAAATCTGGTCCAAACCAGAGAGTACAAGGGGAAGCAGGCGGCTTCTCCTCATAAGAAGAAGAAGGACTTCACTAATCTGAAAGTGAAGAGTCCTTCATTCAAGAATCAGAAATCCAAGTCCCATGTGACTTGTTTCAAATGTGGCAAGAAGGGCCACTACAAAAGTGACTGCAAGGAACCAGAAAAAGGTGAGCCTAGTAAGGTTTCTTTGGTTACTAATCTGGTTGCAATGATAGCGCAGGTTGCAAATGCGGGAGTTGACTCGGACTGGTGGATAGACACTGGTGCGACATGTCATGTCTGCTCAGACAAGGAATGGTTCGAGTCATATGAGCCAACTTCCGAGAAAGTCTTAATGGCAAACCAGGCACAAGCTGAAGTACTGGGGATCGGGACGGTGGAGCTGAAACTCACATCGGGGAACACTCTGACGCTTCAAGGAGTGAAGCATGTTCCTGCAATTGCTAAGAACCTGATCTCTGGGAGCCTGCTTTGTAACGCAGGCTTGAGGATGGACATCAATGCTGGCCAGATGGTGATGTCCAAGAAGGGTACATTCTTCGAAAAAGCTTTCCAGACTGAAGGAATGTACAAAATTCAGCTTGTTGTAACCCAGAAAAATGATATTAATGCTATTTCTACTTTGAACTATTCTTTTGAGTTGTGGCATAATAGGCTAGGACATGTTCATTGTAAAAGAATTAACAAAATGTCTAGCCTAGGACTTATCTCCAAGTGTGGGGGTAAGGTAGAGAAATGGGAAGTGTGTGCTCAGACGAAGATCACAAGGAAACCCTTTCACATGGTCCATCGAAGCACAGATCTTCTGGAGTTGGTTCACTCAGATATCTGTGATTTCAAGCAATTCTCTACAAAAGCCGGGATGAAGTATTTTATTACTTTCATCGACGACTTCTCAAAGTATGCTTTTGTCTACTTGCTCAAGTCTAAAGACGAAGCATTCGAGAAGTTCAAGGAGTTCAGGGCCGAGGCTGAACGGCAAACTGGACAACAACTCAAAAGGCTAAGGAGTGATCGAGGCAGGGAGTATCGGTCTCATGATTTCTCATCATTCTGTAAAGAACATGGAATCATAAATGAGACGACGGCTCCGTACTCTCCTCAATCCAACGGAGTAGCAGAAAGGAAGAACAGAACGTTGACAGAGATGATGAACTCTATGCTGTTGACTGCGGGTCTTCCAAAGAGCTTCTGGGGAGAAGCTGCATTAACGGCTACTTTCATTCTCAATAGAGTACCGTATGCAACTTCGGATATAACCCCTCATGAACTCTGGTTCAAAGTCAGACCTAACTTGAATGTCATTCGAGTGTGGGGGTGTCAGGCTTATGTGAAGCTCCCAGATCTGAAGATTCAGAAGCTGGGGACTAGGACTACTAAGGCTATCTTCTTGGGTTATGTCGAGAAGAGTGACGCTCGGAGATTCCTTGATATAGAATCAAATCATATAATTGAATCTCGCGATGCTGAATATTTTGAAGACAAGTTTGCAAGGCACAAAAATATTGTTCTCGCGGATCTTCCGGAGAATGATGAGAGTGCAAAGCAGACAGAAGTCCTTATCGAACCAGTAGTCCAAGAAGAAGCTATTGTCGAAGAGACACCAGTTGAACCAGAACTCGCTGAGCCGTCAACTAAGCGAGTAAGGAGGCCGAAAGACTTCGGAGATGACTTCGTCACCTATCATGTGGAAGCAGATCCGCTTACCTATGATGAGGCGATGAAGACCAGAGATACTGTATTCTGGAAGGAGGCGATAGACAACGAGATTGACTCAATCACCTCCAACAACACATGGGTGTTAGTTGACCTGCCAGAAGGAGCAAGACCCATCGGATGCAAATGGATCTTCAAAAAGAAGATGAAAGCAGATGGAACCATTGACAAGTTCAAGGCCAGGCTAGTGGCCAAGGGGTTTGCTCAGAAACAGGGGATCGACTACTTTGACACTTATGCTCCAGTAGCTCGGATGACAACCATCAGATTGTTAATTGCTCTAGCAGCAATACACAAGCTGGTGATACATCAGATGGATGTGAAAACGGCATTCCTTAATGGCGAGCTGACCGAAGAGATCTACATGCAACAACCAGAAGGTTTTGTCGTCAGAGGTCTGGAAGACAAAGTCAGCAAGTTGATGAAGTCTCTGTATGGTTTGAAACAAGCTCCCAAAATGTGGCATGAGAAGTTTGACAAGGTGATAAGGTCAAATGGCTACAGGGTCAGTGAAACAGACAAGTGTGTCTATACGAAGTTTGCTGACGGAAGAGGAGTAATCGTTTGTCTTTACGTGGACGACATGCTAATCCTAGGTACGGATTTAGACTGCGTCACAGAGACAAAGAAATTCCTCTCGACCAAGTTCAGTATGAAGGACTTGGAGGATGCCGACGTAATCTTGGGGCTCAAGATCATCCGGACAGGTACTGGAATAGCGCTGTCACAATCTTATTATATTGAGAAGATGCTCACTCGCTACGGGTATCAAGATCTTCCTATAATTGATACACCGTACCGGAGTGATCAGAAGCTGGAGCCAAATTCGAGGAAAAGCGTCAGGCAGTTGGAGTACGCTAGCGTCATCGAAAGCTTGATGTACGCTACTACTGCCACAAGGCCGGACATAGCTTTTGCGGTGGGAATGCTGAGTCGGTTCACTAGCAACCCAGGCGTTGAACACTGGAACGCTGTGAAGCGTGTTATGAGATATCTAAAAAAGACTCAGACAATGTTATCTCGCTCCTCCATGGAGAGCGAGTATTCGACAGGTGGATTCATATTCGCTTTGGGCGGAGCTGCTATATCGTAGAAATCGAAGAAGCAGACAATGTTATCTCGCTCCTCCATGGAATCTGAATTCTTTGCATTGGATGCTGCTGCAGATGAAGCAAAGTGGCTTCGGGAGCTCATGTATGATCTTCCAGTGGTTGGAGCTCAGATACCGGCAATCCCGATATACTGTGACAACCAGGCGGCAGCAGCAGTAGCATCAAATGAACTCTTTAACGAAAAGAAGAGGACTGTGCGGTTAAAGCACAGAGCAGTGAACGATCTCATCAAACGAGGCGTCATTGCAGTGATCGATGTTCGGAGTCAGGAGAACCTGGCGGATCCGTTCACGAAAGGCCTCAAACGACAGCTGGTCAAGGACACAGCAAGGAAGATGGGTTTGAAGGCATTCTAATATTGTGTCATTATAATCCTATCAATAAATTTTATGTTATTGGTTCAAAGAGAAATCTACCAGATATCTAATTTTTTGATTCAAGGGAGGACTATTGACTGGAAAAATATTAGTTAACAGTGGGTACTTGTTCTGCGAAACATGTAAGGGTTTCGGACCCAGAACCACTGTTGTCTACTATGAATTTTCTATAAAAAAATTGATCCTGTGGGAAGGATGGCATAATGCCTTAATGAGTTCTCAGACTGAGTGAAGGTCTGTTATGCTTTACAGGAAGCATGGTGGCGCAACAACCACAAAGGAGTGTTACAACTCCATGCTACAGTGGGGTGACTCCACCATGAGGTTCCCAGGTAGGGGTAATGCCTCGGCTTTGTTAGCCAAGTCACAGGCGGCGTAGCACCGCATATAGGCAGGTAGCCTAATGTTGCATAATCATAAAGAGGTGTAGACAGCACTACAAAGAGGACAGTATCCTCATGTTACAGTGGCATGACACCACGAAGAGGTACCAGGAAGGGTAAATCCTCGGCTTTGCAAGCCATGTCATAGCGGCGTAACACCGCACGGAAGCGCAAGGCTTCATGCTGAGTAGTTTGGCACTACAAAGAGGATTGTGACCTCATGCTACAGTAGTATGACACTACGATGAGGTACCCAGGTGGGGTATAGCCTCGGCGTTGAGCCATGTCATAGCGGCGTAGCACCACAAAGGAGCGCAATGCTTCATGCCATGACTCTTTATAAAGAACTCACCTATAATGTATGGAAAGAGAAATAGGCCGTCTCTTGAGGGTAAATTTGTAGACGCCCAAAATACATACATTGAAATCCAGGCTGGCACAAGGCCTTTAATGTGCAGCCAGAAGCACAGATAACTACATTATGTGAGTGAGAAAAATTACAGCTGTGGTACAGAATTTAAGGCGTAGTCCATTCTTGTATCATACTGTTGTTCAACCCATGCGGGAAGATTCAAGTCGTCAGCGACATCTATCCTAATGCATAATGGACAGTTATTATGTGGAACGCTTAACTCATATATAGAGATATGTGGGAGATTGTTGGTGTTTTATTCTATGAGTTGTGTGTTCACAACACTCTATTGTTAAAAGATAGTCCCACATCGAAAAATCACACCAATATGTATCTCTATATATTACTTATGAAGGAATAGAGAGATGCACATGGGTTGAGGCCCAATGGAGGGTGCCATGTGGGAGGATTTTACATAGTGGTGAGAATAAGAAACCAACTTTTGGCCAAATGAAAATAGATTTAAATCTATTGGAGCTAAGCCCCGAAGGGGCTTAGCGACTCGGACTCGGACTCGGACTCGGACTCGGACTCGGACTCGGACTCGGGCTCGGACTCGGGCTTAGGCTTGGGCTAATGGGCTTTTGAGGCTTATTGTGGCTTTTTGATGGCACTTTGCACTTAGCACGACAGCTCGTCGCAAGTTCAGAATTTGAAAAGCCTACCTCGTGCCTATAATATCAGCAACATCTCCTCTCTCCAGGGTTACAGAAAATAATCAGAGAATTTCCAGAGAGAGAGAAGTGCTGCTGCTATTCCGAGGAGTCGTCGACATTTTTGGCCAGCGTTCTAAAGTTCTCTTCAAACTTGCTGGTTCCTGGAGGCTTGTCCGTAAGGCGGATATAGCTTTGAGCGCCGGTGATCTTTCACCCCAGCAGGCTTTCTTCTTCCTCTGTTGCCTTCGAGAATACCGTCGCTTCTCTTTAGAAGTTATACGGTTCTGTTGCCTTCGAGAAATATTACGAAATAATCTTTTTAGATTCTCGTAATACAACATCACCTTCTTTAGGGTGTTGTTGCTGGAAACATTATCTTTACAATAGTTTCTGAAATCGTGTTTTTCCATCGATTGTTCGCCAATGGACTAACAATAGCTTCAAGCCTCCAACTGGCAGCGTCTAGAGATGGATTGAAACTTTAACTTGTTTTAATTTTTCTTTGAATTGTCCATGAATGTACATTAGCAGAGATGGAGCTATATTATAGTCAGAGGGATCTTTACCAGAATAATGTGTTCATGTTCATGGCCTCCCTAATCACTTAATCTTGATTCTATTGATCCCGAGCATGTACCCCTTGCATAATTCAATCAATGATGGTCTAATTTGTATGTACGTTGCTACATGGACCGCCAACGGACGACGTGACCGTCCATTCTTCGTGCCCAGGTGGTGGGCTCCCATTTGAGCTAGCCGGGAGGGGGGAGGTAGCGGAGTGTGTAGCTCCAATGGAAAACCGTCACGTGAGTGCGGGCAGTGAACGGTCACACCATTGGCGGTCCAAATATAATTTTGGTATTTGTATATGTCTGCAGCAATTGATGCTTTCTTTAACTAAGCATAATCTTTATGTACTTCCTGTAAACATCAGACAGATTTCCTGTAAACCAATCTCAACAGTTGAAATTTACACAGAGTTTCTCTTCTCTATAGGGTGTGTTTCAAGACTTCCTCTTTGATAAAGAAGAGAGACGGAGGTTCGAACTTCAAAGGATCTATAGAAGCCGGCTTCACTAGTTATCGTCCGAATAAGCATATGCTGACTTTAATTAGTGGTATTGTACTTAGTTTTGTTTTTAGTTTAATTAGCCTTAGAAACTATTCAATTGTACTATTTGTCTCCAAAAAAAAAATTGGTGGTGTTATCTTCCATTATATGACATTTAACATGACAGTTAACATGACAAATTTTAGTTCAAAATTTATTTTACCCAAATATTTTAATGTTAGTGTTATAATATTAATGTTAATATTCATGTTAGTTTTAATTATAATGTTAAAATTTGTCATCTCGGCAACCATGTCATATATCAGATAATGGTATATGACACTACCCAAAAAAATTTGGAGACAAATAGTATTTTCGGAAACTTTTTTTATGCTTACGAATCTAAAGGCTAATTATAAGGGCACAGCCTTTTTTACTCGGGGCTGTCCAAGTGACTGTTTTCCATTATTTACAAGTTTGCCACTGAAAAAATTACTCAGGGCTATCCAAGTGGTAGGTATAAAAGTTAACTCTTAATTTTTTTTTCTTTTCTTCCTCACTCTCCATTCTCTCTCCCTCTTTCTTCTCCAAACCCTAGGTCTGGTCCCCACACTTTTTTCAACCCCATATTTCTCCAAACCCTAGAAGATTCTCCAAGGAAGATTCTTAGAATATTCGGTACGATGACGTCCGCTAAACGTGTAATGACCATTTTTCGTATCACATATCTCGGTATACGTGTACGTATTTAGACCCGTATTGCATATTTTCTTGGTTGGTTCGGCCCAACTTGACTTGGTTCGACTTGGTTTGCATGGTTCGGTTTTATGTGAACCAGTCCTACCTACCACCACTTTCATTAAATAATCCTACCTACCACCACCACTTTCAATAAATATCCCACTAGCATTTCTCTCTCTTCATTACTTCTTCTTCCCCACCATTACTTCTTCAACCACCAGAGAGAGATAGAGAGAGTGGGAGAGCTTAGGCAAGTGCACCTTGCTTCATGGAGGAAGTCCATTTTTATTGTTCCATTGTCTTCCTTATGTGTTTCTAAACCACTTTAGTACTTGTCATTTTTCATTTTCATGGTTAAATTTTGTAGATCTAGCTTTGTGGTGTTTTTGGTTTCCAGGACTTTTGATCCATCACACTTGCATATTTTGCTAAGTTGATGATATCATGATTGCAGAAAAGTTCGTTAGGTCCAATTTGTCCTATAGAATGTTGCTGAGCCGCATGGACATTTTGGCACTCAGCCGCATGAAGCAAAGTTACATTTAATGCATATAGCCGCATGCCTATGGTCAACGTATTGTATTAATGCATGCATGCCAACATTTTAGCTTTAGCCACATGTCAAATCAATGCATTAGTGCATGGCATTAAATGCATTAATAATAAAAGCATTCACGTGCCTAGGGCAATTAATGCCTTAGCACAAGAATGTACTAGCCTGTGCATTTGCTTGGAATACCAAGCAGAGCCGCATATGGCCATTCCAGCAAAGTGAGCCGCATGTATGTTATATTTAAAAACACTTTCTTGGAAGGCCAGACGCATAGCATTTGCTTTAAATACTTTTTTTAGCACCCTATATTTGTTGTATTATTTAATGCATTCAGCATTATGCTTACCTTGCCAAGCTAACTTGGCCGCATGAGAATTTCTAAGGGGAGCCGCATAGCAGCATGCAACTATTTGCATGGCATAACATCTTGGCCGCATAAGAAGGCTTGGCCAAACTCTCTTCATACATTTAATTAATGCACGTATGCTTATATAAAATCCCTCAGCCGCATAAGAAATTGTGCAATTAAATAGTGCATGCAAGGCAGGCATGCTAACCCTTTAGTAGTAGCCGCATGCATCACATTTGTGAGCATTATGATGCATGTGAGCCGCAGAGCATCAGCCGCAGGGCACAATTAAAAAAAAACATGTGAGCCGCAGAGCATAGCTTTAACACATTTGCATAAGCATTACTTTAATGCTTTGGAAGAATCATTTGCTTTCATTCATAAGCATTGTTTTTAATGCTTGGCTGAAGCATTCCTAAGCATTATTTTAATGCTTTGGATGTTAATGCTTTGGATGAATCATTTGTAAGCATTCATAAGCATTTTTTATGCTTTCGTAAGCATTATGCTTTGGCTGGAAGCTTAAGCAAATGCTTAAACATTATTTAATGCCTTGACTTAATCATTTGCTTTGGCAATATTTTAGCACATGCATTAATGCATTAAATTAAGCACTTTTGCATGGCATTTATTTTAGTGCATTAATGCATTAATGCATTAACTTAAGCATTTTGCATGGCCATCTAATTGTTAGCCGCATGTGTATTGCTCGCTTGCATGCATTACAGGCCGCTTGCTGCAGCCGCATATGCACTGTTGCATGGCCTTGCACGCAAATGCTTGAAAGCTCATATATTGGCCGCATACGGCCAATTCGGTTGCACGTCTGCTGGTGCCATGTTAAATTTAAGTGTGTTCCCTGACACGATGTGACCCGTGGAGGTGCACTTTTGGCATGACATGATAGTGGCCCGACGCGACGCACTCCTAACAGTAAGCAGGACATGACAAGATTGGATGGCCTGGACACCGTGGATGATTGTGTTTGTACAGTTAAACCGATAGTGGTTGCATCATGTCTAGGACAGGGATCCCTGAGTACCACGGTCAGGGGTACCCACTGTAAATGGCTAAGGCTAATAACTAGAATAATTCAGTAGTCATGAGAGATTTTCCCAGCTACAGGCGATCCCGTTATCCCGGCCACCATTGTGGGACTTGCAGCCTGCCGACGAGTAGGGCACAAGTCTAGATTTACCGATATATGGAAAAGAACGATGCACTGCTTAATGAACCCAAGTCGCCTGGATAACCTGGATTAGCTACAGGGCTTGTGGCTGGAGGAATATCTCACTGCATGTTGTCGCAATCTAGTTAGTTAGCTAATGTAGAAAGCCGTAGACACTGATTGGCCGGGATCGATTGTATGGTGTGGTTTCAGTGCTCGATTATTGCAAGCTTGATCGCATGATTGTCACTCTTAGCAATAAAGATCAGAGGCTAAGTTCGGTTCAGGCGAAGGGTTACAACCCCGGTCCTTGTTTGGTTTAAGGGTTGTAACCTGGCTCCCGAAACAGTTCTAAGTCCTCTCTTCGTTTATTGTATTATTGTACCCCACGACATGCTTGTAATGATTTACCTTACCAACAAGATTGAAGACGGAGTTCTATTCAAGTGAAAGGTTACAACCCCGGTACTTGAATGGTTCCCTCGTACTCCATTATGACTGTTGTTATCTCTTTACCTTCAGTTCTTTTAACTGCTTTAATACATTTTCTGATATGTTGGTTTTAGTTCTTAAGTGAAGCCTCCTTTGTGGCACTTGCTCTTTCTGTGATCTGATCCAGCTGATTTTGTGTGGCCAGATTTCGGAGATACCTCAGAGGATCTACCGACCTTCCAGCCCGATGGTGACCATCAGGCATGACCAGGGCAACGAGTGGGTTTATTTTTGCTCTCCCACTCTATTGTAAAACTTACATTTTGAGGCATTTAGCCGGCGAGCACCTGTTAGCTCGTATTGTATACCTTATTATTGTCTGCCTACGGGCCGTAACATGATTGACAGATCCTAGGGTTGATCATGTATGACTAAACTCTTGCTAGTCCTTACATTTTGTAACGACTAGCTTCATGATCAGCTGGATATGTAATATTTGGGACGCCTTATTATTGTATATTTGGTGATCTTACATCTTGTAACTTTACTTGCTTGCTTGAGATTGAGACAATGAGGCTTGTTGTTGACCATAAGAGACTGATGGATTGTAGTTAAACCCTCATGTATCTAGACAGCTGTGACCGTATAGTGGGATGGATTTTATTTTATTATACGTAGCTGGCTATGTATGCCCCCGCTCTCCAGTATTCTGGTTCTGGGGCGTTACAAAACGACAAAATTTCTAAATTTTTTTTGAAGTAATCTTATATTTTGTCCCAATGTAGCAATTATGGAAGAAAGTGGATCATCACGTCTATCAATCGAGAAACCCGGATCTTCCGAACAATACGATAAAACACCCGACGAACTTGTAGGAGCGTAAAAAGTGCTTCATAAGAATGAGTCAAAGAGATGGATCATTCCATTCAAATTAATCCACTTTACGCCTAAGAGAGGCTAATCACTTTACGCCCGAAGCAGGCTAATCATTTTACGCCCGGGTCAAAGCTAATGATTTTACGCCCAAGACAGGCTAGCCACTTTTACGCTGGATAAAGCTGTCAAGTCTTGCATTTAATGCAAAGTCTGACATGAAGATTTAATGATGGCATATATCACAGAAATCAAAGGGATTTGTTTTACACAGAGACCAATTTGTCGTTTAGTATGTGGACTGAGCTATCTTACGCTCATAATATGGCTTCTTTTACGCACGAAGACTATAAGGTTTATTTGGGCTACTTTTACGCTCAAGGTTATTTAACAACCACTTTACGCGGGGGGTCTATATCAGGGCTATTGTACGCCTAGTCTACTACTTTAGTCTCAGGGTATATTTGGTTATTTTTACGTCCTATCCCAATTCAGAACGTGGTTTGCCTATATGGCCTTCATGCCACATATCTCGAAGAACGTGTGTGCGTACATCCTATTCTTACTGAAATAATGGGACACGTGTCAACGTATGCAGAGGATAACTCCAATCATGGGTGGCAGTTGTTAGCGTAAAGACGGAACTTTTGCTGAGATTTTACGCACAAGAGCCCAAGTCTATAAATAGACTGATTTTTCTCATACACACGGAAGACGGGGAGAGAAAGGAGAGAATAGAGATCAGAGCCCAGAGACTTTAATTTTTGGAGCATTCTTCTTCAACTTTTCTTCTAGAACAGAGTGAAGCAAAGCAGGAAAGCATTCGGCCTCGCCATCAGTGCCCAAGTGCGTCGATACCTTTCTGGTGACTTAGTTCTTCCAATTGTTCATCTTATAGCAGTGATCTTCATCATCATCGTATGGTCCAAGGAACAAAGTGATCATTTACAGATCAGACTTCCATAGCAATACTTTCCAGAATCAAATTTGTACTTCTTGTACTTTTTTCGTTTTATTTTTGAAATCCAATTTTCAGGCATTTTGTTAAGTGAAACAAAAATGACGACTCTGCTGGGGACGACCTTCTCTTCTGATGAGGAGGCAATTGCTCAATACGATGATGTGTCGATTGGATCGACAAAGAAGACTCTGGTTGTACACTTCGACCAGACTGCTTATGAAAGGATGCTCCGAACTGGGGGTGGTTCTCGCTGTTCCAATGTTCAAAAATCTCGCAAAGCACGAAAAGTTTGGATTCCTAAATCCAAAATAGCTTCTGATCTCTCTGTTGCTTCTGAGCGCAAGAGAATTCTTCCCACTCCTGTCGTAGGGGCTCCCGTTCGTAACGAGGCAATCCTTACTTCAGCGTTGCACTCTAAGTGTGGCAAGTTATCTTCCGTCTGTGACGGTGAAGATAATCAGGTTTTACGCCCAGTGGGTAAAAACCAAATTTTACGCTCAGTGCATAAGAACGAGTCCCCCGTTTGTAATGAGGCAGACTCTAATGCTTGTGCTTCTAAGTGTAAAAATAAGTCCCCCGTCTGTGACGTGGTAGACACACAAAAATTATGCTCTTCGCGTAAAGGAAAATCTCCCGTCTATGACGTGGTAGATAAACAATTTTTACGCTCTACGCGTAAAGGTAAGTCTCCTGTCTGTGACAGTGTAGATAAAATTCGCAACGATGTTTTTACATCTAATGTGAATGTACCTAAATGCATACAGCGTAAAAATATTGTTGGTAAAGCTTCAGTTCTACACCAACAGCCTTCTTATACTGCTCTACGCAAAGTACCAAACCTACAAATCACACGCAATAAAAATGGAGTCCTTCGTGCTCAAAAATCTCAAGATTTGCGCACACAACTCCAAATGCGTAGAAATGTACAGGTTGGTTCTGCGAATGCAGCCAGTAATCTTCTTTATACACAAGGGACTAAACGTTTTGTTACCCCAAATGTAATAAAGAAGACTACTCCTTCTACTCTTTCTGATTTACGTGAATTGCTAATGCAAAAGCGTAAAAATAGACAATCTCCCGTGACGCTCCCCCAAGAAAATCATCATTGTGAGTGTCACCAGATTGTGATCAAATGTTGTTGCTCGGATTCCAGACAGTCAGTTTTTGATCGATTGAATTTTAATGCGCCCCAACAACAAGCTGATGAGTTGTCATATGCGTCAGTCAACATGGCATCTCACACCAACAGAGGACGACATCCTAGACGGAACACGTCCCAAACCCCAGGTCAACAACAATTCAACAGAATTCTTGATTCTTTTGAAGGTGTATATCAGAATACTCGATCAAGAAGACAAAGACAATTACAGACTTCTGATTCTGAAGCTGGGGGTACTCAATCTCTTGAGTCTGAAACTGATAATGTTGATTCATACTTCTATACTAATCCTTATGTATCTTCAAGAGAGGTTGAATCCTACGCTATTGGAGACGAACCAGAGACGTCATCTGTTAATACAGAACAACGTCTCACTGCTGTTGAGCAATCATTGAAAGACATGCTTAACATGATACAAAGCATGCACCAGATAATAACGGCTCAGCAAACTGCTCAACCAGCAATTGTAACACCGGTTCAGGCAGCAGCACCAACTCAAGATAGCCAAGGGGTTGATATACCTTTGAATATCCAAGAGCCTGTTGTTAACCAAAATTCTGCATCTCCAGATCCCATCATTCCAGAAGATGTACCATCTCCGATGGGGATTACGATACAACCAACAACTTTTCAATCAAATGTGCTTCCACAAACCAGCAAAGCCATTCAAGCAGTGTGTGAGCTCAAAGCACAGTTTGAAGTTTTGAAGCAAAAGGATCAACTCCAGATGTTAGGGATTAAGCAACCTTATCCTCCTCATTGGAATGATGTACCCTTTCCACCGAAATTCAAGCCACAGTCCATGGTATTGTTTGATGGAAAGGCTTCTCCTAGTCAGTATATCAATTACTTTGATATTATGACTGTACATTTGCAGAAAAATGATGCTCTTCTCACTAGGGTATTTATTGGATGCTTGACGGGTTCAGCTTACGACTGGTATCATAGTTTACCCGACAATTGTATTTCGTCTTTTGACGAATTTAAGGCAATGTTTCTCTCCCGTTTATATGAAGGAGGTATGGACATGAACATGTCCTCCTTAATAGAAATCAAACAAAAGGAGAAAGAAGATACTCGGACGTTCATTGAACGTTTCCGACAGGCGACTCTAAAGATGCCTCCTGGTATGCCAGATTCAGCGCTGATTGATACATGTAAGATGAATCTGCGACCATCCATCGCTGTCTTTACAGGTTCCCAATTCACAGATTGGGCTTCATTTATCATAGCAGCAGTTTCTGCCGAGACCAATGGTAGGTTGGCTCGTGAACATGGGATGATTTTCGCCTCTGAGGATAAAGGAAAGAAAAGTAATCCTGGTAATAATTCCGGCAATCGTAATATGAAAGGAAAAGACACTCTTATGGTCAATCGTTCCAAGAATAAAAGACGTCGAATAATCAGGAATCTTTCAGGCCAAAAGAAGAATACTCTTTTGACGAAAGTGATATCCTAGGAATATTCTAATGTCTGGTGAAGAGTGGCAAACTTCAGATTCCGGAGCCAAAGAGGCCCAATGAGGTGAATCTGACTGACAATACAAAATATTGTATCTATCATAGATACATTAATCATCCTACCAGTGCTTGCTATATTTTGAAGAAGAAAATCCAAGAACTGATAAATGGTGGTGCCATTGCTTTAACCAATGATGACCATATGGTTACAACCAATATGGTTTCTCTTCAATTTGGAGATTTTCCTCCACAACAAGTCTTCGCTGCTTATGAAAAGGCTCCTACAGGGATATTTCCTCGTATCCTGAATCCTTTTTCTCCCGTAGCTACAGAGACAGTTATTCCTCATTCTCCTGTAGCCACAGAGATCTCTTCTTCTTCCTCTATGGAACCACCTGTTGAAAGTCCACTGCCTACTCACTTATACAGTCAACAATCAGTCCTTCTCATGAAAAAGATGGGCTATGACTTTCAAAAGGCAGAAGGTTTGAATTATGATAAAGGGATACGTCTTCCTTTACAAATTCAAAGTCAAAAATCTACTGTTGGATTGGGTTCTGAGGTTCCTCATAACAATCCTCATAAGAAGAAGACTAAGGAAAGGAAGTTTAAATCCTGCAATATGGTACTACTTCCTTCTTCTGAGTCTGAAGAAGAAACTTTTGCTGGTACAAGATCTGGAAAAGAGTACCACAAAGATTATGAGGGATCCTCCAAAGAAGCTGAGAATGTTGAAACACCATCAACTCAACCGTCTCTTGCTCCTGCTGTGGTTGAAAAGGGGAAACAGAAAACAGTACGCTTCGATGTCCCGTTGAAGTCTACTTCTAGTCAGGGGGTGGTGATGAAACCCTATAAATTTGATATTCTAGACCAGTTAGCTAATACTCCGGCTAGATTATCTATCTTCGAGTTGCTTCGCCTTTCTAAAGAAAGCCGCAAAACTTTGAGTGAAGCTCTGCTGCAAGCTGATTCCTGCTTAGCTCAACTCAAAACTCCTGACAATATTCCAGTATCATGCCCACAATGTCATAGTGTGATGGAAGCAATTCCCAACATCACCTTTACACAAGAAGATATGCTGTTGAAGCATAACAAGCATGATAGGCCTTTGTGTTACACTGGGTATATCGAATCCATTGAAGTTGACAGAATTTACATTGATCCTGGATCTTCCATTAGCATAATTCTTCAAAGTATGCTAAGACCATTGAGGATTCCTACTAGTGATCTGACTTACACTAGTACCACAATAGTTGGTTTTAACTCTGGAAAGAGCAAACCACTGGGCAAGATTCGTCTGAAGATTCAGATTGGTGATCTTCGAACTTTGGCAACATTTTATGTTATTAACTCAGACGTATCCTACAATATTCTTCTTGGAAGACCATGGTTACATGAGCATAACATCGTGCCTTCGACTCTCCACCAATGCTTCAAGTATGTGGATCCCCAAGGGGTTGTGAAGACTGAGTTTGCTGATATCAATCCTTTCAAGGGTGTCGAAGCCTATTTTTCTGACTCAAGGCTTTACAAACAAGAGCATGTGAAAGAGATATCAGATATGGCTGAAGATCAATCATCTGCTGAAGATCAGTCTATTAACGAAGATCCGCCAGAAGAGCAACCTTTGAATATCAAAGTCAAAGGGCGAATCCAACCCCAATCTGTCAACAATCAACCTTTGATGATCAAGGTTAAAGGAAGAACTCAAGCTTCATCTGAGGAATCAGTGAATGTTCCTGTTAAAAATCAAGTTCAACCTCTTGTGATCAAAGTCAAAGGGCGTACAGTTCGTACAAATGATCCAGAACCTCCTTTGATTGTCAATCTTGGCAAATCTATGCAGAAGTCGGATGATAGTCCACTAGCGATTAATCCGAAGCGTAGCAGTCAAATTGTAAATGTTGTAAATATTGATCATTCTGTACTCTTTGATATTAATGAAAATTTCCTTTTCGAGTATATGGCTGTCAAGTTTATTGAAAGAATGACTTTATCTTCTGATAATCAAAGTCATCAATATAAAGACGACATAGATACAGAGGAAATCTTATACATTGACAATAAAGAAAATTCTTTTCCTCCTCATGTCAATGTTGGACCTTATGCTCAAAGGTTTCTAACATCTTCTCCATATCTTCTTCCTGTAGCCGCTTCATCGCAAGCTTGTGTAACTTATAGACGTCACAAAGAATCTTATTTCGTGGTTCCGTCTGATAAGAAAAACAAGCGCCAAATTGTGTTTGGCCTGGCTAGAAATATCCATGTTGCTCAGGCAGATGATTTGAGAGATAAAGATAAAGGAAGAATCCGAATTGACAGATATAGTCAACAATCTCTCAAGATTATCCAGAATATAGGATATGATTTAAAGACTATGCAAGGTCTCAATCAAGGCAAAGGTAGACGACTACCATTATGTGGTGATCCGTTTTACCAGAAAACTCGTCATGGATTGGGATATGATCCGTCCCATATGTTTAATGACGATATACAAGAAGAATTCTCTTCTAGCTCTTCACAATCATCAGATTCAGAAGAAGTTCGATTTATTGAATCCGATATTTCTCACTTCTCGTGTGTTAAAGGAGACTATTATGATGAATATGAGCAAATATTTTTAGCTTACATGGTTCAAATTGATGGTAAATCCGAGTCATTTGAGAATGATCCTTGGGCTCAACAGATGGACACTCAATGGGAACTTCGTTTTGAACAACGACAACCACCTACAGAAGACGAGATTGTCCAGATTGACGTTGGAGATGGAACTACGCCCAAACCAATATTCATCAGTAAGAATCTTTCTGAAGATGAAAATAAAGAATTGATAAAACTGATCAAAGAATATATTGATATTTTTGCATGGAGTTATGAGGATATGCCAGGTCTAGATCCCAAAGTTGCTACTCATAAACTCAATATTCTTCCTAATACTAAGCCTGTAAAACAATAGCAACGGTGTTTTAGACCAGATATGATTGATGCAATTAAAGTAGAAGTCAAAAAGCTGATCATGTGTGATTTTGTTCGTGAAGAACAACACCCTGATTGGGTTGCCAACATTGTTCCTGTTATAAAGAAGAACGAAAAAGTCCGAGTTTGCATAGATTTTCGAGATCTTAATGCAGCTTGTCCAAAAGACGAATTTTCACTTCCAATTACTGATGTCATGATAGACAATACATGTGGTTTTGAACGCATGTCTTTTATGGATGGATTCTCAGGATATAATCAAATTAAGATACATCCAGAAGATGAGAAGCATACCGCTTTTCGTACACCCCTTGGGGTTTATTGCTATACGGTGATGCCGTTTGGTCTTAAAAACGCCGGTGCCACATATCAACGGGCCATGAGCAACATCTTTCAAGAACATCTATGGAAGACAGTAGAATGTTATGTAGATGACATTGCTGTTAAGAGTCGATCAAAAGATGATCACATTCAAGACTTGAAGACAGTATTTGAATTGATGCGCCAACATCAATTGAAAATGAACCCTACTAAGTCTTTCTTAGGGGTTTCCAGTGGCAAGTTTTTAGGATTTGTCATTACTTCTCAGGGTATCCATGTTGATCCTGATAAGGTTAAAGCAATTCTCGAAATGCGTCCTCCACGCAATTTAAAAGAACTCCGTGGCTTCCAAGGTCGCATTGCATATATTAGGAGATTCATATCCAATCTCTCTGGAAGATGCCAGCCTTTCAACCGTCTATTAAAGAAGGGTGTATCATTTGTTTGGGATGAGGCATGTCAGAAAGCCTTCAATGACATTAAGCAATATCTTACAAATCCACCTGTTTTGGTACCTCCAGTGATAGGAAGACCATTTTTGCTATATGTTCGAGCTTTGGATCATTCACTTGGTGCTCTTCTTGCACAAAAAAGTGATATAGGGCAGGAACAAGCGATTTATTATCTTAGCCGAATGATGGTCGGAGCAGAACACAGGTATACTCCTGTAGAAAAGGAATGTCTGGCCTTGGTTTTTGCTGTCCAAAAGATAAGACATTATGTGACAGGACAGACTATCCATGTCATCTCCAGAATAAACCCCATTCGGGTATTGATGAGAAAACCAAGCATTCTTAACTCTAGGTTAGCTACCTGGGCGATGTTGCTCACTCCTTATGACATGGTTTATATACCTCAAAAATTAGTGAAGGATCAAGCATTAGCTGATTTCTTAGCTGCTCATCCTATACCGGAAACATCAAAGTTATATGAGGACATTCCAGATGAAGTTCTAGATTGCAATATGACTTTGAAAAATGACATTTGGCAATTATATTTTGACGGAGCATCACGGGTTGGACCTAAAGGTAATATTGTCTCTGGGGTAGAAATCGTCTTGGTCTCTCCTAACAAAATGGTCATATACCGTGCCTATTCTCTCAATGAACCATGCTCCAATAATGTAGCAGAATATAATAATCTATTGATTGGTCTCCAAGTCGTAAAACAATTGGATATTGAATTCCTGGAAGCCTATGGAGACTCTCAGCTGATTGTTAATCAAGTTAGAGGGACCTATGAAGTCAGAAATCCTGATCTCATCCCTTATTATTAAGTAGTAGTCGAATTGGTCCTTTCATTCAAAGGATTCTTCATTGAATTCGTACCACGCTCTCAGAATGTGGAGGCTGATGCTCTCGCTAGCCTAGCTGCAGATTTGGCTGTTCCAATCCGAAGGCAAAATACAATTGTTTTGTTGGACCGAGATTTATTCTGTGTCAAGAATAATTTGTGTATTGAACAGAGTTATACTACAGAATCAAGCTCTCAGCAGAGGGATTGGAGAACTCCATTTATTGATTATACGGTTCATGGGATTTTACCTGAAGATCCAAAAGAAGCTGCATCAATTAAAAGACGATCATTTTGATTCTATTATGATTCATCTTTACATATGTTATATCGTCGCTCATATGATGGACTCTTGCTGCGCTATCTCTCAGAAAGTGAAGCTAAACAGACACTCCATGAGGCTCATGATGGTGTCTGTGGTGCTCATCAACCAGGTCCGAAATTACAGGATCGCATTTGCAGAATGGAATACTATTGGCCTTCCATGATAGCAGATGCTGTGAATTACGCCAGAAGGTGTAAAGCATGTCAGATTCATACCGATTTTATTCACCAACCTTCTGAATTTATACATCCTACAACAGCTTCTTGGCCCTTCGAAGCTTGGGGTATGGATGTCATTGGTCCTATTAACCCTCCTTCTGTAAAAGGACATCGGTTCATATTAGCTATAATCGATTATTTTTCTAAGTGGGCAGAAGCAGTCCCCCTTGCTGAAGTGAAAACATCTAATGTGATCAGCTTCATCAAACATCATGTCATTTATCGCTTCGGGATTCCTCGACGGATAATTCATGACAATGGTCCGCAATTTGCCAGTCAGGCATTTTATCGGTTCTTTGATAAGAATCAAATTCAAAATTTGGCTTCTACGGCTTATAATCCAGCTGCTAATGGTCTAGCCGAAGCCTTCAATAAGACTATCATTAAACTTCTCAAAAAGTTTGTCTCTTCTAATAAACGTGATTGGAATGAGAAACTTGGAGAATGTTTATGGGCTTATCGAACAATAGTCCGAACTCTTACTGGTTTTACACCATTTTCATTGGTTTATGGATGTGAGGCTGTTCTTCCCTTGGAAATCCAGATTTCATCTCTTCGAATAGCTATTGCTAATGAGCTAACTATAGAGAACAATGATCGCTTACGACTCCAAGAACTTGAAGGATTGGACGAGAAGCGTCTTCAAGCACAACAGCATATTGAACTATATCAAGCCCGTATATCTCGAACTTTCAATCGTAAAGTTAAAGAGAGGGTATTCAAGATTGGCGAGTTAGTATTAGCCGTTCGAAGACCGATGATTATGACTCACAAAAGCAAAGGGAAATTCCAAGCGAAATGGGAAGGTCCTTATGTAATTGAGACCGTATTTTCTAATGGTGCCTATCGGTTATCAAAGCCTAATGGAGATCTACTCATGATGCCAATCAATGGCAAATTTCTTAAGAAGTACTATGTATAAAGAAAAATGATGATGAAAATAAAGTTTCTTTTATTATTATTTTTGTTCAAGACAAAAGATTAAGGACGAGGGCCACTGCCTTCGCCTTCCTTATTGAATACATAGTCAGCCAATGCATAGAAAGCATCGTTGCCAGAATTCATGAAAAATTTGCAGACAGCCATCTTCAGTGCTTCTTCTTCAGGATTTTTCCTTGGCTCCACTAAGAAAGCAAGGATATCTTGTGGTGGCTTGGGCGTAGAAGAGTTCTCGTTTACTTCGGTTAGTCCTGACACAATTGGCTCGACGGGATGTGTCTCGATGACGTCCTCAACCTTTATGGAGACTTCATTCTTTTGCTGCATATCCTTGGAAGGCATTTCCAATAGAGGAGTGGAAATAAGAATGAAACGTTACAAAGAGTTTTCGCCTGTTTATAGGAGAGATCTGTTGATGAATTGGTCTTTGAAAACAACCTTTCATTCCCGAAAAGGTATGCCCGTTCATTTTATCAGGTTCATCCATTTAATTATGGAATTGAATCAATATTTTCTTTTCCCGAGAGTTATGTTGGTTCATTCATCCATCAATATGGACATATATGCTCATGACGTCTGTCTCCTTATTCCCCAGCTACCAAGGTTTGGTTAAGCTGATTTCTTGTTTCCTTTGAGAGGGATTTTAAATCTTCTATTTTATCAATTGATATAAAAAAAAGTGGGATTCGTTATTTATCATGCTTTCATGACCTCTGGATAAATATTAAATTCACTTACTCTTCTTATCTATTATTTCCATTTGACCTCTGCATAGATATTAATCTACTTTTTTCTCTGAGTTCTTACATGTTGTCATGTCCATAATACCTCTGATAGTATTGTATACTCTAAACAGAAAACAAGACTTTATTATCTATCATGTTTATACTACTCTTGGATAGATACAAATCATTGAGCATAGAAGACTTGTCATTTCCATTCTCATTTTATCATAAAAGTCTATTACATTTCTTAGACTTTCTTACAAATCATAATGGAAATCTATTACAATCTTGGATTTTTATTCTATACAACAACGATGACCTAATCGAGATCTATTTCTTCTTTGGATCTTCTTCATCGGATTCGTTGTTGGTGTCAATTCCTTACTGTCTGAGCCTCAATGGCGACCAGAACAGAAGGAATCAAACTCTGGTCTTCTTTCTCAGACGAGAGGAGAATCCCAGAGTATGGCAGCCCGAAGACGTGTTGCTGCCAATACAATTGGTGGAGAAGTGGCGGCCTTCCAGAGGAGATAGGAATGTATCCAGCATTGGGATACAATTCCTAGTCCTGCCGTGAAAGGAACTCTACTGCCCAATTTCTCGGGATAGAGTTGACTCCACCATCCAACTTTTCGTGTATAAAGGCTCTTCCTACCATCTGAGGAAGACCCTTTTATCCCACGGAAAGTTCTGAGTTGTCTGATTTGCGCGTCAAAAGCACATGAGCTCCCTGATGCTGATGTCAGAAGAATATTCCTCACAGCGTCAAAGTCGCCAATACCGGTTCTGAAAAAAATTTTCAGCCAAGCTTCTGCAGAAGACAACAGAAAAAATCTTATCATCAGTCACTTACTGATCAATTAAAGACTGATGCTCGTGCGCTTTTACGTCCGTGTCTCGTGCGCCCTATTCAACAAAGGTTCTTTACGCCAATGTTTCATGAGCGTATTATTCAACAAGGCTTTTACGCCCGTGCATCTTACCTATAAGATTCTACGTCTGTCAAGGATTTACACTCATGGGCATCTATTTTCGACAAAAAAGTTCAAAGGCAGGCGATTGTTTGACGAATTAAACTTACCATTGAGGTCAGATGATTCGGCTCTGAGAACTGTTGAATCAACGTCTGTCGACCAAGCGTACAGAGAGACAGCATCGGAAAGCATCATCATTTGCTAAAAGCTATCTTCGAAAGAATGAGAATAAGAATGTATAAAACATTCTTTAACTCAACTATTTATAGGGGTTGAGGAAACGGTTGGCATGAGTCTATTTCGAGAAAGATCCTACTAAAAAGGCGCTCGTGACCACAAAGCAGATGCCACGTGTTGTTTTATTTCTCTTGGGAATAAACAACCATAAATGCAGTTAAAGAAGTGTTGAACAATTCTATGTACCAACAGATGAGATTAACATCAAGATTTTATTTATAAAAAAAAGGGAAGTGGACCCCTACATATAAAAGAGTCGCAATACATGGAATATTATTTTTTCTCTCCTTCGTTGGGCTGACGAAGGGAGGCACCTAAGTCGTGCATGTTGCGAATCCCGGAGCGACGCATCAAATTAAGAAACACTTCTGCATCTCCTGATCCCTCATACGCAGTTGGAGGACCACCATCGATGCGACTGAAGACTGCTGGAGTCAGTCCAAAGCACCCTACAAAATTGCGTGCTCTCTCAAAATCAAGCCTGGAGCTAGAAGCCTCTTCATTGTTAATCTCTTTCTTTGGCGCCATGTCACTATGAAGATGAATGGCAAGAATGAAGAATTTTCTCCTTATTTATACAATTAAATCAAATTTTCATGTTCCTTATGGGAAATTGCTCATTATTAATGCAAGCTCGGGAAGAAGAAGAAGCATTCAAAAGTTTCGAGAAGAAAATTCATTATGACGGTTAAGTATTGACCGGCATCATTTCTTGATTTTTACGCCGACTGTTGGATATCCCCACTTTTACGCGGATGACTGTTGAGTATCCCGAATTTTATGCTGACTGGTCAAATCTCAACTTTTACGCTTCTGTTCAAAGTGTTTCAAATTTAGAGGATATTTAAAAACTTTGAAGGGGGTCTTGTAGGAGCATAAAAAGTGCTTCATAAGAATGAGTCAAAGAGATGGATCATTCCATTCAAATTGATCCACTTTACGCCTAAGAGAGGCTAATCACTTTACGCCCAAAGCAGGCTAATCATTTTACGCCCGGGTCAAAGCTAATGATTTTACGCCCAAGACAGGCTAGCCACTTTTACGCTGGACAAAGCTGTCAAGTCTTGCATTTAATGCAAAGTCTGACATGAAGATTTAATAATGGCATATATCACAGAAATCAAAGGGATTTGTTTTACACAGAGATCAATTTTTCGTTTAGTATGTGGACTGAGCTATCTTACGCTCATAATATGGCTTCTTTTACGCACGGAGACTATACGAGTTTTTACGCTCAAAGGTTGACGTGTGCGTAAGGTTTATTTTGGCTACTTTTACGCTCAAGGTTATTTAACAACCACTTTACGCGGGGAGTCTATATCAGGGCTATTGTACGCCTAGTCTACTACTTTACACTCAGGGTATATTGGGGTTGTTTTTACGCCCTATCCCAATTCAGAACGTGGTTTGCCTACATGGCCTTCATGCCATATATCTCGAAGAACGTGTGTGCGTGCATCTTATTCTTACTGAAATGATAGGACACGTGTCAACGTATGCAGAGGATAACTCCAATCATGGGTGGCAGTTGTTAGCGTAAAGACGAAACTTTTGCTGAGGTTTTACGCACAAGAGCCCAAGTCTATAAATAGACTGATTTTTCTCATACACACGGAAGACGGAGAGAGAAAGGAGAGAATAGAGATCAGAGCCCAGAGACTTTGATTTTCGGAGCATTCTTCTTCAACTTTTCTTCTAGAACAGAGTGAAGCAAAGTGCGTCGATACCTTTCTGGTGACTTAGTTCTTCCAATTGTTCATCTTATAGCAGTGATCTTCATCATCATCGTATGGTCCAAGGAACAAAGTGATCATTTACAGATCAGACTTCCATAGCAATACTTCCCAGAATCAAATTTGTACTTCTTGTACTTTTTCTCGTTTTATTTTCAAAATCTGATTTCCAGGCATTTTGTTAAGTGAAACAGAACTCTCAGTAAATTTCCGACCGACTGCTACGCATTCGACTGTACAAGAGGACTGTCAGACTTTCTGGCAGTCGATAGAACACAAAAGACTGCCATATTACGCGGCAGTCTATTTGTACAACTAGTGTAAAATAGGACTGCCGCAAAACCTGGCAGTCCACGAAGTAACGAGGACTGCCAGATTATGCGGCAGTCTATATGTAGAAATACTGTACAGTTGGACTGTCAGACATTCCGGCAGTCCATAAAACACGTAGGACTGCCACATAACTCAGCAGTTAATGTGTAGAACTAGTGTTAAATAGGACTGCTAGACTTTTTGGCAGTCTTTTAAACACGAAGGACTGCCACAAGAATCGGCAGTCTATGTGTAGAACTAGTGTAAAATAGGACTGTCAGACTTTCTGGCAGTCTATAAAACACGAAGAACTGCCAGAATATCTGGCAGTCCTGTTGTACAGTCCTGAAGGAAGGGCAATTTTCCTTGACAGTCTTGAAGTTGTTGATATTGTAAGTTTGGTTGTAATTTTGATTGGCAATTTGTTTTTGAAATTAAATGTAGGGCCTACCACCTCCTATTTCCATTGACTTGAGTAATATATTCTCAACGGATGTCGCATTTGAATCTTATGAAGAAGCATTAGAATGGTACAGACAAGTTGGAAGACAAGTAAACACAGTCCTTGTCATTTCAAGGTCATTACGAGGCCCGTCGTGTCGTAAAACTGCTGATCTTGGATACGAAAGAGGTGGAACATTTACGCTTCATCGAAGGAAAGAAGAATGTGCCCGGAAAAAAGTCCCGGAGAAGGCGGTAGGGTCCAGAAAGTACGGTTGTCCTTTCAAGATTGTGCTTGTCTCAAGAAATGATGAAAAGTGGACAGTTGATGTCAGAAATGGGATACACAATCATGCGGTGGCGGAGACACTTACCGGTCATCCCTATGCCGGAAGGTTGAACGAACAGGAGAAAAAGTTAGTTGAAGAATTGTCCTGCTCCGGAGTCGGCCCGAAGCAAATTTATTCCGCGGTACGCCAGAAGAATGAACAGAACAAGTTAACAATGAGGACAATCTATAATGCACTCTCGAGATCGAGGACAAATACCCTAAGAGAAAGAATGGCGATGCAACAAGTTTTAAAGTTACTTGCCGACAATCACTATGTGGAGTACCATAGAAGACATCCGCCGTCCAATGAAATTACCTCTATGTTTTGGGCGCATCCGAAGTGTACGCATTTGGCACGGTCCTTTGCCGATGTCTTGGTGGCTGATTGCACGTACAAGACTAACAAATTCAAGATGCCACTCTTCCACATCGTCGGCTTCACGTCAACGGGTAAATCATTTTCAGTTGCATTTTGTTTCTTGAAGAATGAAACAGTAGATGACTATACATGGGCATTGAACAAATTGAAGACACTTTACACTGGACACAAAGAGCCGTCTATTTTTGTCACCGATCGAGAATATGCATTGATGAATGCTATAGATATCGTATTTCCTCATGCTCGTAGACTACTATGTACATGGCATATTAATCGAAATATTCAAGCACAATGCAAGAGCCGGTTTGAAAAAGTAGACGACAAACTTGATATTGACCGCTTCACAGAATTCTACGATGATTGGGGCCTTGTCTGGCGAGCAAGTACTGTAGACGCTTTTGATAAAGCGTGGTTGGAGTTCAAATAGAAGTGGGAAAGTAGCAACAAGCCATGTATATCTTATATCAAAGACACATGGGTTGATCTATTTAAAGAAGATTTTGTCTTAGCATGAACGAATAAGGTGAAGCATTACGGCACGACCACTACAAACCGTGCCGAAGGTTCACACTCAAAACTGAAGAAATATATACGTTCATCGGTCGGCAGTTTTGTGTCAGTTTGGCAGTCGATTTGAAGAGATTGCTCGGGCAAATTCAGTTGGTGTTGATACCGAAGAATGTGGTTGTACACATCGTCATTCTCTCGGCCTTCCTTGTGCTCATGAGATCAACGAATATCGACGTCAAGGCAGACCTATTCCAATAGTGGTCGTTGACCAACGTTGGAGACAATTGTCAGTTATGCCTATGGTGGAGAGTCACGACGATTTCTTATCCTTGCCAGAAGTTAAACTTCTTCATGCAAGATGGTGTGCTGCCCTAGAACCTGAGAGGAACTCTATTGAACGTAAAATTCAAGAACTTGCCCACCCGGCAAGCAGTCAGGTGCAGGAGCCATCTGTTGTCGTTGCCCCGAAGGGTAGACCACCAAGAAGACTTACAAGAACACAGAAGAAGAAGCTCGAGTCTACTAGAAGAGAACTATCATTATTTGAGCATATTGAAAGAAGCATGGAAAGGTTCGTTTGTCCAAAGAGGAATGACAAGCTTCCTATTCAACGGAAGAAACAGAAAACAAGCGTTGGTGTCACATTCGACATGTACATTCATATATTTAATCCTGCAATACGGGAGTACATTTGGTCTATTGAAGATGTGCCTAAAGATGGACATTGTGGGTACCACGCCCTTGCAAGACATCTAGGCTACTCCGTTAAAGACGGATGGAGGCAGGTTAGAGCAGAGCTGTACGAGGAGTTGGAGTCTCATCTTCCCTTCTACAGCAAATTACTAAGCCCAGATACAGTTGGAGAAATATTGACAAGCATTCCGTGCGCCGATCAAACTACTGGAGAGGAACATTACATGGATATTCCTTCTGCTACATATCTATTCGCTAACAGGTACAATATACCTACACATTCTTACTAACGTGAAAAGTTTGATAAATACTTATACTGCATTTGTATTCGCTTACAGGTACAAGATTCCAATTATCGTTCTGTCGAAGAGAAGTAACAACACTTTCTTCCCAATGACCGCTCCTCCGGCAGACTACACTATGTCCACTCTACATGCCATTGCACTTGATTATAATCACTTCATCATCCCGCGGTTTATCGGGCACAGTCCTATTCCCCCCCGATCCAGTCTGGTATAAACATGCTCCGGAAGAATCGATCGCTTGGACGACGCTGTACACTGATGCGATCAATGCCTACAAGGAGAAAATAAACTATGTGCAACCTAAACCAATGCCGAAAGACCACTACGATGTATTGATTGACTGATAGTGGGGAGCATCACCGATAGTTTTGTCATATTTTGTAACTTGAAAGAAGGATATACATTTCTTCCGTCCTACACCGATAGTTTTGTCACATTTTGTAACTAGAAAGAGGGATAAACATTTATGTCTATACCGAAGAATGTGGTTGTCAAAAGAAATGTAAATATTTGGTCCTACGTCGATGTTTATATCTTTGGTCGTACTCAGATATACTATTTTACATCACTTTGTAAAGAAGAAGAAGGAAGTTTATTTTGGTATGACATTTGAGTATCATATTTACAGTTGAGTATCACATTTACCAGGACTGCCCAGAACACTGGCAGTCCATCGTGAATGAAGGACTGCCAGGGAACTGGGCAGTCCAAGTTAGAACTTGCTGTAAACAAGGACTGTCCAGAAAACTGGGCAGTCCTTGTTCACAGCAAGTTCTAAATTGGACTGCCCAGTTCTTTGGCAGTCCATCGTGAATGAAGGACCACTACCAAATTACAGTACTTTAGCGACGGTCATTTAGCGACGGACATTTTTCGTCGCTATCACCGTCGGATCCCCGACGAATTTGTGACGGAATACCGATGGAAAGCAGTGGACATTTTTTTTTATTTTTTTATGTCCATATCCGTCGCTATGCCGTCGATAGGTAGTCGGCCATGTAGCGACGGTTTTATATCCGTCGCTAGAACGTCGCATATTTTGGCGGCAAAAGCCTAAAATATTGGCGCGAGATTTACTGACGACTTAGCGACGGAATAATCTGTCGCTACTCGCGCGAGATTTACTGACGCATTAGCGACGGAATAATCCGTCGCTACTCCGTCGCTAAATTTACGTTCCAGACTTAAGTTGAAATGACGAAGGAAACTTTTTCATTCCTCCCAAATTTTACTCTCTCTCCTCTCTCTCTCTCTCTCTCTCTCCCGCGGTGATCGATCGGCGACCCCCTCTCCTCTCTCTCCCGCAGCGGTGATCGGCGACCCCCTCTCCTCTCTCTCTCCTAAAGGTATTCCCCTCTCCCTCTCCCTCTCTCTCTCTCTCTCTCTCTCTCTGTCTCGCTCTCTCTCTCTCGCGCGCGCGCGCGCGGTGGTCGTGGGTACAGCGGGCCGGGGGCGTCGGGGGCTGCGGGGGCGGCGTCGACTGCGGGGGACGGCGGTGGCGACGGTGGCGGGGGGTGTGGAGGGGGCGGTGGGAGGGGGCGGGAAGCGTTGGAGGGATGGGGGCGCGCGGGGGCTGGCCGCGGGGTACGGGGGGTTGCGGAGGGGGGCTGGCCGTGCGCGGGGGGCGGGGGGTGTGGAGGGGGCGGTGGGATCGAGGGGGCGGGCAGCGTTGGGGGGGGTACGATGGGGGCGGGGGCTGGCCACGGACACACACACACGGACACACACACACACACACACACGGACACACGGACACACACACACACACACACAGACACACACACACACACACGGACACACACGGACACAGACACACGGATACACAAACACACAGACATATATATATATATATATATATATACAGCACCGGCTCCAGACTTTTGGAGGCCCCAAACAAGTCTCATAAATGAGGCCCTCATTCCTCTATAATATTTCTATAAATTCAAAATCCAACAAATCATCATTCACAATCACATTCTCATGATAGTTTTCATTAACAATCACACTCACAGCTTTGAGGAGGATAAAATACCTGCTTAGTTGAGGAGGTTTTCCGTGGGACTCGGGAGAGAGAGAAGATGAAGAAGGCGGTGGGTTTTGATTTTTCTCTCTAGGTTTTGTTTTAGGTTTTGTTTGCTACAAGCCTACAGCTTTGATTATGGGCTTCCTCCAACACCATATTTATTGGACTGTGGTGCCGCTGGAAAACCAAAGAAATTCAACATATAAATGGGGCCCCCTTGGGGGAGGAGGCCCTAGGCGGGTGCCTGGCCTGCCTCCCCCTGAAGCCGGCCCTGTATATATATATATATATATATATATATATATATATATATATATATATATATATATATATATATATATATATATATATATAGGCATAATTTTAAGTAATTTATTAATATATATATATATATATATATATATATATATATATATATATATACACAGACACACGTCGTGAAGTCTAGTATATATATTTGATTAGCTAAGGTAGAAGTTTAGCCTAATTAAGATTAGTTTTGACAGAGTTGACTTGGACTCCTAATTTGACCTAGAACTAGCCTAGTTAAGGGGGCCGGGCATTGTTGGGGTGGCTTACTGCATCCATATTGCACCTGTCCAGCTCATCATCCCTTGTGTGCAGTCAGATGATACCCCTACACAAATAAGTACTTATCAAAAATCTGTTGTTTTCTGTGTATGGAGCATTTTTTTGGCATGGGATGATGGCTTTCGAATTACATTGGACTAAAAACTGAGAATTAGTACATTGTTTGTGTTTACTGATTTAAGGATGATTAAATCATTAGGTTTAATCCTATGTCATGTCTGGGTTTAAGTTATATGTTATGATTCATGTTGGTATGGGGATTTTGGTTTTTGAATTTGAGCTGTTACATTCTTTTACATTCTGTTACATATACTTACCAGATGGCACCTATGACCCGAGGAGCAGCACGTCGTTTGAAGAAAACAGTGAATGCTGAGGTGGCTCCTCCTACAGTTGAGGAGGAAGTGGCACCGGTTGCTAGTGAGATCGGGAGTTCTAGTCATCCAGCACCGGTAGCTAGTAATGCCGAGAGTGCTTTTGATGCAGTCCTGGCAAGGGACGACGCCTCTCCTCGCATCAAAAATCTCGCTTTTCGGAGGTGGTTGCGTGAAAGTATCACTGAGCGTTTGCGTGAGCAGCGTGGCAAGCATTAGCTATTAGTACTTATTTGTATTGGACTATTTTTATTGGGTTGTTTTTGTTTTAGACTATTTGTATTGGACTACATATATGAATTAGAACTGTGTCAATCTCTGGATTATATTGGACTACGACACCGCGGTAACATAGTTCCTGCAGCCATTCGACTGACGAGGCAGAAACTATGTATCCTAGATAAAGTGGACTGTCCTCCGACCCTCATCCCTCGGCAATGATGATACGACAACCAACCGGAGAGGATACTCCGAGAGATCCATCTGGGTAGGACGTATACTCTGAGAGATCACCCTTACAGAAATGATATCAGTAGTGGGATCGAATGTTGGAGAAGATATTATCACAGTATACGTCCTCTCCTCCACGATGGCTCTAGACCCATCTGCTCGTCCCTGCTTCCATTCTTCTTATTTGACTCTCTCAGCCACACATGATATCCAGCTCAAATGTAGAGTAGGCAAAAAAGAAGGGGACATGAATAGGAGGGGGAAGCAGCACACCGGTGGCATGACTCGGAGGAAGTACAGAGGTTTTCTTCAACATACGTAGGAGAACTATAAGGATATATCTTTTCACAATATGTCATCTTGTCAAAGACCCTTAATGTGACAACCATGTTACCGCGGTGTCGGAAGACTAACATGTCATAATTTTCTAAGCCGTGTGTTTTGACATAATCATCCCAACTCTTTCCTCCTGTGTCGTAATCTCGCATTATTACATAGAACTGAAATCCGGTTGGGAGGATTATGTCAAAACACACGGCTTATAAAATTATGACATATTAGTCTTCCGACACCGCGGTAATATGGTTGTCACATTTAGGGTCTTTGACAAGGTGATATGTTGTGTTTACATATATCCTTATAGTTCTCCTACGTACGTTGAAGAAAACCTCTGTACTTCCTCCGGGTCATGCCGCCGGTGTGCTGCTTCCCCCTCCTATTCCTGTCCCCTTCTTTTCTGCCTACTCTACACTTGAGCTGGATATCATGTGTGGCTGAGAGAGTCAAACAAGAAGAATGGAAGCAGGGACGAGCAGATGGGTCTAGAGCCATCGTGGAGGAGATGACGTATACTGTGATAATATTTTCTCCAACATTCGATCCCACTACTGATATCATTTCTGTAAGGGTGATCTCTCAGAGTATACGTCCTACCCAGATGGATCTCTCGGAGTATCCTCTCCGGTTGGGTTGTCTTCTGAGCCATCCGTTCTCACACTTAAAATACAGGGATTGGATTCTGTGTTTCGTATTTTCGGCGAACCCAGGGATTGGATTCTGTATTTTGTTTTTTGGTTTCTGTATTTTGTTTCCAGCTCCATTTGCATTAATCTACGGTACGACATGGTGATCAGGACATATATAGTCCCTGCAGCCATTCGACTGGCGAGGCAGAAACTATGTAGCCGTAGATAAGTTGACTGTCCTCCGACCCTCATCCCTCGGCAATGATGATACGACAACCTATCACTATATCTTATATAGTAGTAGATGATGTCTTAGTATTACATTATGTGAGTTCATCTTGATTCTGTTACGTTCTTCAAATACTATATACGATAAGTTCATATACTACACCATATGTACAGAACATAGATGATTCACACTAATGTATGCTAGAATGAATTTTGGGTTGTGTATTCTGAGAGGCTGGCTTGGGGCGGGTGCGGTGGGCTTGGGCGGGTGCGTCGGGGCTATTTGCAACCGACGCACACCCATAAGTACTCTTCATATATATATGCAACCGAACTACTAAGCGGCGGGCTTGGGGCGGCGGGCTTTGGTCGGGGGCGGCGGGTGGCTTTGCTTCTCAAATTCATCTGAGTTTATATATTGGCTAAATAATGTGTTATCCATATTGGGTGTTCCATTAGTTTGGTGGTGTTTGGATTAGTAAATGTGAATATATATGGGGTTTGGATTCATGGTGTATATGTTCACTGTCTCAAGGACAGTGCGAGTTCTATCAGTTGTGTGCTTCTGTATAGATGTATATATCTATACATCTAGCTGTGATATACATATGTGTATGTGACAATCTCAGTTAGCGACGGACTAGTTACCGGTTAGCGACGGATATTTCCAGCTCCATTAATTGCATTAATCTACGGTACGACATGGTGACGGATATTCCATGCAGCCATTCGACTGGCGAGGCAAAAACTTTGTTGCCGTAGATAAAGTTGCCTGTCCTCCGACCCTCATCCCTCGGCAATGATGATACGACAACCTATCACTATATCTTATATAGTAGTAGATGATGTCTTAGTATTACATTAGTGAGTTCATCTTGATTCTGTTACGTACGTCCTTCAGATACTAGATACGATAAGGTTAACATATACTACACGATATGTATACAGAATATAGATGATTCACACTAATGTATGCTAGAATGAATCTTGGGTTGTGTTCTGAGCCATCCGTTCTCACACTTAAAACACATTGGAATTAGTAGTGTGAGAGCGCCGGAGAGAGTGAGAGCGCCGGAGGGGAGGAGGAGAGAGAGAGAGTAAAATGGTACGACATGGTGAAGTAGTACTGTATTTTGGCTCCATTCCAGCTCCATTTGAACTACGGTACGACATGGTGATCCGAACATAGTACTTGCAGCCATTCGACTGGCGAGACAGAAACTATGTAGCCGTAGATAAAGTTGACTGTCTTCCGACCCTCATCCCTCGGCAATGATGATACGACAACCTATCACTATATCTTATATAGTAGTAGATGATGTCTTAGTATTACATTATGTGAGTTCATCTTGATTCTGTTACGTTCTTCAAATACTATATACGATAAGATCATATACTACACCATATGTACAGAACATAGATGATTCACACTAATGTATGCTAGAATGAATTTTGGGTTGTGTATTCTGAGCCATCCGTTCTCACACTTGAAGATAAATTTTCAGTATAACGACGGATATTAGGTTACTCTTCAGTATAATTGATGTCTTTTCTTGGATAATTGGTGTGCATTAAATTCGTATGTGCATATTTCGTCTATGTGATTTTTGGATATATACCTACGCTGGGTTATAAGCGATGATCTGATATACAAAGGAGGTGCTGCCGAAATTTTTGTAGACATTTGGATACATTGTATGTTCGGATATTTTTTTTATGTTTGGATAATTTAATGTTGGATATTGGATATATTGTGTTGGTAATATTTTGTTGGATATTGGATACGTTGGATATTGGTGTCGGATATGGATATTTTGCATATGGATATATGGTGTTGGATATTGGATACGTTGGATATTCGTGTTGGATATGGATATATGGTGTTGTATATGGATATTTTGCATGTTTGATATTGTGTTGGATGTGTTGCACAAACAGGAAAGAGTCTGTTTTCAGTATTTTTTTTTCAAAAATTAGAAGTTAGCGACGGACTGGCGACCACTCAGCGACGGATAGTCCGTCGCTAACTGGAGAAACTGAGTTTAGCGACGGAGTAGCGACGGAAAAAACCGTCGCTACCTGGAGCATTTCAATAAAGCGACGGATTGGCGACGGACCATCCGTCGCTATCTGTAGGAGTTTTAATGTATCGACGGATTGGCGACGCAATATCCGTCGCTACCTGGAGAATTTTATATTGAGCGACGGTTTAGCGACGGAACGTCCGTCGACCTAGTTCTGTTTGATGTCCATAAATTTTGCTGTTAGCGACGGATGTTTTGTCGCTGATACGCTTTTACCGACAAATTTACGACGGATTAGCGACGGATATTGCGTATCAGAAAATCACTGATACGGTTTTGCCGACTCTTTAGCGACGGAGTATTCCGTCGCTAAACCTATATCTTGATACATGTTTTGACGAAAGCTAGTCGGTAATCCGTCGCTATATATATTTAAATGAGCCGACGGTATTCCGTCGCTAAGTCGTCGCTGAGCGACGGAGTAGCGACGGATATGTTTTAGCGACGAGGTTATTCCCGACGACTGTTTTACCAAAATATCCGTCGGTAATCCGTCGGTATTTATTTTTGGCGACAGAATACCGACGGATAGGGCCGTCGGTAAATTCATGTATTTTGGTAGTGGACTGCCAGGAAACTGGGCAGTCCAAGTTAGAACTTGTTGTGAACAAGGACTGTCCAGAAAATTGGACAGTCCTTGTTCACAGCAAGTTCTAAATTGGACTGCGCAGTTTCCTGGCAGTCCATCGTAAAACTCTATAATAGGCTAACTTCTTAGGATTTTACCTATGCTAGCTATCTAGGTGTTGGTCATTACACCCTAGTACTTGGTCAATCAAAATAAACTTGGTCATTCACTAGTCAATTTTTTCAACACCCTAGTACTTGGTCATTAGCTGGTCAACTTCTTAAGATTTTACCTATGCTAGCTATCTAGGTGTTGGCAACTAGAATTTAGCAAAAGAGAAACTCTATAATAGACTAACTCTTAACCTTTCAAATCCTATCAAGTCACCCATAACTAAATACCCGCAAGCTAAGCACACCAATCCCAAATACCACGTATATATATGCTCAAGAACAACAACCCATCACATATATCCTAAGTATATCATCTATATATATAGACCTCTTAGTCTTAGGTGAAACTACAACTATACTCGAGGACGGGCTCTGGTCACTGGGTGCCTCACTTGGAAGGATAAGGAAAATAATAAATAATCATCAAGGTTGTATGGCATACTAACATCCTATATGTGTAAACTGGTTGGTACAGGAGAATTATCTGCAATGGGTTACTATTCTAGCACCAATGCTAACTATCACCTCTAGGGTACAGACACTCTATAAGTCACCATATTATTATACTATGAAGGTACTACCTATGAATAAGCTCTACAAAACTAGAATATCCCTACTCCTAAGTCATTTATAACAATCAAAAGGGTATGATGTTTAAATCCTTCTCAAGATACAATCTGTTAATCATATGCGTCTGTCCAAAATCATGTTGTCCAGAGTCTTCATCATGCTAGTGAGCAAGGCTACAATAATCACAGAGTCCTTGACTAAGGTACGTACCTCTAGGTTCATGGTATTTAAAATTGCCGTATTGTCGCATGCGACGGCGGAAACCTTAAATTCCCATACCCGAGAGATACATCCAAATCTGACTACATGTCCTCACTATACCAACTAACACGACTATCGAAGATTCTAGATCCTATGATTTAGGCGACCTAGTCCATATAATTTTGAAGAAAAACAATATAACAAAGAACAACATGACAAAATTAATCAATCGACTAGGGACAGATGGAATCGGATTTCAAGGTAGTTATAAAAGACAATTATGGAAAATGGAATCGAGAAGAACGGAACTTGCAGCAAGATCTCCAATGGTCTATGCATCCTCGACTGTCTTGACGATAGCTCGCCCTGCTGGTTTCCCTTGGTCTGCTGCTGATGCTGCATGAACCGCTGCTGCTGAGAGAAATCGAAAATGACGGAAAAGTCTCTGTACAGACAGAGGTGCACCTCCAATGTAGCAGAAATGCCAACCTGAGTCGGCACAACAGGAGCTGCGGTCTCGAGGCCCTGATGAACAGGACGAGAGATGGCCAGCCTCTCGATAGTATTTCCCCAACCGGAGCGATGAGATCGTGTCTCCATAACCATCATGAAGACAGATCAAAACAAGAAGCAATTTCTGAGAATGAAGCGAAAATTCAAAGGAGGACAGTTTATATTCAAGGGAAATCAATAAGCAGCAATTTGGATAAAAAGAATCTGATTAAGAGTTTTTCCTAATGTGATTGAGTACCTCAAAATATCCTAATCCTACTGCAGGCTGTAGTGATACTCTAGTTCGAATACCACTACATAAACTCGACCTGCATGGGCCACCACTAAAAACGTGTCACGACTCGCACCCACTGTGAGGGTACGAGCACGTAACAACGCCCAGCCTACGCCGCAGTGTCGGCGGTAGAACACTGTCCTAGGTTACTATCTAATCAACAACTCACGCAATTATATAATATACTTGTCAAATCTCAACTCCGAACGGAGGACAAGTATAAGATATTATAACTCAATCACAGTCTAAGCACGATAAGATAATCACAGAAGAATTAACTAAGAATAGAAAGACAACTACTAAAATAATAACAACTCTCAACAAATCTCAAAAACTACACAAGTCTCAAATCAATACAAAAGTTCGACATGAAAAACAGATGCTAGTCTACTAAACTAAATCCCATCACTCCTGAGTGACGGGGCCAAAGGTAGTCATCCCGTCTCCGGGTCCATAATATGTAGGGCACGTGTCCTCAGGGCAAACATCTGTAAAATTTTCAACAGGTCCAGTCAGGACAGGAACGAGTACAACTCATCAAGAAATCCCAAGTAAATGACAGAGAACTATAAAGCAGTTATAGACAATTTTATTGATGAATATGGCAGTTTATATACAGGTGATGGTATGGAGAACAGATAAGATACAAGGAAAGTAAGTAACTAAAATAAGAGAAGAATGATGGCAATGAAGACTGTAAAATAAATCTAGCTGAACTAAAGTAACATAATAAGTCCAAAATATAAATGTAAACAAGTACAAAACCCAAGTAAATCCAGACAACATGAATCTGATACCAGGTGGTTCCAGTACAAGATGAGTCCGGTATAAGGTGAGTCCAGTTGGTGATCAAAGGTTCCAGGGTGAGTCCAGCCTATACTCTAACAGTGTGTTTTAAAATATCGGGATCGACATGTGAACGGCTGTAGGTAATACGGTACACCGCACACTCGGCCAAGTGTGGGATGGCTATCGTTCCAGTATAATTCCAAGGGAGTGGTTCCAGTATTTGGGTATGTTCACATGCCTATTCCAATATTTTCCCGCCCAACAAGTACAAGTGAATCCATAATCTGACACAAAATGGTATAAGTCCAACCAGTACACAAATGGTTCCAGTAAATGATTCCAGGGTGGTTCCAGTAGGTGGTTCCAGTAGGTGGTTCCAGAATAGAGGTTAGACTTAAATAAGTGAGTGTCGCATGAAATGGATCCAGTAATATCAAATCGTGTTTGTAATACAGAATCAAATAGAACTAGCTACAACTGAAGTATAGTAAACGACAAGTAAATGGAAGAACTATTAGAAAATGTACTCGCCCGCTACTCTGAGAAGAGTAGTGTAATATCAGATGTCTGCACCGGAGTCACAATATCCTAAATAGAGCAGTACAGGTTATAATGTATTAAAAATAAGGTAAATGAAGTTTATGATACAATCTACATAATTTCTAAGCCAATCTAGATCAAAGTCAACTCTAAGTCAAACCTGGTCAACTGTCTAGGTCAAACTAGGTCCAAGTCAAACTTGGTCAACTCTGGGTCGACCCAAGTCAACTACAATAGTCAAACTAGGTCAATCCTAGTCTAGTCAAGTCTCGCTAGGCCTAACCAAGCCTAGACTAGCAAGCACACCCAATTTCTAGGCTATACAAGCCGACCACACTCCTACACTGGCATTCAAGCCACAAACACAGGTTTATGAGCCATAGGCTATATGCCTATGCTAATCATATAGTCCATTACACACTTTCACACATATACATATATTAATATATCTATCTAAATAATATGGTAACACACATTATAATAGATAGGCCATATGTAATAACATATGCCTCTCATATATATATACATATGTATATGTGCATATACATAGAAGGATAGGAAAACATGTATTTGTGTTCATGTGTGTGTGGTAAGGTGTCAATAGAGTGTTAAAGGGTGTGAATGTGAATTAGGAATCTGTGAGTGTGATAGTGTCATGAGAGTGTTAATGTGATATAAACTTGTGTGTGTGTGATATATTAGAGAATAGAAAAAACAGTGAGAAGTGGGAAAAACAGTGAGCTAATCATTGAATCCAACACAAGCATGAGAATCAACTCTAAAAATAAGGAAAGGAAATCAATTCCAGATTTACAGTTGTGTGTGCACTGAATTGTGTGTGACAGGAAACATAATGTTTTAATGTGCTCAGGTGTGGGGGAATGGACATATGACAGGGAAAAACCATGTGTGTGAGTAGCAATAGGTTGACAGGAATCAGATTTTAGGGTGGCAACCTAGACTAGAGTGTGAACCTATGGTGGTGTGTATGTGACATGAAACAATGTGTGTAGATAGTGAATTGACAGGAAACTATTTAAGGTATTAACTTAGGAATTCTAAATCAGTCCAAAATCAGTGATATGCACATCATCTCAGGAATTTCAGTGCCTAAATATCAGAGATGTGTAACATATGTGTGGGTGTGGTGCAAGGGTGAGTGACAGGACAGTAAATCATTCAACAACGTATACCACATATCGTTCGAACCCAAAACTGAAATTCCAAAACCAATCCTTAAGTAATACAGATGTAGGAATCAAATGATGGCAAATCAAACATCATAAAAATCAGTTTTCAAAAGGAATGAAAGTTCAGGATTTATTCCTGGACTGTGTATCAGTCCAGTCCATTGGGCATCCCCAACCCACATTCGAATCCTTTCCTTGAGACAACAACCTATTCTAACATGCAAATATCACTTAGCAGTAACTAATACATATGTAGAAATCACTGTGGCAATTTAAAACATCAATCATAACAGTAAAAAAAAGGAAAGAAGGTTCAGATTATTCAAACAGTGGAAAGAAACTGAAACTAGCAGTCTACATGCCCATTCAATATTCAAATTTCGTTTCCTCAAGTGAAAATAATCTAACTTGTAAAACCCAACTAGCAGCAGTTAGTACACATGTAGGAATCAATTTAGGACAATAAACATCAATTAAAAATCGGTTTAAACAGAATTTAATTCAGGAAATTTCAAAAAGAACATATGGTATCAGTGAACATGGGGAAACTGAAATTCGAAAGCCAAAACATCACAATAATCCCAAAATATTGGTTGGTAAACCAATCCCCACTTGTACCCGTGTCCCACGAGTCATTCATGTCCCACCAAGTGGACACGAGCGTGTCCAAACACACACAGACACACACACGTGTACTGGACAGTACGCAGCATCGTGCACGCATGCACGCGTGTCCCGCGTGTGACACAGGGCACGACACGACTCGTGCTCGTGCCCATGTGTTCGCCACATATAGGGCTACATGTCCACGGCCCTGTACCGTATCCTAGGCGCATGTCGTGTCGGTTAAACGTGCGTGTCAGTGAAGGAATGCTCGCGTGCATAGTGCGCGTGCGCGGCCCGTGCGGCCAGTGCGAATGAGTTTTCTCACTCGACACGACACGAGTCGACACGAGACTTTAGGGATGTCTTGTTAGATATTTCCCCTAGTTCTGTGTCAAGTGGCACGTGTCTACGTGTCGTGTACAGTGCACACGAGGTGTCAGTGAACAGGATAGTGCAATCGTGTCGTGCACGCGTGTCCAACAGCAAAAACTGACACAAAACGACACAAAAACACCTAACACCCTTCACAAAAATTAATGTACATCCCTAGATCTACAAACTCATGTAATTACATTTACAGAAATTGAAAATAATTTCCTAAGAGGCATTTCATCGAACACCTAGCTATTAGGTTCGATACGTGTCCGATACGGACATGTAACCTAATACAAATGTCACAAAATTCCTCCAAAAATTAGGGGACACCTATTCCTAAACCATCATGCAAAGAAATCACAAAAATAATATAATTTAAAGGGTTTTACCTATAGGTGCAAATTGCATGGAAAAGCTCCAAATGGGGGGTGTTCCTCTTGATGGCCAAATGCTCCAAATGAGCCCAAAACTGAAATAGCTCTCCACCAACAGTCCATAAACTTAAATTAAAACCCAATGCAAAAGACTAGGATGAAAAAGGAGATCAAATGAATAAAATGGGAATTTTTGGAAGGGGGAAACTTACCTTTCTTTTCTCCAAGTGTTGGGATGATAAAAAGAGGCAAGCCCTAATGAACAAGTGTTTATATAGAGTGGGGATCCCTATGTGGCTTTTCATAAGCTCAAAAATTAGGATTAGGGTTCACTAAATTGCCCATGGGCTTAAGTCATGATCAATTAAATAATTAAGCCATAAGTCATTTCATGAAATCACAAGCCATGACTAAAATTCACTAAACCAAATCTCGTCATTCTAAAACTATTCTCTAATGAATAAAATAGGTTAACTCAAGTTAGACTAGGGTCACCATGGCTAGGGTTAGCTTCTAGGTTAGTTTACCCAGTCAACACTAGTCAAAGTCAACCTAGTCAACCATCATTCAAATAATTCCAGAATAAATCCTAAAAATTCCCATAAATTCAAATAAATTATAATAAATTCAAATAACCCTAAAAATGTCAAAAATATCTTAATCACATGGCTAGGCTCTACGGTAGGCAGTCTCTACGGTTTTACTAGCAAAATACCAAAATCACAAGTCATGAATTTAAATAGTTTAAAAATAATTAAAAATCACTAAAAATCATAATATAAAATAAATATCAATAATAATAATTATAATTACAAAATTTTAAAATTACCCTCATCTGAAAAACTGGGTGTTACAGGACCTGCAATATAGGATTAGAATCTAGGAATCTCATCCACATACTTGATCACCTTCCTTGACCTTCTTTGAATTCCATATTCCGACTCCCGTGGTTTTCCTTGATCTTTGCATCTTGCTTGAACTCTTTCTACCAACCCCCTATCACCTCGTGCTTAAACATGGTTAGAAAGATGACTACACCACTATATACTTATTGGACAACCCTATGGCTTGAAGGATTATATTGACAAATAATATCCATTGAGGTTATATTTGAGTATAAAGGCATTTATTTTACCTAGAGATATGATATTAAGGATTAGTTAATTTCAAGTTGGGTAGCAGCATGTTACCGCCTTCAAAGGATAGTTAGAAATTTTATTATTACAAGGTGGTATACACAAGAGGATAGCTAGATCGAAAAAATAAATTTTTAATTTACGAAATTTTTGAAATGGTGAAATAGTTATGATTTATTAGGGATATGAAATCGATTGAAAAATAACTTAAGTTTATATATTGTGACGCATGATTTTCAGTTTGGATTATAATATTATAAAGCTATTTCGAGATTATTTAAGGAGTTTTAATTATGATTTTTAGACAACTAGAGAAGAGAAGACGAAAGTTTAGTTTGAGAGAGCTTGAGGTTTAAAATTGAGTCGTACGATTTATAAGTTTATTTAATTTTGAGTTGAAGAAATGATGGTAAAATTTTGTTTAAATATTTGGAGGATATGAAAGCGACCTTGAAGAATTTTTTTTAAAATTGTGTCATATGATCTATGATTTAAAAAGTTTCAAGTTAAAGCCTTGATTATGGATATTTAAATTTTGGTAAAAAAATTTAATTTGAGTTACATGATTTGCGATTGATGAAACGGGCTAAGAGTTTATCTTGAGGTACATTGAGAATTGGAAATTTTAAAAGTGATGGCTTATTATGAAAAATTTAGTTGTGCCGCATTAGATATGATGAAGGATTTTTGGAATTTCTTTAAAGGAAATTAAACTTTAAGTTATGATTAAATACTTGATGGAGTATTTTTGAGATTTTATTTCGAAACTGTTGAGGAACTTGAAATTTGAAATTAGATCATATATTGGTAGAGAACCAAGAAGCAAGCAAGTCACCCTAATGGGATACAAGTATTCCTCATTAATTGCCATGATAGTTGTGTGTACTCGAGTGTAGTTAAGTCATCTGCCAAACTATGTGAAGATATCTCAAACTTGACTCACTCGACATTCCCTCAAACCTAGATTTTATCGTAACTTTCTCATACTCCATCTAAGTGGCTATCATATCTTTAGAAACTGTATTTCTAACTTATTTTACCTTAATTTACTCGAATCTGAATTATCATTATTTTATGCCTTAGCTTGGTCATTTATTTTTGTGCATGATCATTATCTCATGAACTCCCACTTTCTATTTAAATTCTTTTGTGTCCTTTATCGTGACTTGGATATTTGGAGCACAACACTAGACTTTTCTATCCAACAAATCCCATATGCAAGACCTAGACGAACCCACCTTCATGTAGGTGTATCACGTGCCACTAAAACACTTCTCCTTGTATTCTATTTTCATGATATGACTTTGGGTCATAAGAGACTAAACTATAACCTCTACCATGAAACCAATATACTTTCTAGCTATAGATATGGTCTCAGCCTCGACTCAAATTCTTCGACCCAATACATGATTGGGATATACTAAATCCCTTAAATGCTAAATCTTGTGTTTTATCTTGATCGCTTAACCATTGTCCTTTTATTTTCATGTCTTATTTTGATTTACTTGGATGCATAACATCTTTTTGCAATATTAGCAACCCCTACTTCTCTCCCTTTCAATTGAAATACTTCACTCATATTTACTATTTTCCTCCGTGGTTATGCAACCTTTTTTCCTTATATGATTTCCTTGTACGATTATGGAACTGAATCATGACACCCTTCGGTTAAGGAGGAAGTAGATTAGAGAGATTATTGTTATAGTTAAATAAAATAATTGCATGATTGGAAAACATGAGTTAAATTTTGCTATTTAGTGAAATTAAGAAAATGTGGTATTATCTTTTGAAGAAATGGGATGTTCGAAGGATAGTACACTTACAAATTACAAAAATGTTCGAGGAATTTATCATGATGACTGTGGAGAATTGTACAATGTAAATGAGTACGAAACCCTTAGATTTGACTTGACTTTGGAAATTGATTGAAAGTTTTGAACTTCAAACTCCGAGGAAGGAATGAACCTTGAGGATAGAATTCTGAAAAAAAAAAATTTTTTGAGGATTTGACCTTTCGGTGTCGATGAAAGATAGAAATCTATTTTTCCATTAAATTAAGGTAATTGAAGGATTACTAAATTTTAAATTTTTGAGAAGAGAAAAAAAATGTTATATCTTAAATATAGATATATTGGTAAAGGTGGAGTAAAGATTCAAAATTTTTTTGAGTTATTTGATTTCTAACAGGTGATATCCGAAAGAGGAAGGCAGATTTTACAACCACTTTTGAAATTGAAGAAAGGAAGGGTGTGTTGGAATTATTCAATAATTATGGGGCCACACATGTAAAATTAATTGTGTTTGGACTATCTAAATAATTAAGCCAAATTAAAGTGGTCTATTTGGAAAATTGGCTTAAGGGTATAATTGTCATGGAATTAATGTGTAGATACCGGAGATAATTCTAATTTGATGAGGGGCCAAATTAGAAATATCACAACACACATATCTATATATATGTGTATTCATTAGGGTTATGTTCCCCAACTCATACGGCCACAAAGAGAGGGTTTCTCTATTCTCTTCTGTATCCCCATCAACAAAGAGAGGAACAAAGATTTCATCTTTGTTATTAAAGGCCGTAGCGGGTTGGAAGATCGAACCCAATAAAGAGACGATCGCTTCAACATCCATCAAGTCTAGCAATGGATTCAGGTACGCTTCCGCAATCGATTTATTTTGTTCTTCATCTCATGAATCGACAGGGTACAATTAATTATCCAACAAGTGGTATCAGAGCCTCCTGTTTGATTTCTGAGGTCGAAGTTTAGAATCCAATTTTTTTTATTTATTGTTATTCAGAAACCCTAGATCTTCGATCTAATTTAATTTAGGGTACTGGTTGATCTATCAAGATCCACAAATTAAAACCCTCATTATGTATACTGCTGGTTTATTTTATATATAAATCAAATCATTGTATTTTTTTTTGATTGTTTGGGTCTGGTATTTATCTTTGGATCTGTTAGGAGTTAATTTAGTATTGTTTTGTGGTTTTATTTGGTAAGATATGATATTTCTTGCTTCTGCCGATCACCGATCTACTGATGGTCATCAATATTGCAACTTCTGTTTATGGGTCTTTATGGATTCTAGCATGTTACTATCACTTCTGTTTAAGTATCAATATTGCAACTTCTGTTTATGGTTCCCAATTGTTTATGGTTATCAATATTGCAACTTCTGTTTATGGTTACCAATTGTTTATGGTCATCAATGTTGCAACTTCTGTTTATGGGTCTTTACGGATTCTAGCATGTTACTATCAATTCTGTTTAAGTATCAATATTGCAACAAAAGGTGATAGTTTCGGATATAAAGAAATTATTCGTATGGAAAGCTCTGATTAAGTATCAATATTGTATAAAACAGATTTTGCATTTTCTTTATGGTATTGTTATTGATTTGGATTCAGAAATATAGTTTTCGATAAATTCATGCAAAAACAAATTCACATGCATATGATTAAAGGAGATATCTTTAAGATATATGATTGTTTTTCAAATTAAAATTAGGATTTTGTCTTCGGTAGATTATTTTATTTAAAATAATCCTTATAAAGCATTATTTGATATTATCTTTGGATGCATATCCTCCGTAGATTATTTCATGAATTTTGTTATAGTGATAATATCCAATTTTGCCAAATTGAAATTCGTGATTATGCTTTTGATTACTTTATTTGAGTAATAATCTTATGAATATGCATGTATATAAAGTTTTGGACATAATTCAGTTTTGTAAAATTTAGTCAACATTCAATTTTTTGGTGTCTTTTATGACTAGCAATAGTTGTCCAATATTCTAAGTAGACTCATTGAAACAAGATGTCGCCAAAGTGACCTCTCTTGCGTAGATAGTCTATGAGGGATGTCGGATGTTTATGTGTGTATATTCATGCGGGTATTAGCCGGCCCAAAGGATGGTTAATACTTGGCCGAATTGCACACATACTTGTGGTGATAAATGTGTGACAATTATACGGTTTACATGTGAATAATAACCCGATCCAAAGATAGGCTTATTATTTGACATGACTTATTGTCAATATTTGATCACTACACCAAGAGTACCACTTGCAGTTAATATCACTGTCCAAAGACTTGATATTAATGATGCACTAGGTATCTTGAGATGGGGTTCACCATTATTTGAATTTGTTTGACTATCTTTTATTCTTTGGTTATTAATTAGAGCATATTTATTTATTTATTTTTTTGTTCTTTTTTCAGCTAGTGTTGCTACAATATCTGCTAATCTGAACTCAATTCCAATGCTTAACGGGACAAACTTCAAGGACTGGAAAGAGAACATATATATTGTTCTCGGCTGCATGGATCTAGACCTTGCACTTAGGATTGAGCGTCCCACTACTTCTAAGGATGACAGTTCATCTGGTGACAGAGCGAACTTCGAGAAGTGGGAACGCTCAAACCACATGAGTCTAATGATCATAAAGCGCGGTATTCCAGAGGCATTCAGGGGTGCAGTATCTGATGAGGTTACTAATGCCAAACAATTCTTTGCTGAAATCGAGAAGCGATTTGGAAAGAATGATAAGGCGGAAACAAGCACACTTTTGTTGCGCTTGATTACCATGAAGTATAAAGGCAAAGGTAACATAAGGGAGTACATCATGGAGATGTCTCATATTGCTTCAAAACTTAAGGCACTTAAGCTCGACTTGTCGGATAACTTGCTCGTTTATTTGGTATTGCTCTCACTTCCTACACAGTACAATCAGTTTAAGGTCAGTTACAACTGTCAAAAGGAAAAATGGACTCTAAATGAGCTCATTTCGTACTGTGTACAAGAAGAAGAGAGATTGAAGCAAGATAAAACTGAAAGTGCTAATTTGGCTACCACCTCTAAAGACAAGTATAAGGGCACTAAGCGAAAGAATACAGAAGCTACTAAGGGTCCAGTGCAAAAGAAACAACAAACTGAGGCTAATGGTTGTTTCTTTTGTGGCAAGCCGGGACACGTAAAGAAGGAATGTACAAAGTACCACGCATGGCGTGTAAAGAAAGGGTTGCCAGATCTACCGAAAGCCAATTGATGGTGAAAGACACATCTATGTGGGAGACGGCAAGTCGGTAGAAGTGGATGCAATAGGACAAATTTTGGATATTAGTTATTATTGGATTTAATAGACAATTTTATCTAAAGCTTTTATTGTACCGTCTTTTAGACGAAATTTAGTTTCAGTTTTCTTGTTTGACAATCTTATTTATCATTGTTCATTTGGGAACAATAAAGTTTGATCTATCTTTAAATTCAAAATAATGTTGGTATTATTATTTTTTTTAAATGTTCGTGACATGCTATTATCACTAGAAACTATTGCGTCCTATAAAGAAACCTTGCATATGGAACCACGTGGTACTAAACACAAAAAATAAATAAATAAATAAATAAAGAATTTTTTTAGACGAGAAGTGTAATATTTTTTTTTTTGAGAATGTTGAGTTTGGGGGAGAAATAAAGTCAATGACATTGTCTTTGAGGAGGAATCGATTGCGATTCCTACTATCACTTTTGACGATGTGCAAGATTTTGCACCTGTCATTGATCAAGAAGTGAATTCGGAGCCTCAATAAGACAATGTCAAATTACTTCTATAAGTCGATGTTGAGATACCTCAATAAGACAACATAAAGGCACCCTCCATTCAAGATAAGGTAATTGTTTCTGAGGAACAAACTCAACAACCTTAAGAGAATAGGAAGGGATTTTTTTTAGAGAAATTTTGAGTGGCACCCCACTTTTTTTTACCATATTTACGGTGCACCCTACAGTTTTACAATAATGTAAGGTACCTCCAACTTTGGACGGAAACCGTCAATTTTTTTTTTTACCAAAATATCCTTGGCTCATTCCTCTTTCTTCTTACCCCTTCCCCCTCTCTCCGCCTCTGCCGTCGCCGCTCCCACCACCTCCCCGTTGTTGCCGCCGCCGCTGTTGCTGTTGCCGCTGATGTTGCCGCCGCCGCTGCTACTGATGCCGCCGCCGTCAAGCGGGGCGGGCGCGACAGCACGGACCGACGCGACGGAGTTCTACGCCGAGATACTGGTTCTCTCCAGGATACGGCACCGCCACCTCGTATCCTTGGTTGCGTAGTGCGAGGAGCGGTCGGATCTACGAGTTCGTGGAGAGGGGGCCACTGAGGGACCACCTCTACGGCCCGGCGGCCAAGCCCCGCCTGTCGTGGAAGCGGCGCCTCGAGATATGCGTGGGCTCCGCCAGGGGCCTCCACTACCTCCACACGAACTCGTCCCAGGGCGTCGTCATCCACCGCGACATCAAGTCCTCCAACATACTGCTCGACGGGGGTTACGCCGCCAAGGTGGCCGACTTCGGGCTCTCGAGGTCCGCTGGGGCCCACGTCAACCGGAGCCACATGAGCACCGGGGTCAAGGGGAGCTTCGGGTATCTCGACCCGGAGTACTTCAGGACGCAGTAGCTCACCGAGAAGTCCGACGTGTACTCGTTCGACGTCGTGCTCCTGGAAGTCCTGTGCGCGAGGCCGGTGATCGACCGGTCGCTCCCCTGGGAGGAGGTGAACCTGGCGGAGTGGGGGTTGAAGTGGCAGAAGAAGGGGCTCCTCCGGAGGATCGTCGACCCGACATTGAAGAGCGAGGTCGACTCCGAGTCGCTGGGGAAGTTCGGAGAGACGGTCGAGAAGTGTCTGTCCAAGTATGGAGCGGAGAGAGGAGGGGGAGGGGTTGATAATTATGGTGGAGATGGTACTTATGGTGCTGGTGGTGGTGGTGATTATGGTGGTGATGGTGGTCGTGGTGGTGGGGAGAAGAGGGGGACGGGGGGGGAGCGGAGGCACGCCGGCTGCGGGGAGAGAGGCAGCCACAGGGAGATGGTGGACACGGGAAAGAAGGCGGGGTATTTTGGTCAAAAAAATTGATTAAAGGAGTTGACCGTGAATTTTTGACGGTTTTCGTCAAAAGTGGGGGGTATGTTACATTATTGTAAAACTGTGGGGTGCACCGTAAATATGGTAAACAAAAGTGGGGTGCCACTCAAAATTTCTCTTTTTTTTAAAGAGACTTTCTCTTCGGTTTCTTTGAAAGACTCTCTTAAACCAATCATAGTACTTGTTGTAAATTTTAATATTGAGTTACATAAAATGGATGTCAAAACGGTATTTCTCAATGGTAACATTGACGAAATAATTTATATGGTACAACCAGAAAACTTTGTATCAGAAGACCCAAAGAATATGGTTCGCAAACTGACAGAATCTATTTATGGACTCAAGCAGGCTTCTCGTCAAAGACACTTTGAGTTTTAACAAGTGACTATCTCGTTTGGTTTTGAGATGAACACTGTTTAAGATTGTGTGTATCACAAGTTCAGTGGGAGTAGGAATAATTTTCTGGTTTTGTATATTGATTAAAGTATTCAATGCAAACCAGGTGACACCTCTCGTTAAAGGAGACAAATTCGGTTTCAATCAAGTGCCCTAAGTTTAGCCTTAAAATTAAGAAAACACAATAGATTTTTCCTTCATGATCAGTTGTAGGGAGTCTAATGTATGCTCAAGTATGTACGCGTCAGGATATTGCGTACATATTAGGATGTTAGGCAGATATTTAAGCAAATATGGATGGATCATTGGGTAGCAGCCAAACTACTTAAGTAATTAATAGAGAACAAGAAATTATATGCTCTTTGTAGGAGATCGGATAATTCTGGAGATCATAAGGTATTCTGACTCCGATTTTGTTGGATGCCAACACAGCAGGAGATCCACATCAGGTTATGCTGACTAATGAAAATATATTTTAGATAAGTGTCAAACATGCACTCATAATTTCTTCCACCATGAAAGCAAGGTTTATAACATGTTGGGGGGTATCTATTCAGGGAATATGGTTGTGAAATTGTCGCAAGGCTGCGCCTAAAGTACGTTGTTGAAAGACCACATGAAATTATGGTGTGACAATAAATCAGCAGTACTATATTCCAATAACAACATAAACTTGTATAAGTCAAAGGATATTGACATAAAGTTTCTAGTTGTGAAGGAAAGAATTCAGAATGGTTATAGTGTCCATATAGCACATTAGGACAAACTCCATGTTAGCGGATCCGCTCACAAAAGCATTATCACCCAGGGTCTTTCATGAGCATACTGATCATATGGGTGTTAATTAAGAATATCGCAATATAGTGGGAGTTTGTATTTTATGTATTTGGGTGCTGGACACATTTATGTATTAAAGTATTTTGGATATTTATCTGATCAGATATATGAAAATTCAGTTCATTCTGTTTTCATTATGTTAAAGTATTGATCTTATTAAAGTTAAGGAGGACCAGTTGGAAATAGACATGTATTGATCACATTGTGTGTAATTTTCATGCTACGCATCCATGATTGATCTATGTCGTTTAGCTATATTGGTATATGTGACCATTGATGGTTTAGTTACGCTATATGTGACGAAGGCCGCTTTGATCCTATGTTGATATGGTTAATGGACGGGATTGTCCGGATATACCCTAAGGATTAAGATAGCTATTTATGAGCTCACTAAGGTTAACACAATTATAAGGTTACATATGTGGCCCAGTGGGAGATTGTTGGAATTATTCAATAATTATGGGGGCCACACATGTAAAATTAATTGTGTTTGGGCTATCTAAATAATTAAGCCAAATTAAAGTGGTCTATTTGGAAAATTGGCTTAAGGGTATAATTGTCATGGAATTAATGTGTAGATACCGGAGATAATTCTAATTTGATGAGGGGCCAAATTAGAAATATCACAACACACATATCTATATATATGTGTATTCATTAGGGTTATGGTCCCCAACTCATACGGCCACAAAGAGAGGGTTTCTCTATTCTCTTCTGTATCCCCATCAACAAAGAGAGGAACAAAGATTTCTTCTTTGTTATTAAGGGCCGTAGCGGGTTGGAAGATCGAACCCAATAAAGAGACGATCGCTTCAACATCCATCAAGTCTAGCAATGGATTCAAGTACGCTTCCGCAATCGATTTAATTTTGTTCTTCATCTCATGAATCGACAGGGTACAATTAATTATCCAACAGGGTGTTCAAGTAAAATTTGGATTTAAGGAAAACACGGGAATAGAAAGACGCAATGTTTTGATATCAAACGCAAGTATATATATATTCAATGTTAAGGTTATGGATCCTATTACTTATGTGAGATTCGAGTACGTGATTTGCCTTATTCGATTGGATGCTGAACAGGGTGTCACGCACATTATCATTTCAAAACAACGTCGTTGATTTGTTCTTTTAGTTATCTAATTTGTCAATTTTGTTGAAAGTCGTTTCTTTCCCTCGCCAACGATTTAAATCGTGAATTCTATTCAAATACCACTTTTCCTCTCCCCAACCCTGTCTACCCTATCTATTCCTAAATTTCGAGGACAAAATTTTTGTAAGTTGGGTAGGATGTAAATCCCCTAAATTTCTACTTTTAAAATTTTTATATAAATTGAGCATTTAAAAATTTTTTTACTTGTTATTTGTACGTCGCATAGTCGTATTACACGTCGCGTACGAATTCGCATTTTCGTATGTCTCGTCGAGTGCGAATATGTGCGAGGTACATATTTTTGTAAAACATTTTTATTAGAGATTTTATTTATATAAAAGAATTTTTAGTTTTCAAAATAATATGATAAATATTTTTATAAAAGAGTTGTTTTGTTCGTTGTTTAAAAATAAGTAGGGATTCGAAAATTTTGGGTAATATGAAATATGTTTCAAATATTTTGCAAAATTTAAAAATTACTAATAATATATTTTTGTTAATTATAAAAGCTATTTCATGATTTAATATTTAAGAAATATTTTTGAATTTCGAAATTAATTAATGCTATATTTTAATATTTATGGAAAAGATATTTTAAATTTTGTTTTACTTAATATTTGAATTATTTTGATAATTTAAATTGGAAAAGATTTTATTTGCCTTAATTTAAATAGCTTTTAAATTAAAGGTAAGTTTTATTTATATTGAATTAGATTTTAAATCAATTTAAATTAGTATGGAATCTATCTATTGGGGATTTAATCAAATCCCAATCCTTATCCTAATGGGAATTCCCACATCCTATAAATAGGCAGGTACTCTTCCATAATTTTTTCCACATCCACAAATTGTGCATCGTGTCTGTGCCTCCCATCCACTATATATTCTCCTCCATTACAGTTACAAATTTTTGTTTAGTCCGACAACCCCGGACTCGACGCCTTCCCGTGTCTCGCAGGACACGTGCCAACACAAATTCTAATCCTAAATTCGAACACCTATTCCACCATCTCCTTCCCCGTCCACAATCCGACCACCTTGCGTCGACAGCCCTCGCTGCCCCACCAGCAACTCCGACCACATCACCAACCTGCCTTTCCGTTTTCGGCCAACACCTCCTCAACCACCGCTGCCCCCCCAACAACCCGACAGCACCGCTACTGTCACGCCCCGCTCCCACATGAGTGATCGTCCTCGCTAAGGCGTGATGTCGCACGGGCCTAGGTTGCGTCCGTGCAAGGCTAAGTCCAGAAACGGCCGATTTGAGCTAGGCCACAGAGTCGCACAGAGTGTCCCTATTTGCAGCGGAAAGTAAATGAACACAAGTAGAAGCGAACTCAACTCTTTATTGATATTCAAGAGGTTTACAAGCGGCGCTAGGCCGATATTACAAATCACTCAAGCTCTCTCTCTCTCTGAAACATAAAAGGCGTGCCAAGTGGCTTACAACATGGAATAATTTATGGCGATGTTCCGATACATTATGTCTTGTATATGGTGCTCCAACTCCTTGCAATGCTCCAAGGCTCCAGAGATAGCTCCGCGCCTTAGCGCGTTCGAGGGAAGCTCCACACCCGATGACGTCTCCTGCATCCTGCAAGCAGACTGTGGGGTTATCAGTACATTGTTATGTACTGGTGGGGAGGCTAGCTCGCCCACAATGCTATCATTACCAAACACGTTCTATTTACTTTTGTGCATCTCTATCATTCATTGTCTTTCTAATCTTGCCTTAGGATCAATTTCATGGCATATGTCATAACCTATCCCGTGTTGCCAAAATTCAAGTGTCGCATGGAAATACATGCACGACTTACCTATACTTACCGTCCGGCCTTCCCTGTCCAAAGTAAACCAAGTTAGTCAAACAATTCATGTGTAATAACATAACGTGATTCTTGAAAACATTCAATATCGTGGGCGTGTCCCTGCCTCAGTTTCTAGCGCGTCGTAGGCGTATTCTCTAACTCATTGTACGAAGTATTCATTATCATTTGGTGTGATACATTTCAAGCCGTTCAATAGGCGATTGTTCATTTAACTTAGACTACTTTGATTTCAATGCAAGGACTTGCACGTGGATCGCCACCAGCAAAGCCCACTTAACTCTATATGCACCGATCGCTGGCATCACAAGCCATTTTGGACCCTTTTTCCCTTGGTATTTCACAACTATTCAGAGCGTGCGACTGGTACACGTTGATAGTGTCTTGAAATACCATGCACTTACGTCCCCCGGGTAGCCAAGCCCCCCAGGCAGCCCGTAAGCCCTCTTTGATTCCGCCTAGGCCGGCATATCCCCCCTTTGATCATGCCGCGAAATCCCTTTTTTTTCACGGCCACAGCATCGCCACCCCTCGCTCGTGCCGTTTGTCCACGACCATTTCGTATTAACTTGTCTTTTTAACTTAACGGTTGTCTCTGAGCCGTAGGCTAACCCTTAGCCTTTTTACGTTATCGACCAGGTTGGCGTCCGTGCAGCACGGGTAGCGAGCCCCGTTACACGTGCCCGTCACACCTGCCGCTAACCATTCTTTTCTTTCTTATCTTTTATTCATTCTTTCATTCGTTGGTTCATTCACATTTTCAATCATTCATTCATTTTGCAACTCCCCGTGCGGGAGTCGCCTTGGCGACCCATCGGTCCCATAGTCTTTCAATGTTGCTATACTCTACTCGGAACGACTATATTGATAGTCTTCCCGTTTCATTGTTGTAACCCATTCATTGTTTCATTGTTCAAACACATAATGAACGTAAACGTAAGCTTGTGCCTAGCACGAGCGTAGAGCGCGGTGCGAGAGATCTCACATTTTTCATGTTCTTTTCCATATTCTATACAAGCATACAAGATGGGATTATTCCCTTAGCTAGGTGCGTTGAGTCCTTTATTAGCATGCACGGGGTTATCGCCTAGCGATTCTCGTGATAGTATCCGTATTGTTATGTGTCTAGGCTAAGCAAAGATGGGTTCATCGGAGCCACCCACCTTAGCGATCTTCGCATCGGCCGAACGATACTCCGAGCGCACCTTTGAAAGTCTAAGTCTGGATTCATCTTGACGGGGCAATGTAAGTCTTGCATCGATTCTTCATCTGGTCGATGCCAACTCTTCGGGTCGACGGCTCGTTTGAGTCGTTGCACTTGCCGTTTGAATCGGCGTTCCGCTAGGGCGGAGCGGGTCATTACATAATACACCACTCAAAACAAGTCTCGTCCTCGAGACTTCCTCAGTGCAGGTCATCCTACCGTTCCTTGACTCGTGTCGTCAAGTTTCTTAGACAATCCTTATCGAATGGCTTTATCGTTCGATGGCATCGAACCATGCTCGGTACCTTTCCAAGTTCCGTGTCGCATACGTTTGGTGAATTTTATGGAATGACTGTCCATTCATTTTAGACTTGATGGTACTTATTCAATTGTCGTTCATGCGCATCTCAACACGCACTTGCAGTTGCATTCGACTTCATCATATCGCTGCGTGGGGACTGTGCGCATATTCAAGGCGTCCCCCGAATACGTATATTTCAACCAGGCTTAGCGATTAATGAAGTCGGACAAGCTACTTGTGATAGTTTCGAATTGCCGATCGTTTTACTAACTTCGATTTAGAACCAAACTTAAATGCATCTCACTATCGTTTTATCTCGGTCCTCGAGATGATTCGATTCGCTTCTCAAGCGCTCTTGCCAACGAAATCAATACGATTTCTTCTTAGCGGGGTCGACCAAGTCTAAGTAATTTCCGTCCAATTCAAGATCAAGTATCGCACTATCACCGAGTACGTCTTCCAATCAATGATTCAATTTGTTATCCCAACTTTACTTGCGTATCATCCATCCCTATCATTCCCTTCGTTTGGGGCTAATCTCGTCGTCGTTCACGCACACTCCTAATTTCCTGTCCTACTCTAAGTCTTGTTGCCCCAAGTCTATCGTCCGTCCAGACGATACTCTAATATCAATCGCACAGGTTCAATCACTCGCTATAGGGTCGTCCGCCTATCCGTTAGGCTATTTCTTTTCGAGGCTAAGTCAATGTCAGGATTGGAATCACAGTTCCCCAACAATAATGCCAACACTGACTCCAATCCTAGGGTCAAACCAAAGTCGATAGTACGGGAGTTTTCTACCCAAGCTCGTGTCACTCAGATTTCTAAACATCGAGCACGATCACCTATTCGCATCAATGTATTTCGTTGCGCATATTCGAATCCATTCAAATCACCCAATCGACATACTTCACATATCCATTCTAACCAATTCATGTATTCGATCACGAGGTCATCCAGCTCGACAATACATTGCGTCCCAATCTCACGCGAGTCCGATTATCCACGGCGGTTCATGAATCACCATACAACGCTCCTACGGAATAATCATTCTCATCGGGGCGTAACTCTTGTTTGAGTTTTAGACTAACCCATTCTCGATACGCGGATTGGACCTACTCAATCCTCAAGTTCAATTCTTCAAGCACACAAATTCATTCTCGAGTCCACCTTCGCGTCAAACCACAAGTTGAAGCAATCAGATTGCCACGCCATCCAAGTTCAATCACTTCCGCTGTATGAATCACCATATCAGCGCTCACGCGGAGTGATCGTCATAATCCGACGCGACGCATGTGCGAGGCTGGAGTGGCGCTCACATAAGACAAGAATGTCAACATTGTGGTTGTCAATGAAGCAAATCTAAGCATTCACATTTTCATCCAAGCCAAATCAATTCGATAGTTTGACTGTCATACGTTCAACTAGAAAATCCTCGAGCTAAATCTCTCTTTTCCTCGACACATTTTTAACATCCCAAGTATAGCATCCAACGGAACAATGACATTTGTACGATCGTCATTCGCCGAGTCAGAGTACCCCTGAGTTATCGTATATCGATCTTTGATACGCCTCAATACCATCGACGATATACGTAACCTGACGATCTTCCTTTGCAACCGATTTCGAGTCGTGCGTTGATGCTGTTGTCCGAGTTAGATATTCCATAATTTCCTCGATATTCAAGATCAAGTTTGATCGCTATTCCTCAAGCTAGTTTTCAAGATCGTTGTCCAAACTCAAGTCACAATTTATTTGAATCAATCCGAAATCGTACGCGCGATCCTCTAAGTTTCCTCGATCAAGACCATTCATTTTTATTCATCGTTCCGAGTTGTTTTCTAACTTGCGTTGTCCATTCACAAGTTGTCCAGCGACATCTCGTTTGGGACTTTTGAAGTCACGGCCAACTAAGCGTGACACGTTCTAAGGCTTTGTGCGATCGCATCGCTTGCCGATATACTCGTACGATCCGTAAATCCTTCAATCTTGCTCGAACAATTTCTATTACGTCCATACACCACTCAGGGTTCGAGCCATACGATCTAGTCATCGACACTCATTCTTATTCTTCTCCGAACCTATCACATACACCACTCGGATTCAAGCCATACGATCTAGTCCTCAATCACGTTCGCGTCATGCGCTAAGACATCCTTCAGATTCGTTCGACGAATCTCTAGCGTAATCGCTCACGTCGTCTCGACGTACTAAGTCGTTCGCACTAATCCTCAAAATCCAAGCCAATCTTTTCGGGTACGCCTAAGCGTTAACTTGATAGCGTTCCTATCAATATACACTCTAAGTGTATCTCCGTTCCCGACCGAGCGGTACTTGATATCGCTCGCAACTCGATTGCACCAGAAGTCGAGGTACGCGACACACGGCACAACTTAGCCAAAAGGCTGCGTGCATAACCATTCCGTTCGAACTATACTTTGGTCTCGTATACTTGTTTGCTGTCAGCGTAAGCTCATTCAAGCACGCACTGCGTTTGCTAACTCTTAGCATCTGTTCCTTCCAACTCAAGTCCGTCGTGGTGGCACAAAGGCCTTCGCCTATCGATCCCGTCCAACCGAGTACCCGTATGAGCTTTTGAAAATATTTAGACTTATTGTATGGAACATCCCAAGGCACAACGAGAGAGAGCGTACACTTCTTTTTCTAACGACGAGCTTTCAAAACTGAGAAATTGACGTGAAGTCCAAGGACGTAAAGCCGTGCTCTGATACCAATCTGTCACGCTCCGCTCCCACAGGAGCGATCGTCCTCGCTAAGGCGTGATGCCGCACGGGCCTAGGTTGCGCCCGTGCAAGGCTAAGTCCAGAAACGGCCGATTTGAGCTAGGCCACAGAGTCGCACAGAGTGTCCCCATTTGCAGCGAAAAGTAAATGAACACAAGTAGAAGCGAACTCAACTCTTTATTGATATTCAAGAGGTTTACAAGCGGCGCTAGGCCGATATTACAAATCACTCAAGCTCTCTCTCTCTCTCTGAAACATAAAAGGCGTGCCAAGTGGCTTACAACATGGAATAATTTATGGCGATGTTCCGATACATTATGTCTTGTATATGGTGCTCCAGCTCCTTGCAACGCTCCAAGGCTCCAGAGATAGCTCCGCGCCTTAGCGCGTTCGAGGGAAGCTCCGCACCCGACGACGTCTCGTGCATCCTGCAAGCAGACTGTGGGGTTATCAGTACATTGTTATGTACTGGTGGGAAGGCTAGCTCGCCCACAATGCTATCATTACCAAACACGTTCCATTTACTTTTGTGCATCTCTATCATTCATTGTCTTTCTAATCTTGCCTTAGGATCAATTTTATGGCATATGTCATAACCTATCCCGTGTTGCCAAAATTCAAGTGTCGCATGGAAATACATGCACGACTTACCCATACTTACCGTCCGGCCTTCCCTGTCCAAAGTAAACCAAGTTAGTCAAACAATTCATGTGTAATAACATAACGTGATTCTTGGAAACATTCAATATCATGGGTGTGTCCCTGCCTCAGTTTTTAGCGCGTCGTAGGCGTATTCTCTAACTCATTGTACGAAGTATTCATTATCATTTGGTGTGATACATTTCAAGCCGTTCAGTAGGCGATTGTTCATTTAACTTAGACTACTTTGATTTTAATGCAAGGACTTGCACGTGGATCGCCACCAGCAAAGCCCACTTAACTCTATATGCACCGGTCGCTGGCATCACAAGCCATTTTGGACCCTTTTTTTCTTGATATTTCGCAACTATTCAGAGCGTGCGGCTGGTACACGTTGATAGTGTCTTGAAATACCCTGCAGTTACGTCCCCCGGGTAGCGAAGCCCCCCCCCAGGCAGCCCGTAAGCCCCCTTTGATTCCGCCTAGGCCGGCATATCCCCCCTTTGATCATGCCGCGGAATCCCTTTTTCTTCACAGCCACAGCATCGCCACCCCTCGCTCGTGCCGTTTGTCCACGACCATTTCGTATTAACTTGTCTTTTTAACTTAACGGCTGTCTCTGAGCCGTAGGCTAACCCTTAGCCTTTTTACGTTATCGACCAGGTTGGCGTCCGTGCAGCGCGGGTAGCGAGCCCCGTTGTACGTGCCCGTCACACATGCCGCTAACCATTCTTTTCTTTCTTATCTTTTATTCATTCTTTCATTCGTTGGTTTATTCACATTTTCAATCATTCATTCATTTTGCAACTCCCCGTGCGGAAGTTGCCTTGGCGACCCATCGGTCCCATAGTCTTTCAATGTTGCTATACTCTACTCGGAACGACTATATTGATAGTCTTCCCGTTTCATTGTTGTAACCCATTCATTGTTTCATTGTTCGAACACATAAGGAACGTAAACGTAAGCTTGTGCCTTAGCACGAGCGTAGAGCACGGTTCGAGAGATCTCACATTTTCCATGTTCTTTTCCATATTCTATACAAGCATACAAGATGGGATTATTCCCTTAGCTAGGTGCGTTGAGTCCTTTATTAGCATGCACGGGGTTATCGCCTAGCGATTCTCGTGATAGTGTCCGTATTGTTATGTGTCTAGGCTAAGCAAAGACGGGTTCATCGGAGCCACCCACCTTAGCGATCTTCGCATCGGCCGAGCGATACTCCGAGCGCGCCTTTGAAAGTCTAAGTCTGGATTCATCTTGACGGGGAATGTAAGCCTTGCATCGATTCTTCATCTGGTCGATGCCAACTCTTCGGGTCGACGGCTCGTTTGAGTCGTTGCACTTGCCGTTTGAATCGGCGTTCCGCTAGGGCGGAGCGGGTCATTACACCTACCATCTCCTCCGTCACCACGCGACTACCACCAGCACAACCACCACCCGTGCCAACAACAGCACCGCTTTCATCCACCTTCTCCGGCCAGCCCCTGTCCACAACAACCACCCCCCGCCAAATCCAACATCCCAACTCCCGTCACCAAGTGTCTCCACCAACACCGGAAAAGCCCCAACCTCCCCTTCGTCGCCGGCGACCCCATCAACCGGCGACCACCACCAGTAAATTCACCATCACCATCATCCAAAAATAAGAAGGGGCAAAACCTAACTTGAGCGCCGACCGCCTGCGTTTTTCTCCGACCGCTAGACTCCAGCCACCGCGCCACCACCGGCGCCTCCTCCTCTGGTAAAACCCCCTTCGCCGCACCTCCGCGTCTCCCCGCCGAGACCCGAGCCGTTCGTAACCATGTCCGCGCACATGGGACCGCCCGATCGATCGTCGGAACTCCGACGATCCAGCCGCGCCTCCGCGCGTGGACCACCAGCCGAGCTCCGCCGGAGCCACTAGCCGCCCGCCTCTTCGCCGAAACCCTTACCGCGCCGCCGACTCCAGCCGACCTCCGCCGCGCTCGGCGAGCCTCCCAGCGCCCCGCCAGCTGCGACCGGAGCCGCCGCCATCCTCTGTGGCCGGAGTTCCTCCGCCGGCCATGAAGCCGGAGCCGCCACCGTAAGTCTCCCGCACTTCCTCTCTCTCGACCTCTCTCTCTCTCTCTCTCTCTCTCTCTCTCCACTTCTTTTCTTCACTTCTAAAAGGAAGGCAGTTGTAGATATTATTAGTTTATATTTATTAATTTTATCATTACTATTATTATTATTATTATCATTATTAATATTATCATTTTTGTATTATTATTAGTAGTATTATTATTACTATTATTATTAGTATTATTATCATTAGTAACATTAGTTTTGCCAATTGTTATTATTATTATTACTTTAGTTAAATTTATTATTATAATTATTGGTTTCCTTGATTTGTAAAAGGAACATGTTATTTAACATTTGATAAGTAGTATTGTTAAATAAATGGTATTATAATTCATTAGTACTTATAAATTTTACTTTTATGATTACTAATTACTTTAATATTTTTAAACTATTTAGTTCAAGTATAGTATTTTCAAATATTACCTAAAAATATTGTAAGTAATAAAGCATAGTTTTTCTCCTATAAAAGTATTTTGACAAAACTTATAGTTAGCCTACTTATTGAGCGGATTTGTAATCCAAGGAGGGGCGAATTGCGAAAAATGACTAATAGGTCTTAATTTGCAAAAGTCGAATATCTAACGAGAATTTTTTTATCATTTATCCTAACTAACTAAAATATTAAATTATATCTTTAGTTAATTTGGTAGATTTCATAAAATTGTATTAAGTAACCAAGGTTATTAATTGTCAAAATATTAATTTAGAAAGATTCACATGTAAGTTCGACTAAAACTTATCGATCTCAGTCTTACATCATTAACCATCATAATAATAATATCAATATCGTCAAACTCGAAAAAAAATACCGAAACATTTAAAAATTAATAGAACCCTAAAATATTAATTTGATTTCTCGTCCTAATTTATGTGATAGGTGGGGGATGTGCGTGACAAAACGACTAAGGAAATGATGGGCTGGCGATTTAGTAGAAGTAACCCGAATGCCAATTTAAGGAATAGGAAGTCGATTTTCCTTCCTACTCTGCTACCTTGTTAGCAATTCTGCAAACCGAAAAAGATTCCGAACGGCAAAAGTACAAGTATAAATCGGTACAATATACATAAAATACAGTCAAAAATTTGGTCAAAAATTTGTCTAACGAAAATCATTCGGATCAGATTTAATTCGTATTTAGTACGTTGCATGAACCAATTCGGCACTAAAAATTCGATATATATATTGGGCCCATCCACCTCTACTCCTTCATAAACGAGGGTTCAGTGTGAGAATAATAAGAGGTTGGATGATGGAAAACCGAAAGATAGGTTGGATGATGGAAAACCGAAAGATTTTTCTTTGATTGTTGAAGCAACATGTACAAAGACTCTTGGGTGTCTTTTTTTGGTTACTGTGAGACTTTTTCTTCTTCTTTTTTGATAATTTTTTAGTATTGTGCCAGTCTTAATATCTAATAGTAGCAAGAGTCAAGAAAGTCAAGACTGTTGGATTTCTTGGTCACATTTTTTTTGGCCAAATTTTTTAAAAATTCGTACAGTACGCGTTTAAAACGCCACAGACGTAAAATTTGTGTACAAATTCGAATTTTTCAAAAGTACGTAAAAATTATACGTTTATGTAAGATACGAAAAAATTAGCATATAATACGCGTTTTATTCGGGTGATTGCTAACAAGGCTCAGCTACACTGACTTCCAAATTCCAATGTCAGAAGTAAAGTATTTTTAAACAAATCACTTTTTTTTTAAATATTATTTTGATTCAATGGGCATGTGGTCTGACACGGTTACAAAAATAGCTAAATCGAACCGGTAGATATATCGCCCCTTCAAAAATCAAGCGACACTCAGTCTGACCGGTCAACTGTGGACACTACATGTTATGAAACATCTCTTCACTCGAGCGACCTCATGTGTTCACCAAAATTACCACCAAACATTTTGAGATCACGCCCTCTGGACTGCTTGAATAGTTGTAATTTTTTAACCAAAATAATATTTGGCCTGTAAGGGAGTCTGCATCCATGTGGCAGTCTGTCGTTGGCCTTTTTTGTTGGTACAATCCATTTCGGACCAGAAGCCAATGACGACGTGCCACACGCCTGTGGGCCGGCACGGACACCCTCCAACGATGACAAAACAATAGGGTCCATTTTTTAAAGATGTGTAAGTAATATTTTTTAATCTTTACAACATATTTGGATATATAGTTTTTTTTAGAGTTTCTATCAATTTTGTTTATAGGACAACATGAAGTGAAAGTGAAAGTTTAAAACTCCAATATTTAAACGACATCATGAAAGTAAAAGCAAAAATTAAAATTAACAAACTTTTAACAAAAAATAATAAAATAGATTATTTAACCAATTAATTAAATATATTAATTAATATAAATTATCAAAATATATTAATACATATTTAATTAACAAAATAAATTATTTAACCAAAAATATTAGTTACCGAATATATATTAATAAAAAATATTAATTAATAGCATATTCATAATTATCAAAAAAATTCATAAACAAAAGATAACAAAAAACATTAATTAGAAACTAAAATTTCTTAATTAATGTAAAATTAATTAAATTCAATTTTTAATAATAAAGATATTAATTATTGTAATAGGTTAATTAATAACATATTCTAAAAGTGTGTTTCTATTCAGTTGAAGAAAAATTAACAAAAATATATTAATTAAAATAAATTAATCCACTTGAATTAATAGAAAAAATATCTACACAGTTCTCCACTTGCAACGAGTTTCACTTATTTTCTACCACAAATCATTCTCTCCAATTGCAACAAAAATTTTCACTTTTGATTGACTTGCAATAACATGCAAAATATCTAAATTGTCTTTTCTTCGGAGTAGATGCATCAAAACAGTATTGGAAGTGTCATTTTTCAATACACTTGCAACAACTCAAACATACAAGGTAAGTTCAGGTTAAATGTACTTACAAAAAGAATGTCACTTACAAGCAGCTAACAACCCCTCGTTGAGAGAGGGTTCAAGCAAAGTAACTAATATATTTGGAGGAATCATTCAATGGAATGAATAAATCAAGTATTAATGGTAAATGATAAATTCGTCCAATAATATAATTAAACATGATAATATTAAAAAAAATCAATTAATTGCTAGATATTATTACAAAAATAATTCGATATTATCATGTATTATTATATTATTAGACGGGGACTCACCATTCGTCAATGTCCTATGGTCAGCCCATCCCACTCAAATAATTTTTTTATATTTAATTTTTACTTTTCGAACAAAGTTTCATAAATTGTGGGTTATTAGGTTAGAGATTTGAGATTTTAACATAGTGTCCTAATTGTCAAATTTATTTTGGAATTATTTATTGGACATTAAAATGTTGAAATTTATTTTGGAGTTTTGTATCAATATGGTAGGAGTATACTGATAACTTTAAACATCAATAGCTAAATCCTTCGACAGTTACTATCACAATTTTATGGAGTACAAACCTCCAACATTTTGATCAACTTTAATATACAAATAAATTTATTTTAGAGCTAAGATTGGAGTTTATATTTAAGTCTGATATTTTCTCAAACCTATAAACACGGTTTAGGTGAATTTTAGTTTGGTGACATAATACTTCCAAACTCCATGTTTAACTATGTTTTAATTAGGATTGAAAATCGAAGGAACAAGCTCGAACAAACTGTGTTCGAACGTTCAACTAAACTATCGAACGAGCTTTATTGGAGCCGAGCTTAAGATCAAGCTCAAAAATGGTGTTTGAACTCGGTTTGAATATAGGCTCGAAACGATCGACCTCAACTCGATTTAGCTCTCGAGTTCGGACGAACACGAACCGAGTTCGAGCCAAAACCATATCAACCTTGTTATACGGTTACTCTCATGTCTTAAAGATTTTTTGTTGAATTATTTATGCTCTTTACATCATAAATTAACCATCATATAAATTAAAAAAAAGATCGTAAAATTCCTAAGACGAAATTTATGCACATACATAAAAAATATATATATCATATACTAAAAAAAATCACAATACGAGAAACCGAGTTCCAGCTCATTAGCGAACAAGACCGAGTCGAACAACCTACGATCGAACACGGTTCGAACACCACTTCAAAAAAAAAGAATATTGATCGAGCTCGCGACCTGCCCATGAACGAGCTTCGAGCCGAATGCGAGCTGTTTGAATCATTTTACAACCCTATCTTTAATCATGATCAGTGTGGAGGGTTGGATTATCTTAGTCCGACCTAATTTTTGTTATCCTTCATCTCTATTGGAAAAAAAAAAGTTGGATTTAGGTTGGGCCTAAAACAACCAAATGACCAGACCTAAGAAAACCAAATGACCTGCCCTAAAAAATCAACGAAAGTTGTCCTATAGAGAGAGGTTGTCCAAATTCAAATTGTCAAACTTACTCCTGGATCGATCTTGTTTCTAATGCGCCCTCAAGAGTTGGATGTGAATATTCTCTGAGAGCATCAATAGTATATGGAGTTAAAAAAAAATCATATCTTGAGGCCAAAAATTGTAATAAAAAATGTGGAAAAGGTTATGTTTGTAGGATAATAGTAAAAAAATAATATTGGAACCCAAATGAGATGAGTAAAGTGCCATCTCTTTTTCATTTATTCCAAAAATATATATAAAAAAAAAGTAATGCTATCGGTTCCTCCAAATCAAGGGCGAGCATTATCGATTTTGGACTGAAGTTGAGCTGAACCGAACCAAATAAGATATTGGGTTCGGTTTCAAAAAAAATCGGTACAGTTTCGTTTTTCAAAATGCTAAAATTCGTCATTTTGTTTCAGGTTCGATTTTTGGGGTTCGGCTTCGATCCAAAACCAAAAATCGAATAAGGATTATACAAATACTATCAGTTCTTTGCATATTGCGATTAAAAATGTGTATATGTTGTAAACAACAATTCTATGTACGCGTTTTGAATTCCAAATTTGATAATTTAACAACTAGTCCAACTTTGTGTGCATTTTAAATTCAAAAATGTGTGTATAATAATTTTTAATATAATTAAACCACGATTTCCACCGAACAAATAAAATAAAACGACTAAACTAAATTTATTATTCAGTTCGGTTCGGTTTCAGTTTTGGATAATTCGGTTTATTCGGTTTTAACTAATTCGTTTCGGTTGGAACCGATAAATCGAACGCTCACCCCTACTCCAAATTGTCCCTCCAAACCATCCTTGCTTATGTGACAGGTGACTTGGCATGTTAAATAATATTATATGTCATCTAACATGGCAGCTAACATGGCAAATTTTAACCAAAAAAATTCATGTTAATATTAATATTAATATTAATATTAAAGTTAACGGTAATATTAATATCTATACTACTATATAATGTCAAAAGTTAGGCTTCACTGTGAAAGTTTTCTTTCCAAAAATATCCTTGCAGTCTTGCTTATATTTACTAATTAAAATGATTACTTAAAGTTAATAGGGGTAGCTAGGTAATTATGAGAGATGTCTTTTGGTCTTTCTAAATAGTCTTATCTATACTACTATATAATGCACAAAAGTTAGACTTCACCGTGAAAGTTTTCTTTCCAAAAATACCCTTGCAGCCTTGCTTATATTTATCTATACTACTATTTAATGCCAAAAGTTAGGCTTCACCGTGAAAGTTTTCTTTCCAAAAATATCCTTGCCGCCTTGCTTATATTTACTAATTAAAATGATTACTCAAAGTTAATAGGAGTAACTAGGTAATTACGAGAGATGTCTTTTGGTCTTTCTAAATAGTATTATCTATACTACTATATAATGCCAAAAGTTAGGTTTCACCATGAAAGTTTTCTTTCCAAAAATACCCTTGCAGCCTTGCTTATATTTACTAATTAAAAGGATTACTTAAAGTTAATAGGGGTAGCTAGGTAATTACGAGAGATGTCTTTTGGTCTTTCTAAATAGTCTTATCTATACTACTATATAATGCCAAAAGTTAGGCTTAACCTTGAAAGTTTTCTTTCCAAAAATACCCTCGCAGTCTTGCTTATATTTATCTATACTACTAATTAATGCCAAAAGTTAGGCTTCCCATGAAAGTTTTCTTTCCAAAAATATCCTTGCAGCCTTACTTATATTTTTAATTAAAAGGATTACTTAAAGTTAATAGAGATAACTCGGTAATTACGAGATATGTCTTTTGGTCTTTCTAAATAGTCTTATCTATACTATCATATAATGCCAAAAGTTAGGCTTCGCCGTGAAAGTTTTCTTTACCCTTGCAACCTTCCTTATATTTACTAATTAAAAAGATTACTTAAAGTTAATAGGGGTAGCTAGGTAATTACGAGAGTTGTCTTTTGGTTTTTCTAAATAGTCTTATCTATACTACTATATCACCGTAAAAATTTTCTTTCAAAAATACCCTTGCAGTCTTGCTTATATTTATCTATACTACTATTTAATGCCAAAAGTTAGGCTTCACCGTGAAAGTTTTCTTTCCAAAAATACCCTTGCAGCCTTACTTATATTTTCTAATTAAAAGGGTTACTTAAATTTAATAGGATTAGCTAGGTAATTACGAGATATGTCTTTTGGTCTTTCTAAATAGTCTTATCTATACTACTATATAATGCCAAAAATTATGCTTCACCGTGAATTTTTTTTTTCAAAAATACCCTTGCCGCCTTCTTATATTTACTAATTAAAATGATTGCTTAAAGTTAATAGGGGTAGCTAGGTAATTACGAGAGATGTCTTTTGGTCTTTCTAATTAAATAGTCTTATGTGCATGTATAAAATTCCAAAAAGTAGCATAATGCTAATATAATAATGGGTTTTGTTAACCTTAACTTTTTACATTGAAAATTGTGATCAACGTTTAATTAATATTAAAAATGTAACTTTTTGCATTGAAAAATGTTATCAAAATTTGATGCAAAAAAATATTTGTATTAAAAATTTTAGTTTATTGGGTCTTTGTAACATTTTTCAATACAAAAAATTATTTTTTTAATGTTTATTAAATGTTAGATGACAAGTTTCAATATAAAAAGTTAAGTATTAACTATCTTTAACATGTGTCCTAAGGCACATGTTAACAAAACCCTATAATAATAATTCTAGAATAATTAATGTGGATGACTTTTAGTCTTTCTAATAATAATATAGGGAATTGTAATTGCCAAGGAGCTCTTTACAATATCCAAGGATTTTCAATTTAGATTATCAATGCTATCCTCAATTTATTACAATTTTAAAAAATTAAATTTATGGTTTCCCTTATGAATCAAGGTTAATTTTGATAATCCACCTTGAAAGTTCTTGGATGTTGTAAAAGTCTCCTTGGCAATTGCAACTCCCATAATATACTACAATTATTTGCTCTTTCAAGTAGCATAAAATACGTGCAATGCACGTGCATATATTCTAGTTATGAACTAATGCATCAAGCTCAAGTAGACGGCATAAAGAATGTGGTACTAAAAGATATCAAGATATATAGTCACAAACGTCAGTTTTTCCAAATATTTATGGACTTATGGTAGGCAAATTGGATGAAGTAAATGGAGTTGGTATTAAGTACATATAGGATTTTGTCGATCATTTGTTGTATTGTCCATGTAAGGTTTATAGTATGGATTTTTGATCGAAAACATAACCTGATGTACTTACTATATTAGGTAAATTCTGTATAGTAGTTAATCTTTCTGATCAACTATTTCATTGGTTCAAAATGTTTAATTTGGAATGACTAGGATGACAAAATCCAAAATTTTAAGGAGGACACAATTGTGTTTATTTATCACACTCTTCAAACCAATTGTGCTTGAACATATTCTTGCCATCTCTTGTTCGAGCTTGGCTCAAATAAGGAGTAAAGCTAAACTAGCCAAGCATGAACATGTAAAGCTCCATTTGGCTTGGCCCTTCTCTGCAGAAGGGTACACCAATAGACACGAGTTTAAACGGCCAAGCTAATAAGTACCAAGAAAGGAGGAGGGGGAGAGATTTAAAGAAAAATAAATGCCTAATTAAGCTTATTAGAGGAAAATCAGTAACAGTCGATGATTCTCCATAACAGTCCAAGATAGCACTCATTCTCTACAGTTGTAACAGTCCAAGATATTTCATATTAGTGATTCTCCACTATTGTAGAAGTTTGTTTCTTTGTATATTTGTTTTTCATAATTTTTTAGTTGTACAAAGATATGCATCTTCTGTCTATAAATATATATCTTCCCACAGCATATTTGCTTGAGGCATTTTCTTTTAAAGCTTCTAGGAGGAGTACACTTTCCTTTTTTAGTTGAAACGAATTCGAGGAGTTGTGTCAAGTACCAAAAAGTAAAATTAATTAATGAAGAAATAAAGTCCATATATAGGCTTTTAGTGCTTCCTCTCTATAAAAACAGCTGCTCCTGCCTAATGCTGTTTCTTAGTTGACTGACTGAAGCTGCATGCATGCATGGTAATCTCTCTCTCTCTATATATGTTTTCCAAATGACTTAGAAGTTTTCTGAAGTGTACAATATATATGGTCAATATCTCATCCGCTAGGAGACGACGGGTGCGTTCAAGCTTCCATTTAAGGGAAATTTAGAGTCGGGGAATGGCTGGGATGACGGCGCCCATTCCAAAGTAGAACAAATCCTTATTGGGTATTCAGCTCTTAGAGTACATTGTCTCCAGTTTCTATATCGCGACCGTGACGGCAAAACGAAGATCTCTCTTCGACATGGCGGACCGGGTGGACCAGATGCCACATTTGTAGAGGTAGGCTAGCTACACTCGAGATGTAATTTGCAATTTCTTAAATATCTTTTCTCCATAGATGGACTAGACTAGAGAATGTAGTAAGTGAAGACTTGGGAAATTGAAGTTCATGTGTGTGTGGGTTCATACTCAATTATATCTATATATTATCATCTTAGAATATTAGTAATGGGAATTGTAATTGCCAAGGAGCTCTTTACAATATCCAAGGATTTTCAATTTAGATTATCAATGCTATCCTCAATTTATTACAATTTTAAAAAATTAAATTTATGGTTTCTCTTATGAATCAAGGTTAATTTTGATAATCCACCTTGAAAGTTCTTGGATGTTGTAAAAGTCTCCTTGGCAATTGCAACTCCCATTAGTAATATATCGATCTTAATTTCTATCGCTCTAACAATTATGTCCCATTACCATATATATTTCCAATGCAGATACAAGTAGGGGGTTCTTTCCTTGAGATATCAGGAAATTATGATGTGTTTGGTATCTTCAATCTTAAGATTGTTACATCTTCTTCTGCTACCTACGGCCCATATCCTGTTTGTCATTATCGCGGGGGACATTCTTTCTGCTTCAAAACTCAAACTGGCATTGTTGGTTTCCACGGGCTTTCTGGTGTAGATTTTGTGACTGCACTCGGTGTTTATGTTGGAACTGTTGCAGGTCGAGAACGTCTCTCTGACAGTGGTAGCAAAGTGAAGCAAGAATCCTGAGAATGTAAGGCCAGACCACTATCCGAACGCATACTGATGCCCACACTGGTGTTGCATGAATTATTATTATAATCAGTATTTGAGGCTTAAGTGTAATGTTTGATGTTTTAATTATGAATATTATCAGAAGTCTTAGATCCGTTTGGTTTGCAGGATTGGACATCGACATTACATTGTAATTCTAATTCGGAAGTTTGATTGGACAAATTTTCTTCTGAATGTAATGTAATTACGATTACAAACTTGATTACATTACATCATTTCATATTCAAATCAACGACATCATAAAATCAATGTAATTCTAATTACATTACATCCTTAAACTTGTAATTACAAATTTATCCTTTTACAATATATCAAAACCCCCACCATCCCTGATCGATCAGCAGATGATTTTTTTTTTTTTTTTTTGATTCAAAAAAAAAAAAGATGAAAATTTTTTGGATCCAAAATTTTCCCATCCCACTATCCTCTCGGTCTCCCAGAGCCCGCGACCGGGGCCGCCCCCCTCCTCCTCCTTCCTCAGCTCCCTGCAGCCCTATGTCCTCTCCATCCTCCCGAGCCCGCGACGGGGCCGACCCCCTCCTCCTTCCTCTACTCCCCCGTCCCTCTCCGCCCTCTCGAGCCCGCGGTGGAGAGAAACCCACATTTGGTATCACTGCCGCTGCCATTTTCCTTGGTATATATGCTCTCCAACCATTACTCAAAGAACAACGAACGTATCAATTCAAAAAAGAAAGGACTGGTCTCGGCCATCGGGTCATTCTAATTTCTTTCATGTTGTAAATGAGTAAAACTTTGATACTGAAGGGGGTATCAAAGTTTTGATACCCCTATGTATGACAAGTGAGCCCCCCCTCAATATATATATATATATATATATATATATATATATATATATATATATATATATATATATATATATATATATATGTTTACACATTTTACGAAGAGTGAGGGGACCCACATGACATACATAGGGGGTATCAATACCCCTTCGGTATCAGAGCATCTCCAACCCTGTTGTCTTGTTAAGTGTTGTGAGTCTTAGGTGGCTCCTATGTGACATGAGCCACAAGACAATGTCTTGTTTATGTGGCAAAACTACATCTCAAAAGACAATGAGATAGAAAAACTCTCTCCAATGCAAAAGTATTGATGAGGCAATAAAAAATATTTTTTACAACTTCCAAGGCAACTCCTCCACTTCTTCAACTTTTTTATAAATATTTCTATTCATAATTGATGATGTGGAGACAAAGTCATTGTGAAGTGCATTGTCTAGATCTAGACAACCAACTTCACATTCTCCTTGCCATGTCATTGCCATGTCAACTTCACAATTTATTTGACATTTGCATTGGAGAAGTACTTTTGAAAATAATGCTTGTCATTCCTATGTGGCAACCATTTTTTTCAAACTCACAATAGGGTTGGAGATGCTCTCAAAGTTTTCTCCGTTGTAAATATGGATAGATCACCATAATTATTTGGTGTCTATTATCTATGAGTACTTTTGATTATTCATAACCTATGTCTTTTGGCATTCTTTTAATTGTCATCATAATATTAACCTCCATTGTAAACCTATATAAGGGGCTCTTATCATGTTGATTGGCACAAGTGAATGAAGAACTAATTTTCTCTAATTTTCTATTTCCATCTCTTTGCTTTACAATACGTTATCAGCACGATTTCCTCTAGAGAATAGAAGAAGGAAGAAAGAGTTCTCGTAAGAAAAGAAAGGTATTGAAGAGATAAGTTTAATCTTGTATATTTAGATACATGTTTTAGTAAACTTAAATACATGTTTGATTTATGTGATTATAGAGTGATTAGAATATAAGATTATTCAGCTCTATTTTTTAAAAATCTATATTTGTATTAAACATGTTGACATTTTCTTTCATAATATATAATTCATGATAATCTATTTTAGATTATGTACGAATCTCATTTATATATTTTTCTTATGAAATTTATCCAAGTATAAAATTAATCTAGAATATCTTGAATATTCTTCTCTTATTGTGAATTAGTTAATTATATTAAATTGTTTTATGTTTGCTATTCTCATTATTTTATTTATTATACAAGGTACTTGTCACCCTCACTTTTCCAAGATAGGGGTAAAATGGTAATTTTTTATTTTAGAATATTTTTGGGAATTTTATTTCATGAATATTAATATTTAATGATTATAGGAGTCGGGTTCAAATTTTATCGCATTCCGACTTAATTCGGGACTCCGGAAAAATTTCGACTTGAGTTGTGATTAGCACATTAATTAGCCATGGTCCACCAAACTTGACATTTAGGTTTAGGAGTTTGGACTAATCCCACATGAGTGTTTAGGCTTAAGTATGATTTTTATTTGGTCTAAACTAACTCCCAAAACCAAATTAGGAAGCTAACTTAGCATAGAAGTAAAGGGAGGGGCAAACTTGTAAATAGCAAGTGCCCCAAACCCCCTTATTAGGGCTGGCCACTTCTTCCCTCTTTCCATTCTTTCACTTTAAATTTTCTTCTTCTTCTTCTTCTTCAAGTTTCTTTCCAAAAGAAAGAAGAGAAATCCTTGGATTTCATCTCCACGTAAAGCTTTTCTTCCCGTTTTTCTTCCATCGATCTCTCCCTCTACCCTAAGTGGTGCTTCTCCAAGCTTTTGGGAGCAAGAAGTGGAGGGGTGTGTCCTAAACAATTCGTTTTGTGTCGGAGCCGTGTCGGAGGATTTTAATTGGGATCCATCTCCCGATAGGTACAACCTATTCTCTTTTTCATTCTTTTCATCATGTAAATTAGTTTGGACCCCGTAGAATTTATCTCCGAGGTTGTGTCTCCATTTGTGTCCGTTTCGTGTCCTTTTGGAGACTTTTAGGAGTGTCCTATGAGTGGGATTGTGTCTTAGTGGAAAAAATCCCTATTGGACACATGTATTTTATCATATATTGTTTAAATGATTATTTAGAGATTTAATCCCAGATTTTTATTGGTTTAGAGATGTGTTTTCCTATGTATCATAGTGTATCATATTATTTAATCTATATGTATATATATATTTGGTTATATCTATGTTATTCTCTCTCTCTCTCTCTCTCTCCTCTCTCTCTCCTCTCTCTCTCTCTCTATATATATATATATATATATATATATATATATATATATTGGTGACTTATTTATATGTATATAGATATATGGAGTGTATGTGTATTTCTTTGTGTTGTGGGTATAGTGTAGATTTCGGCCAAAGGGTAGGAAATTAATGAGTGTGGATGTGGTTTTAGAGTTAGTATGTGTGTGTGTGTTAGTTTTGTGAGAGTTTAGAGAGGGGATGAGTGGAGTTATGAGTGGTTTAAGGAAGGGGGGATCAGTCCACATTGGACAGCCCCCATGGGCTGTCCCAAACCAGTAAAAACTGTCCAAATTCCACCCTTACACAGCCCCAAATTCCTGTCCCCAACAGGCCCAAAGCAGCCCCCCTTAACCACCTACAAGCACTCCTAAACCAGCCTCTAATGACAGCCATTAAGCCATCCAAAACAGTCCATAGAAGCCCCAAAATCCAGTCCTAAAAACCTGTCAAAACAGTCCCAAATTTCAGTCCTTTACCTGTCCTAAACACAGCCCTATACCCAGCCTATTCAAGCCCCTTAACCACTATACAAAATAGTCCTTAATTGGCCCCTAAACCCAGCTATTTGCTGCCCCCATTCCAGCCTGCAACCAGCCCCTAAACCTGTCACAAATGGTCCCCTGTTTCAGTCCTAACATGCCCACAAAACAACCCTTGTAGCAGGCCTTAACAGCCCCTACACACCACCCTAAACAGCTACACATTAGCCGATAAAACTTGTCCTAATACCAGTCCTTAAACCTGTCCTTATAGCCCCTCAATTCAGTCCCTAAACCACACCCATATGACAGCCCCCAAACCATGCCAAATCAGTCCCCATTTTTCCAACCAATGTGTATGTGTATGTGAGCCTTTGTGTGTGTGTGTGTGTGTGTGTGAGCTTAGAGTGTGTGTATGTGAGTATATATGTATAGCTAGTATCCTATAGGTGTTAGCCTATATGTGAACCTATAGGTAGAGCCTATATGTGACCATGTGTGAGTGAGTGAGTGAGTGAGTGAATGTTGAGTGAATTAGATTTGGTGAGAGGGTGATTTTGAGTTCCGTGATTCGGAACGCATCCAAACTTGAAGGGGACCTAGTTAATGTGAATTAGATTTTGTGGGTAGGCTCCTAGGTTGAAATCGGGGTTGCGTGTGGGATTAGGAGGATGGTATCGCACGATACCATTGAGTATCTTGAGATATTCAAGATAATGGGTAAACGACCAATATGGACCGTAAGATGGACTGGATGTCCACTCTACCTAGAGAACTTGGTAGGTAATGATTGTATAGGCTAGTATCCTACTACCCTAGGAAGCCGGGAGTGAAATTTCTAAGGAAAAGCCACTTGGCTTCAAGGTTAGAGTGGTTTAAGGGTATGTTTATATAAAGGGTAATTGGGTAATTTCAAGATACGGGATTCGGATTTGCGGTTTGACTTGAAACTTTGGTGACTAGTTAGGTACACCCTACAAATGTCATATTTGAACCGATTTTGGCTCGGTTGACCCAGAGTTGACTTTTTACCTAAAAGTTAACGATGAGTCAACCATTTGTCTAATTTGACCAAATCCAAACCAGAGTTGACCAGTTGACCAAAAGTCAACTGTTGGTCAATATTTGACCAGTTTGACCTAGGGTTGACCTATAGTTGACCAGAGTTGACCAGGGTTGACCAGTTGACTAAAAGTCAACTGTAAGCCAACTCTTGACCCTGTTTGACTTGCTTCGACTTGTTTTGACTTGCTTTGACTGGTATGACCTAGAGTTGACTTAGTCTGACTTAGATTGACTTGATATAACTTAATTTGACCTAGATTGACTTGACAGGACTTAGTGTGACTCAGTGAGACCTACTTTGACCTAGATTTCATATCATTCATTATAAATCATTCATAACTTTGTTAAACCTAAATTAACATGCAATATCTCATCTTTAGGTTTCTTATTACCACTCTGAGCATTGATATACCCTATAGCTCAGGACAGCAGGCGAGTACATTCACTGATAGTTTTCATTGTCTTGATATCTGCTATATCCGATTCAGTTGTAGTGTCTTACTTGATTCCTAACACGATAGTTCACGGACTAGTATATGTCGGATCCTGTCATGAGATGTTGTTCCCGGGTTACTTGGTATATTGGTACATTACTCGACTTGTTACTTGTACTTGTATAGACAAGGACTTGGGAGTGGGCTGATCACCTGCTTTTGAATCTCGTGCATGACGTGTTATGTCCGGATCCTTTATACTATTCGGGGATGGAGAGTTATTAGTGGTTGTGTGATCAAAATTCCCACATTGTTCTATTGTACACATTGTTCATAGCTATACCCTCGCCTCACGACGGGTAAAGCCTTACCCTACATCGTTCATAGCTTTCCATGGTGACCGGCCTTACCGTTCTATTGTACACATTGTTCATAGCCGGTCGGATGGAAAGCCTGATCATGTTTCCCAAGCCGATCACATAATGCTCTAATAATTCAAGGCACATTTTATATTTACTTATCTTAACATATATCCTATTCTGTTCTACATTCAGTACTTTCTTACCATGCTATGATATTCAGTTACTCACATGTTCTATATGCCTTTATATTGTACCTTGATTGGAGACTAAGTTCTGCTCGGGTGAAGAGTTACAATCCCGGTCCTTGTTTGGTTTAAGGGTTGTAACTCAGCTTCCGAACGGTTCCCAAGTCTTCATATATCTTTGTCTTGTAGTTCATTATACTGTTTCTTATAGAATTTGTCAATTCACATGGAACTGCTGTTAGTGTTTGTACTTGCTCATTTTCCTGACAGGATACCGTTGCTATATTACAGATGATTCTGAGGCAGATTGTCCGACCTATTATGGGGTCGAGTCTGATGGAGTAGACCTGGACCATGGCTTGTTAGTAGAGCCACTAGACTTTGCTCACTCTGAGTAGAGTAGCTTAGTTAGGATTGCCTGGCCTGTGAGCCAGCTAGTACTTTCAGACAGTAGTATTTCATATTATATTCTGTGACTCTGTGGTGTTATGTATAGCTTTGGGCTTGTGTGGATCTCGAACTTATTTTCTGCTTTCATCTATCATATTTTCTTTCATGCTATCTATCCTAGTTTGCTTTGTGATTGAGACTGTATTGTTATGTCACCTCCATTCGGAGTGTATATACTGTACAGGTACCTTTATCTGTTTAGTTGTAGTATTTATAGATGACCTAGACAGCGTTCTACCGCCGATGCTGCGGCGTAGGCTGGACGTAACCACGTACTCGTGCCCCTAATCAGGGTGTGGGTCGTGACAGTACTACTTCACATTGTTATATATGTGAACCGAATTATGAATAAGTACCCAAAATATTAATTATATAATTTATAAAAGTACCCAAAATTCAAACGATGATGATCTAAAGATTATTATATAATAATCATATTGTTGTATATGTGATACACATACGACATAACATTCATTGATAGCATTTTATCACATATATGACGATGGACAACAAGACTCGGGGACTGACAGTTTGTCAATCAACAAAAAAACATGTACGATAGATCTGCCGATCGATAGGTTTACCGATTGAGAAACTCTGTCAATCAACTAAATCATAGAGCGTTACTTGGTCAGGTATATGTCCATGGATGTAAAATTAACGAAAAATTTACAATACTGAAATAAATTTGATATAAATTAGACTAGACGAAACAATTTTAAAAAAGCAACAAAACTTCTCGCCATTGCAAATAGCGGAATACCAAAAATAAAATACAATAAAATTTCCGCCAACCAAGTTGGCGGAATCTCGACAGTGACCGGCCGGTTCGTTGGCCCCATAGTCATGGTTGAAGATTGCATGCAGCAGTTGTGTGTGTGTGCGTGTGATCGAGAGTCGAGAGAGCTAGCTAATTTAAATAGAGAGACTGCAACCGCATGCAAACTAAGGGTCCGTTTGGTTTGCAGGATTGGACAACGTAATGTAATTAGCATTACGTTGTCAATCTAACTCGGGTGTTTGGTTGGATAAAAAAAATTAGATGTAATATTGTAACACCCATATTCTGAATACGTATTTTATCAAGCTTGCATGTATTTCAGACCTGTATTTATTTTCTCGGATTTTGGCATGTACTTGTAATTTGCTTGACTTGCAGATTTTGGTTCTCGTAATTGGGTTTTACCTGGCTTAGTTTATTTTGTGGAGGAGAATTGGTTTGATTTGGTTTGGTTTGGTTTAGCATGCATTGGAGCACTTTAACCAACACTCCACCCTCAACACACCACAACCACCCCCATTAAATCCCACCTAACTTTTCTCTCTCCTCTTTACTTTCATTTATTTTCTCCATCTCCTTCTTCTTCCTTCCTCTACACAACTCACCAACACCATAGGCAAGTGCACCTTGCCACCACATGAGAACCACTTTTTATTTGTCCATTAGCTAGATTAGGCCATGGTGAACAACATTAGAACTTGACATTTTGTGATTTGGAGTTTCCATTGTTCTAGATCTAAGTTTTCCCCATTTTCGGATTTACATGGTTTTGATCTATTTAAGTTATGTTTTTGTGGATTTTGATGCTTCCATGTGGAAGAGAATTCAATTTTACTCAAGTTAGAACTTTGAAAATCTAGATTTTTTCTTTGATTTGACAAAGATATGAAAATTTGAATTCTTGGTGTTCATGGTGTTCTTCTCGGCCTAGAGTAGCAGCCTGCGCTCTTTAGCGCAGTGCTGGACTGCGCATCCCCTCTCTCGGCCTGTGCTCTTTAGCGCAGTACCGACCGTGCAGCTTGCCTCTTGGCGAACTGCGCTCAACCCGAGTGCGCATGGATTCATGCGCAGTCCGTTCATGCGCAGTCTGCTCATGCGCAGTCCGTCCCTGCGCAATCTGACCCTGCGCCATCCATTCCTGTGCAACCTGATCCAGCGCAATCCATCTGCTGCGCCATCCACCCCTGCGCAGTTGGTACCCTGCGCAGCTCACCCCTGCGCAGTTGGCTCCTGGCGCACTTGACTCCTGCGCAATCCAACCCCCTGACCCCTTGCGCAAACCATTGGCTCTTGGAGTTTTGGTTTTATTTCTCTAAGCTTGGCTCTTCTATAGCCCTGTATATTGATATTTTATTAGATATTTTACGCCCATTTTATATCCTTACGCCTTTTGTCATGAACTTGATTTTACTTAATATGTTTGGAATGACTATTGTACATGACATGGTATGACAAGGAACTAGCATAACACGATAGTGACCCGTAGTGGTGCACTCCTGACATGACCAACCTGACTTGATAGTGGCCCTGACATGATTTATCTTGATGACTTGATAATGGCCCGTGGCGGCGCACTCTTGACTTGACTTGACTTGTAACTTGTAACTTCTTACTTGACTTGACTTGATGTTGTTGCGACAGCTAACTTGACTCGTATAATCAACTTGACACCGTGGGTGTTCCTGCTTGCTTGCTTGTGCAATCCACTTGTCTTATCTTGCATCATGTCTAGGACGTGACTCCCTGGTTCCCACGGTCAGGGATTCACACTGAATATGGATCAGGCTAATGACTAGATCAAAGTGTAGTTCATAGAGAATTTTCAGTCACAGGCAATCTCGTTATCTGGGCGCTTTAATTGGACTTGTAGCTTGCCGACGAGTAGAGCACATTTCCAGCACACCGTCGTGTGTTGCACCCTCTAAGTCACCTAAGGGTACATTTGTCTCCCGGACGATGTACCCACCTATACTCTCAACCCGCGGAAGGATAACTGGATAGTCTGCAGGACTTGGGACTGAGAAATTCTCACTTGCATCTTGTTAGTAATTAGGCTTGTGATAACCCTAGTTAGTTAAGTAGTAAGCCGTAGTACTTGCTTGGCCGTGATTGATTGGATGGAGTCTAGTCCCGCTTGTCTTGCCCTGATCCTGTACAAGGTTATGACTTGACATGATTACTCGTGCTTTACCTCAATCATGATTAATTGCAGGTCCTGATTTCTTGTATTTTATCTTGCCGATAAATGGTGGGAGAAACCAAGTTCCGTTCAGACGAAGGGTTACAACCCCGGTCCTTGTTTGGTTTACGGGTTGTAACCTGGTTATCTGAAGAGTTCCATGGTTATCTCATCGTATATCACCTGCCAGGTTTCTCCTTAATAATTGTCTTTATTATGTAATTATTTTCTTATGTTCTGATATGCTGGCTTTTGTTCTTATTTCGTGGCCTCCTTTGTGGCACTTGCTCTTTCTGGGGTTTGACCCAGCTGGTTTTGTGTGGCCAGATTTCGGAGCAGCACCCGAGGATCTACCGAACCTCCAGCCCGATGGTGGCGACTAGACGGAACCCGGGCTACGAGTGGGTTTTCTATTTTGTTTCGCTCACTATTGTAAAGTTATTCTTTTGAGGCGTTTAGCGAGCGACCTGTTAGCTCGATGCACTTTTACTTACTGTCTGCCTACGGGCTGTAAACATGATTAACAAATCCTAGGGTTGATCATGTATGACTTAACTCTTGCTAGTCCTAGCATCTTGTACGACTAGCTTCATTATCAGCTGATATGTAATATTGGGGACGCCTTTTATATTTGGTGGTCAAACATCTTGTGATTATATTATTTGCTTGAGATGAGACAGTAGGCTTGACCTTAAGAGACTGTTGGCTTGTAGTAAACCCTCATATCTAGACAGCCGTGACCGTATAGCGAGGTGGATGCATTTCGATATACGTAGCTGGCTATGTGCACCCCGCTCTTTAGTATTCTGGTTCTGGGGCGTGAAAATAGTCGCGATTACAAGTTTGATTACATTACATCAGTTTCATCTAAATTCAATTACAATAAAACCTATGTAATCGCAATTACATACAACTTAAGCGGAAGGTTGGTATGCTATAATTTGGTCTTTTGTTCGTTTTTGGTCATTTTTGTTGTTTTTGTTTGTTTTGGTCAATTTTGTTCGTTTGGTCGTTTTTGTTCGTTTTTTGTCATTTTTGTTTCGTTTTTGGTCCTTTATGTTGTTTTTGTTGTTTTTGTCGTTTTTTTGGTGTTTTTGTTCGTTTTGGTCGTTTTATCGTTTTTTCGTTTTTTTGTTATTTTTGTTCCTTTTTGGTTGTTTTTATTTTTTTTGTTCGTTTTTGTCCTTTTTGTTGTTTTGTCCGTTTTTTTGTCGTTTTTGTCGTTTTTTTGTCATTTTTGTTCGTTTTTGTTGTTTTTGTGTTTTTTGTGTTTTTTGTTTGTCCGTTTTCGTTTTTGTCGTTTTTTGTTTTTTTTGTTTTTTCGTTGTTATTGTTTTTTTTTTTTTGTCGTTTTGTCATTTTTTTTGTTTTGGTCCTTTTTTTGTTCTTTTTGTCGTTTTTTGTCGTTTTTGTAAAAAATTCGTTTTTTAGTTTTTGTTCGGTTTTTGTCGTTTTTTTTCGTTTTTGGTTGTTTTTTTTTTTGTCGTTTTGTTTTTTTTGTTGTTTTTGTCCCTTTTGTCGTTTTTGTCGTTTTTTGTCATTTTTGTTCGTTTTCGTTGTTTTGTTTTTTTTTTTTTCGTTTTGTCCTTTTTTTGTTATTTTTGGTTTTTTTTGTCGTTTTTTTGTAATTTTGTGGTGTTTTGCATTTTTGTTCGATTTTTGTCGTTTTGTCCTTTTTTTTTTCATTTTTGTCGTTTTTGTTCATTTTTTTCGTTTTTGGTGTTTTTTTTTTTTTTGTCGTTTTGTTCCTTTTTTTTGTTTGTTTTTCGTTTTATCGTTTTTGTTCATTTTTGTCATTTTTTCGTTTTGGTTGTTTTTTTGCCCTTTTTAATTCCCTCTTGTTTTTGGTCTTTTTTGTATTTTCGTTTTTTGTCATTTCTGTTTTTTATCGTTTTTATTTTTGCTCTTTTATGTTTTTTTTTTTTTTTTTTTTTTTTTCTTTTGTGTTTGTCATTTTTTTGCCTTTTTTTTGTTTTTTGTCGTTTTTCGTCCTTTTTTTTTCCTTTCATTTATTGTTGTTTTTGTCAATTTTTTTTTTTTAGTCATTTTTTTATCATTATTGGTCATTTTTATGGTTTTCACATTTTGATCTTTTTTTTTTGTCGTTTTTCTTTTATCGCTTTTTCATTTGGTTTTTTTTTTTCCTTCTGTTTTGTTCGTTTGTCATTTTTGGTATTTTTTTATCTTTTGTCTTTTTTTAGCAGAAAACAAACCATTTTTCCCCTTTTTTATTATTTATTTTTAATTTTTTTCTTTTCTTTTTAAATTTTGAAATTTGTGTATTGATCAACTTTTAAATTTTATGTTGTATTTTAAAAAATATTAAATTAAAAATTCAATTACATTACATGGTAAACCAAACACTGAATGCAATTAATATTACATTAATGGTTTGATTACATGTTTCAAACCAAACATGTAATGCAATTGTAATTCCATTACATTACAAACTCAATTACATTACAAACCCAATTCCATTACGATTACGATTACTTACAATGAACCAAACGCAACCTAAGTTTGTTGATCAGTGAATCAAAATACGTACAGAGAGGCTGACAATTAATGTGAGGAAATAATTCAGAGTTGGAATATAAGACCATCTCCAATGGGGGTTTCTATCTTCCCTATTTCTATGGAAGAAATCCATTTTAGAAAAAACTTCTTCCAAGTAGAGTTTCTATCACCATTTCTATCTAGGTGCAATGATGTAGGATGGAAACTTTCTATGAGGGTTTCTATGTAGAAACTCTCATAGAAATTCTCCTATCTCTCATGACAATTATTATTGGACCCACACCATTAAATTGGTGTTTTGTCCTTTACTATGTGACACATTTGATAGAAATGGAGAAACCATTGGAGATCATTTTGTATGTCTACAATTTCTATGTAGAAACTCTTCCAACTAGGATAGAAATCTCCATTAAAGTACAATGCCAAGTAGGATAAGAACTCAATTTTAGAAATCACATTGGAGATGGTCTAAGAGATAAATACAATAGATGACAGTATCTTATCCAATGTTTTAAAAATCGGACCACCACCCAAATTTTATCAATCAGATCGGACTATTATCGTACCCTGGTCGAACCGAAAACTAATTTTTCTAATATCTTTAACATGAAAAAAAAAAAACTAGAAATCTGTATAAACATTGCCTATTAGTGCAGACTTTATTAATTTTCACTGAATTCCGATGTGAAAAAATGCACTTACAAGTTTTCGTTAGTGCAGTTTTTCTAAGTGACATAAATGCACGTAAAGGCAGTGGGTTAATATGAATTAATATAAACCAATTTGGTTCAGACCTACAGTCCTACGGTTTTGACGGTTGGACTGATTTTTTTTTCTAAAAACCATCAATTCATTGAGCTGACCGAAAAAAGTTTACTATTCCGATTGGGCTGGTTGAACCTTCGGTCCGGTCCGGCTTAATAACATTGCTCTTGGTCTCAATTATGCAGAAAATGTCAGATGCGTCACTTAGGTCATCCTCACATTTTCTGATGAATATTTATTTTATTTGTCAAATAATATATGCTAATGTGTTGAGTCTGTTGACATGAGTTTGTTATATGCAAATGGGAGATCAGCAACTGAGTTTGAACACTAAAATATCCGTCTTCATGTTCTAGTTGAGATCCCTGCGAAGAATAGGGGCAATAATCAATTATGTAGTGATTCTTGTAGTGACAATGGACAGATTGAGCACTATAGTTTGTGGTGATGTTAGCTAGATTGTGGCTTCGTTACATAGAAATAGCTTGCAAGCTCCAATGGCAGTATCTAGAGATGGATGGAACCTTCAATTTGTTTTAATTTTCTTTGAATTGTCCTGGATAAGCAGAGATGGAGCTATATTATAGTCTGAGGGGTCTTTACCAGAATCTGTGTTATGTTCATGGCCTCCCTTATCACTTAATCTTGATTCTACCGACCCGAGCATGTACACCTTGCATAATTCAATCAATGATGCTCTAATTTGTATGGACGTTGCTACATGGACCGTCAATGAATGTGCCCGTCCATTGTCCGTGTCCACGTGGCAGACTCCCATTGGAGCTAGCCGGAAGATGGGGAGGGGGAAGGATGGGGGGGGGGGGGGGGGGGGGGGGGAGGTAGGGGGGAGGTAGTGGGTTGTTGGCTCCATTGGGAGACCATCACCTGAGTGTGGACAATGGCGGTCACGTCCATTGGCGGTCCAAATATTATTTTGGAATTTGTATAAATATCATTAGGAATTTGTATGTCTGCAGCAATTGATGCTTTCTTTAACAAAGCATAATCTTTATGTATTCATGTAAACATCAGCCAAATTTCCTGTAAACCAATGTCACCTGATATAATTGGCACAGAATTCTCTTCTCGACTGAACCTGTATATAGGGTGTGTTCCAAGACTTCCTCTTTGATAAAGAAGCGACATGGAGGTTCAAAGTATCTATAGAAGCCGGCTTCACTAGTTATTGTCCTTATAAGCATATCCTGACTTTAATTAGTGGTAATGTACTTGTTTTGTTTTTGGTTTAGTTAGCCCTAGAAAACTATTTTTTCGTCCTTTTTTATAACCCAGACGTACACATCACACGTCTTTACGGTTGAGTGGAGGAGCCGTCTGGTGTCCATGCTGCTTTCCACTTGAGCTACAAGTGCTAGACGCTGTAAAAACTATTCAATCATGTTATTTGTCTCTCAAAAACTTGGGTGATGTCATCTCACATTATGTGACATCTGATATTGCAGCTGATATGGAAGCTGACATGACAAATTTTAATCCGAAAAATTAATTATCCAATTTTTTAATATTAATGTTAATTTTAATGTTAGTTTAATATTATTTATATTATATTTATATTTATATTTATAAACATTTTAATATTAAATTTTGTCATTTCGCAGTCATGTCATATGTCACATAATGAGAGATTGTACAATCCAAAAAAAATTAGAGACAAGTAGCATTTTTTTAAACTATTTTTATGCTTACGAATTAAATATGACAGAACAAGGTAGCAATTGTTAATTGTAATAGTATAGTACAACATCTTAGAAAAGGTTAGGTTATCTGCTTACAAATGGCCAGGAAGAAAGTCTCATGCTCCGAGGTTTCCTGTACTAATATCTAAAAATATGTACTTCAGAAATAATAATATCGAAGCAGAGTTATTCATCTCTCGTGATAGTTTTGTATAATATATACGGTTTAAGTAATTTGACTCTATGTTCATTTACATTTTGGTGTGTGTACTTAATTCATGTATGAAGGATACTTGGTATATTTCTAAAATAATAAACAAAACCAGAGTTATTCTTCCTCAAAATCGCGGTAAAAAATCTCATCTTCTTTTTATGCAGACAAGTTTGATTTCCATTTATATAGAAGTTCTAGATTTTTTGAACTAAAATTGTATGCATGTGTGTGCTTGTGGGGCCCATGATTGTCATGTTTGAAATCCGATGCACATCTAATAATTAAGTTTAATTTCACTGCTCTCCAATTTGCGTTATATTGATTTACAACACAGATCAAAACCCTCCTATTCGATTAAAAAGGGACACTGTTGTCCGAAAATTGATATGCATATAATTGATGGTTAATTAGGTCCATTTTGTGTTACCGGATTCGCAGTTGTACCGAATGCCGACTCGATTTTAGGGTCTAAAGGTACCATTTGGGTTCAAATCAATTAGATTACTCGGAATGTCAATTGAGTGTACTATAGTATCGATATCACTTATAAGTGTGGAGGCTTATTATTAGCCTCCGATTAAACGTGGACCACACTTGCGCAAATCGATCCACATGTGATATCAAAATTGATATGTATGAACTATTCAAATCTTTAAAGTAGGCGTGTAGGGCATGTCGGGTCCAAAATTTAATTTTTGGCTAATTAGGCGTTCCAACTTAAGATCAAGATTACCATTCCTGAATAATTCTGTAGTGATGAGTGACCATTCAGAATGTGATTGCTCGTTCATAGAACCTATAATTGGTTCGGTGTAAATTCGATTACAATGTCGGATCCTAGAATTAGGGACACAATGAATTCTCATTCTTCTAATAAAATTCAGAACTTGCATGGTTCATGAAGATCAATTCCAAAATGTTAAGTACAAGTTCACATGAATACTAATACTTGGTATCTTAGGGTTCGGTAGATATTAGAAATCCTTTGAGCTCATTTGATACATTTCTAATAAAGTTTAGAATATAGTGCAATTAATAATTTATAAAATGAACACAAACAACATCTTTGAGGCTGAGCCCTAATCTAAGATGGTCATTGACTTAAAAATTGTATAATACCGCATTGACTTGATGTAATTCTAGATTTGTTATAATCATTGACATTTTATTTCTTGTTTATGTTTGTTTTGAGAGAACGACCTTAACGCTTTGGCTCCATACAGTTATATATTATATATATAATATAATATATATATATATATATATATATATATATATATATATTGGAACCAGGTAAATTATATATATATATATTGGAACCAGGTAAATTATATTATATATATATATATATATAATATATATTTTGAAGAAATGGGTACTTGTGGCGAACTCGCCTCCACTGAGGCTCGAACTCCCGACCACTTGGGCCGCATGCATCTCTCTTAACCATTAGGCTAGAGGTCATTTGCATATATATATATATATACACTACACCAAAACACCCATATTCCAACAGTCTAAACATGTTAGAAAAATAATTCTAACGGGTATATTCCGTGAGTATTTAGGCGTGGGTAATATACTAACTACCTTTCTAACGGACATGCCCGTTAGTATTTAAAGTTTTCTAACGGCTGTAGCCGTTAGTAATTATTTTTCTAACAGGCATATAAATATGTGGATATAAATACTAACGGGCTATGGCCGTTGGAAGATTTTAAAAATATAAAAAAAAAACAATTTTAGAATTTAATACTAACGGGACTGGGTCGTTAGTATGTTTAAAAAATGGAAAAAAAATTAATTTTAGAATTACTAACACGAGATAATTCAAATTATTGCTTTTCCTATATTTCAATAAAAATGTGCACCTATCTCACCACTTGCACCTGCAATTAATTTAGAAGGGCATGAAGGTGTTTTAGCAAATAAATGATGTCAGATGGGATTTAGCTGACAATTCAAGGAAAGAACATGGATTTCACTTGCAAATTTTTGACAGCAAGGAAATTTATTAATTTTACAAACCTTGAGGGGATTACCTTCAATTACCCATAAAAATAGTTGCAGCAGAAGTAGAATCTTGAAAACAAATATCTGAAACGAAGTTTAGCACTAAAATCTTTAAGAACCATCTTACTTCTTTAACAAATATCTGAAACGAAGTTTAGCCATTGATAAGTTGAAATCCATTTTGTGATCATGTTCCACAAGATCCAAAACATGTCACAAAACAAAGGGGTTTGAATGCTTATACACAAATTAATGAAAACATTGATCAATTTGATCTTCCCATTAAATATGCCCGTTATGATGTAGCTACAGATGCATAGAATAAAAATCTCAGAGTGATATTTTTAAGGAATATTTTTAGCTATTGTTGTAGTCAAAAGCAAATATTCAATTTCATAAGGGGCCTCAAAGATTTTGCATTGTGACAATGTGTTTCCATAGTTAGAAAACAAGAACCAGAACATCTCTATGAATATCATGTCTCGATATGATCCCATGAACAAATAAAAACATTGTAAAATTGCTAATAGAAGTACATTTGACACTAACCAGTATGTTCCAGCTCCCTGAGATGTAAGCTCCATGCCCTGGGATCCAACGTCATTCTCAACTATCTTGCTAAGACCAAAATCTGTCACTTTCGCAACACCGACCTCATCAAATAGAACATTCCCAGGTTTCAAATCATAATGAATTATCCTTTGAGCTCTCTTGTTCAAATAAATAAGGCCTTGAAATATCTGGACAATTACTATTCTAGCTTCCCTCTCAGGAAGAATAGGTGTTGCTTTCAGGACCGCATCAAGATCTTTCCCTGGAGTTAGTGAGAAAAAAAAAAGACTCATCAGATTTCCTTTTCCCAGTTTAAATAACAAGCGTTTTAAAGCTATATTCCAGCTATTGAAATTCAAAATGCTGTTTAAGGTTACTTGACTCGAGTTTATACAATAAAACAAAATCAGATTATTAAGAAAAAATTTGGTCTCTGACAGTCTGAATTGCACCAGACTACTCTCGACTCCTATGAAAGGGAGAACCTCAACACATGGTTACTTACATCTGATCATGTTCTTAGTCCCAAAAATTTGGGATAAAGGCTTTGTTGTTGTGGTGCGTTATGTTCTTAGTGAAACCTTTCCTGTCTATAAGCTCATGTTCAGAAAATTTTGGAATATGTTGCTTCGGCAATGATGAAGATTGGAAAACATGGTTTTCATTAAGTGGAGGAGGCTGAGAAACTCGGCCACGTTCATGGACCAAGAACACCATGCTAGCATAAACTGTAAACATAGAACACTTTAAAAATGAATCTGGAACTTGTGAATGAGCATGAAATGATCCCAAAATAGTGAGCTGCATTGGACATATTTTCAACAAGTGTTTAGCACATTTAAGATCTAAACTTGGTTTTCCAGTGTTTGAGATGTGTAGGAGGTGTGTCCAAGTTTTGTTCCTTCCGACATCCTACACAGCAACAACGCCAGTTACTCGTGTCCATACTTGCTAGGCGCAAAGAGAAGCAAGATAAGTAAACAAAAACTTGCAAGTACAAATGGGTAATTGTTAAAAACTGAATAAATTAGTTGCAGTTAAGGGATATAGATGAATTTTATTGGCTATAAAGGTCGGTAAGGAAGCAAACATACCACTGCAATACTGTAAGACAGTACAGAAGGTTATGGTCAATCTCAAAGATGTCCCATAGCCGCACAATGTGTGGATGTATCAGTGTCTTATGGATGTTGTATTCACGAACTGCATGGCGTATGTAACTTTGCTTCTTCTCTTCACTCCATTGAGCATTCAGCCCATGCAGCTTACACGCAACATATCTATTCTCCAGTAAAATATGCCTGCTCGAAACGTTGCACTTCAGATCACTGCAAAAGAGTATGTTGAACAATGTCTACAAAGGTAGCGAAGTAGTATTTAATTTATAGGGAGTCTAGAGAGGAATCTACATCAGGATACACCAATGATAATCATGATACACCAACTATAGCGAAGGTTCAAAACTCAAAGGCTGAAATTGTAGGAAAGATATCATACACGATCCTCAAATCCTATGATAATCTTGGACCTGTAACCATACAAGAAATAAGATATTTAGAGACTTATGCAAAAAATTCAACAAAAAATATATCAATTACAGTTACAGATTAGTCATTCCTATAAGAAATTATAACCAAAATTCAAACAAGGGTTAGTCAATCAGTCAATGGGATGTGAGCTCATGTGCACCTAATATATAGAGAGAGACCTTGGCATGTTGAAAGGTCACACCACTGACCAACCACCCAGAGACCAGATGTGAGGCTACCAAGACTATGCACTTGAGCAAAAGCCAAAATGGTCCTCGTCACCAAACACAATATTTTGGGGGGATTCCATCAGCTTTGTTTCTAGTCTCTTCCTAATCTTCCTACTAAGAAGCCCCCAAACAAAGAGGCTTCATCAATTCATGCTTGCTATTCCAAATAGTAATAGCACAACCAAACACAACTAAAACTTTGACTGATTGATGACTTTTCTTTCTTTGAATCGATGCACAGGGCCAACCAACCAGTAGTTATGAATCAGGAGCCAGTATCTACCAAAATAAGCAAAGATAAATATGCATTATTGCATGTTGGACCACTAGCACAAAACCACTATTTAAGATAAATTAGTCCATTTCATAATAAAGAAAATCAATACAAACAAAGATATGATGCATATCAGTATATCTACATTATGTGGGAGTTTGATTAGGTCATGCAGGCCCTCACAGTTGTAACAATTAAATATTCTCTGTTAAACAACAAGAAGAAAATATAACAGTTCAGATGAATCCTTCAATTTTCTTAGCATACTGATAAGGAGGGTCCATATGGGAAGCAAATGATTATCTTCTCTTTGCACCTTTTATTTCTAGCAAAGCCTGACTCCACTCTGCATAAATGTCACAGGTGGTGTATATTCCCCATTAGATTGGTCTGAAGAAGAATGGCAAAATGTTATGGGAACAAAAAGATTGGATATTAACATAACTGAAAGAAATACTAAGAGTTTCTTCCTCGTGCAAATAGAAGTCTCGGGGTAGTACTTCCATATTCTACGAGCAGAACATTGTAATGAAAATCTACGTGCAAATAGAACATTGTTATGGGAACAAATAGAAGTCTCGGGGTAGTACTCACCATGAGACATCTGAGAGAACAACAATGAAATGAAAACATGATGCACGTGTCTGAACTCCCATCGGTGAAGGGAGAAGTTCCGTGCTAAAACATCAATATCTGTCATTTATATGGGTTTGTAGAACCATAATAGATTATCTTGAAGGAGTGGATAGCTTTGCTCTGTTTATGCAAAAGATAACTTAAGTGCTGCAGTCGTCACCATGAGATATCTACGAGCAGAACATTGTAATGAAAATATGTGATGTAAGTGTCTAAAAAAGAGGAAGGTAGATATTATCTTTGCTAACATGTTATCAATCATGAAAATATAGGAGTTGATAATGAAAATAGCTCATTTCCTGTCAATAATCCTAAAATAGTTTTACTTAATAAGTTAAGTGCACTTAAATCACTCGTGTAAAGCATTATCTCTAGTAACAAAAACAAACTTTAGTTATTATTTGAAAAAGCAAGTTTCAGATGGTAAATTGATGATGGAAGTACTACCCCGAGACTTCTATTGCACAGGTGGTGTATATTCCCCATTAGATTGGTGTATATTCTTTGTCAATTGGTAAGGAAATCTAAAGTTGATATTAACATAACTGAAAGAAATACTAAGAGTTATATTAAAAAAAATAAAAAGATTGGATATGTGCCTATAATCTTTAAGGACAGAAGGGAAACATAAATCATTACAATCTTTTCAAACCATCTCCAGAAGGGAAACATAAATCATTACCAATCTTTTCATATTAAAAAAGTACATGTAGTAATTAAAGTACAAGAATCAATTGCAAAGTAGAGCCCTCTTGTTTGAGAAGCTCTGCCTCTAATTCCAATATCTAAGCAGGAACATATTGTTGCAACAAAGCTTCCAAATGAGGTTGGTCTTCAAGAGTAGATTGAACCATTGGTATCTCTAAGTCGTCTACTTGACAAGTCAATCTCTTGGTGAGTGTATCACTACCCACCAACCAGGATTTCTAAGATCTTTCGAGTAAAATACTTGACTTGCCTCAGACGCGAGAATGGCAGGCTCATCTAACTCACTACTGGAACTCTTAAACCTATCAAAATTTACCATCACCAGGTTTGAGTCTGGGCACTGCTTACAACCATTGATTTTGTCCTCCACCCTTACCCAGTCGCAATAAAACACTACCTCCTTAAATATTGTATAGTCCAGCTCAATTATCTGCTTGATAACTCCATACCACATGGTCCAAGCGTCTTTGAAGTTTTTATCACTTTTCCTTGCTCTAAATGTAGTCCATGCTCTCAAACAAACACCGCTATCTTGTGTGACTACACCATCATCATGAGATCTAGTAGAGAATACAAAGCCGTTAGCTCTGTACTTTCTGTATGTTTTAACTATGTGATTTGGCCCTTGAACTAATCGCCATAACATAGCCTTTGTCTCTGTATCCCCGGCAATAATCAGCTGTATGCAATGATAATTAAAAAATAAAGTTAAAATAAGAAAGTGAACTTAGCTAATGCAAAAAAGTAAAAAATAAAATAAAAAACACCTTTTCATATAACCAAGGGATGAAAGAAGTCTGAATTTCTATTTCTGTCAATTGAATCCCCTTTCCTTTTCCATGTAAGGCAGATCGGATTGACGTTTTATATTCACTGCAATTTGTTCATAATAATTAACAAGCTTATTATGACAAAATCTATATGCGACATCTACGATACATAAAAGAAGACAACGTACTTATAATATTCATCGAGTCCATCAACATTGAGACGAAAGAGGACCCATCGACGTATTTGTTGAAATTGTGTAGGTTCAAGCATCATAGATTTATCGTCGAGTAAAGGTCCTTCATCAGAGAAATCCCCATTATCTTCTAGGAAGGCTTCATGTGTATATTTGTGATTTCCCTCTTGCGGATTTGGCATATACTCCATTGCATATCTAACGGACTCGCCAACAAGATAGGATTCCGCAATGGATCCTTCAACATACCGCTTATTGCTCGGTATATCTTTAAACTCCTTCATATGTCTGTTCGTAAACAATACATATGGAAAATAATGGATTAGATGTTGTAACAATTAAAAAGTATATAATGAATTAAGATACAAAATAAATTACTTACTGTTCAAAAGGATACATCCATCGAGGTGCAGTAGGTCCACACATTAATGCTTCATCAGCTAAATGGACGCTAAGGTGGACACTGATATCAAAAAATACAGGTGGAAAATGTTTCTCTAGCACACATAATGCTTCTGCCACCATGTATTTAGCTCGTTGGATATCCTTTCTAACTAGGATTTTTGAACATAATAAGTTAAAGAATAAGCTTATCTGCTGAATAGCTCTTCTTCGCAAATCTGGATGTTTTGGAAATGCATGTTGAAGCAATACTGGCAATAAGTACTCTAAAATAACATGATAATCATGGGACTTCATAGAGTGCAAACCAGGTGGATTGAGAGTGACAATATTGCTCAAGTTAGACGAAAAGCTAGAAGGGAGCTTTAAGTCTTTCAATATTTTACAAAATTCTCTCTTCTCGTCTTTATCCAAGACAAATGATGATGTTGGTTTTATCTGTTTTCCAGTCTTTCATCTAGAGTCATCCACTGGTCATTGTGCAAGCCCAACCGTTCCATATCCAACCTTGCATTTATGGTATCCTTTGTCTTCATCTTGTTATCTAAAATTGTATTAATTAAATGCTCTGCCACGTTCTTCTCAATATGCATCACATCCAAGACATGACGAACTTGATGAGAACTCCAGTATTCCAAGTCAAAAATATTGATCTCTTATACCATGCCTCTTTAGCTTCAACTATATCATCAGTCTTCCGCTTTCGACCTGGAGCTTTTGGAATTTTTCCTGGTATATACTTAATATTACTCAACTTTTCTACAAGTGCATTTCCATTTAAACGAGGTGGAGGAAGTGTATATTCTGAGGAGCTAAGCCCCAAATACCCACCACCTCTAAAGGGATGATTCATGCTAAGGAACATACGATAGTTTGTGTAAACCTGTTTATTACTACATTCAAGATGGATGATGGAGTGTTGTCTCCGCAAACAGGACAAGCTTTGTATCCATGTGTTATGCACCCAGATAAATTTCCATATGCTGGAAAATCATGAATACCCCACATCAACATAGCTTTCAAAGTAAAATGTTGGCCTTTGTAACTGTCATAAGCTGGGACCCCTTCTTCCCACAGTTGCTTCATCTCCTCCACTAGTGGTTGAAGGAAAACATCAATATCTTGACCAGGTGCCTTTGGCCCAGGTATCAACAAAGACAACAGCCGAAACTCACGCTTCATACAGAATGAAGGTGGAAGATTATAAGGAACCACCATGACAGGCCAACAACTATAGCTAGAGGATTGGATACCACGTGGATTAAAACCATCAGTTGCTATTGCAAGCCAAACATTATGTTCTTCTTCAGAAAAATTTGGCCACTTATTTCGAAACATTTTCCATTGAGGCGAATCAGATGGATGTCGTAAATAATCCCATGAAGATGTTGCTCGGTGGTGCCAAGTCATTTCTCGTGCTATCCATGGTATGGTATACAGTCTAACAAGTCTTGGAATCAAAGGAAAATGTCTCAGTATTTTCTTGGGTTCTTTACGAAGGCTTCCTCCCTTTCGCATGGTCACTGTGTATCTCGGTTCTCCGCATTGAGGACATTCCTCTTTATCTTCATTATCTTTCCAATATAAAACACAATTATTGACACATGCATGAATGAATATGGCTTTCATACCCAAGTCTTTCATCTTACTCTTCATAACTGGATACTTTTCGGCAACGTATTTCCACTAGGGAGCCACCTTTTCAACATTAATAAAAGTGCTGTCACACTATTTCCCGACCAACCAAACTGTTTCTTTAAGTTGTGCAGCTCCACAATTGCAGAAAGAGTTGTCTCAGAACCTTCACATGATGGGTACAGCTTCTCAGTTGATAATCTCTTATATTCATTGTACTTCTCATTAACGACGTAAGGTTCTTCTTGAACTCCTGCACCACCAACATCCTCATCATTTAAATGAGGTGCTTCATTAACACCATATAAATCATCGATAAAGTCTCCAATTCCTACCCCTCCCCCATCCTCCATATTTTTGTCATCCATGGTTTCCTCTTCAACCTGTTGCAATGGTGGATTCTTACAAATATTACTAGATGGTTGTTCACCATGTAAAGCCCATAAAGTATATGACTTTTTAATGCCATTCCTAACTAAATGGCTTTCAACAATTTTTTCTTGAAATCTTAATTTATTTCGACACTTAACACATGGACAAGGTAATGTTGTCAACCCCGCTGCACGATTTTTAATGGCAAATTCAAGAAAATCTTTAATTCCCTTTGTATATGCAGGGCCCAATCTATCATTTTCATTCATCCACTCTTTGTTATTTGGTTCCGACATACTGCATCATAAAACAAAAACTTCACAAAATTAGAATACAATATTTATTAAGATAAATATTAAGCAAAGGAGTTAAAATTTGGTGAGTATGCGTAAGGGAGATATAATCGAATCATCCAACCAAAAAAAGGATGTTAGCTATTAAGAAACATTATATACAAATGAGATGATACAAAACGCAAGAACAAATTTGTGTGAGAAACAAAAAGGAGCATTAGTTTCTGATCACGCTATAATTTCATTTTATTAAAGTATCATCCATGAAAGGTTTAGGTACTATCATCAATATGCCAACCTAGAAGATTGGTTCTCCAATAAACAAATCTCAATAGGCAATCCCAAAAATATTTGTTATTTACTTATATAATGTAATTATTGTTTATTCCAGGGAGGTTCTTCAAAGTAATATCAATTCATTAAAAGAACATCTTAAAAATGAAAAGGTAATCCAAGAGGTATGATCCTTGCATATAATTATAAGAAAATTCAACTATTCAGTTATGTTGCATGTGCAACAGAAAGATTGACATAAGAAAAAAGGTATTTGCAATAGATACCTAAGTAATTCGCTCAAATATCGGCTAAGATGTTATCATAATATTCGCAATAGATACCATCTCACTGTTGAATGTGACATTTACCTACTTGACAAAATATTCGTAACCTAGGCTCTGATACTTATTTGACGCGAGACCGAGACGTGACTATAGGACTCCCTGGAGGATCCATCAATTCATGGATCTAGTTTTGAGATAATGTAGAAGCCAAATTACGAGTAATAATTATATTATGTTAAACTATGGCCAAAGAAGTTGGGTGGATTAATCATTCAAAATACTTGCTTTATTCTTTAATTGCTTTTGAGCTCCTGATTGCTTTAATAATGCAGCTGGTTGGTTCTATTACTTTGGAAAAGCTTTTTCAGGTTCACTTTTGCCTCTTTATCTTTGCCAATTTAATTAGAATTCTTCCATCACTTTTGTAGGGTCATAAGTAATGGGAGCTGATACATATATCAGCTGAGGGGATATGGTTGAGTATTAATTCCACATGTTGCATATTGACAGCACTGATTCACACTGTGGCATGGCTTTTATATCATTCGTTTCTTTTTGTGATGTGGGGAGTTAATTTTAGTTACAACTTGGATCCAAACATTTAACTTTATGACAAAGGTGGGGAAGGGTGATTTTCCAGCTTTAGTAGCAAATTCTAGTGGTGTAGAACTACATGAAAATCCAGCTACGGCACATTGTCTCCATGGATAGTTTTGAAATAAAGTATGACATATATATATATATATATATATATATATATATATATATAATATATATATAATATATATATGTTATATCGATCGAATGGTGCAACACCTAAAATTGGATGGATGATAAGTCGGATACATGTTGCTACACCCCACTATTGGGATGTGAAATATTTGTTATCCACCATGTATAAAATGTAGTATTAATTCTTAGAAATATGTAGAAACTTAATTTTAGTCGGTCACGACTGCTACTTAAGCATGGCACCATTAAAGTTGACTTCCATAGATATGTACTACATGAACCTTAAACCTTAGGCTCATCGAAACTGTTGGAACTTAGGATGGCCACCGGTATATACCAAAATCCCAGTCAAGACATGAACCATGAAATAGTCATGTATACTTACTTCTTCTCCTGTTATTTACATGCATATAATCTATCCTATATATTTTCGAGATGAATTAACCTGAAGATTGTACAACTATGATCTAAACAATGTCATATAAGAACCATGCATATATGGAATATGTTGTCGAATGAGATTTTGCCTTTTTGCAACAAAAGATGTTCAGAATATTGAGTTTCATGTGGATAAGAATAATAGTTACAGTTGGTCATTGAGGCATGGTCGGTCTCTCAAGCAAACTTCTTTGCCAAACATTAAGTGTAACATACCCTTCGAAAGGAAGTAAGTCAAAAGATTCTTGTGTCATACAAGTTCTTGTGGATAGCTTTGGAATAAATGCCCACGAATAATATCCTAGAATAATTCTTTGATTCTCAAAAAACAAATTTCTTAAGAATTATTGACAAACACATTAATTAATATCAGGAATTATAATTAGAATAAATTCACTTAACAAAGATGAGAAACTAGACGCCTAATGTTATGAAAAGAGACACGCCTAATGTTATGAAAAGAGTATCGAGAATATATATACAATTGATAAGAAACTTGTCCAACCCATAGGAAAATATCATTTTCCATGGAAAATAACTATTTTCCGTGGAAAATAATGGCAATCAAACACCCAAATTATGTTTTCCATGGAAATTTTTTAAATTCCATGGAATTTTTTTCCTAGGAAGATAATTCCATGGAATCAATTTCTTTTCCACATATTTTCCACCTTGCAATCAAACACACCCTAAATGGGAAACTTCTTTGATGTTACAAGGTGAAAAATAAATTAATTCCACGGAATTATTTTACTAGGAAACAAATTCCATGGAAAATAAATTACACGGAATTGATTTGGGTGTTTGATTGTCGTTATTCTCCATCGAAAATAGTTATTTTTCATGAAAATTGATATTTTCCTATTGCCCCCCCAGATTTATTTTCCACCGTTCTGGAGGAAAATATGGAAAACGGTAGATTTTTGGAAAATAATTCCATGGAAAATATATGCTATCAAACTACAGCTGATGGAAAATTTGTAATGGAAATATTTTCCATGAAAATAAAAGCTCAATCAAGAACAACCTAAGGGTTTTTTCTCACCCAAAAAATTAGGATTTTTTCTTACCCAAAAATCTGGTTGAAGCAAAAAAATCGAGACTTGGAGTTTGTTTGCAGTCGATGAAGACGAAACCCCCCCGGCGGTTGATGGACTCGCGAAGTCGAACTTCCAAGGTGGTTGCCGGAGTTGCCGCGGTTGAAGAACTCGCCGAAGTCGAACCCGCGGTTGAAGGAGTCGCCGAAGTCGAGATGGTCAGTTGGACCCGCGGTTGAATAAGAGAAAGGGAGAGGGCGTGAGAGAGAGATCAGGGAAAGAGAGAGAGAGAGAGAGTTGATGGTATATATGTTGGGTTAAACTAGGGCTTTTGTCCCTCAGATTTTTTGGAGGGAATTGGAAAACCTAGCGCCAATTTTTTTTTTTGGCTTTTGTCTTTTCACCAACTTATTTTATTTAAGGAAAAATATTATATATATTTGTAACAGACTATAGTGAATACTAACGGACCTACATTGTTAGTAATTTCTAACGGACTTTAACTGTTAGAAAGGAGAAAAAGGGCCCATTAGAAATTCAGCAATTTGGTGTATATATATATATATATATGCAAATAACCTCTAGCCTAGTGGTTACGACAGATGCATGCGGCTAGAGGTTTGCATATATATATATATATATATATATATATATATATATATATATATATATATATATGATGTGAATCCTGGTGTCAGTATATCCATTGAGAGAGAATTATAACTGTGAATTCTACGAAGGTTGTTTCATGTCGTATATTTTGCTTGTGATATATTTTTGGTCCAAGAAATACAAGAATATTGTGCCAGATTTTTCGAAAATCTGGGAGAGAACCATTTCTCGATCTGAAACTGTTATATGCATTTCATCCGAAACTTAGACGAGTAGCGTACTCAAAATTGAATTACGATAGGTTACTAACGGGCTACCGATAACTTAAAATTCTTAGGCGTTGATACTTGGACTTCTGGACAAATAAAACACGAACGCGCGGGCACAAAAAAAACTAAGTTCTGAAGTCATGATTATTTAGAATGGAAGGTTATTCGTTGCGGCAGATATTTCCTAGTATAGTGTCTTCATGTCACGTCGTGCACTTTAGCCACACGGATCAACATATACTCTTGTTCTTATAAATTTACTGTTGTTTACTTGGAACATACAACCATGTAAGTAAGGAGTTTTCGCATTGTGATCATGCATCTCAGTCGAATTTTTAATTCTAACATAATATAGTTATGATTTGTTTGTGATTATTAGGTTTGCATATTGACCAATATTACCTATAAATATACATTGTTTGTGAAATTATCCTTTCCACTTAAGTTAGGACAAACCAAATTAGAACAAGATGTGTGAAGTTAGAAACAAGCTTAAGCTAGTCAAAGGGGCAGCTCTGGCAAGGATATAAAGTACCAATGTGTTGTGTTTGAATGAGTTAGTGATTGTACCTATTTCTTTAGGAGACAAGGGCCCTGGCCACTGGTTGGCAAACTTTGGCCAGGCTAGTAAGGGCCGGAATGTCCCGTTCAACGAGTTCCTCTCTCCATAAAGACCCCCACCAGATTGCAGTTGAGTGTGTCACAATGAAGCTTTACTTAACAAATCTTCATGTCAAGCGAACAATTTTGGTTTTGTTTCTAGAAAGCCTCCGGTTCATAGCTATACATATATATATTAGACATAATTATGTGAAACAAACTACAATGTAATCCTATCTTCAAAACATGGACTAGTATAGTGTCCCCTCCCACATAGGCACTATCTTAGAATCCAAACCGTTTTGAATTAAGTTTCTTAGTTTCGTAAGTAATGACCGAAGCAGTATCTCAGACCCGTGCCCTACTCCACCACTTAGGATTAACGTGCCATCCATGACTTCAATCAATTACCGATCTTGTTTTTCTTTTTCTTTTTACTGATCCTCTAAGGATTAATAATGGACATATTAATTTTTTCGATTCCATGTAATCTTTGGCCATCTTTTTCATTATTAAGTTATTGTTAGGGCTTGGACCACGAGTTGCTTATTCGAAAGCTAAAGACCCCCAAGGAACATATTTTCGGAATTATGTTACTACGACTATCAAATGATTACTGAACATGATCTAATCAACCAAAACCTCTATAGAGGCAAGACTATCCAAGGCCCTTGTCTTCTAGCCAGACCATAAAGGTCTACAACCAATTACTAAAAAAAGATTAAGACCATGTTCAAAAGCACCAAAAATGAGGCCTAGGTTCTCTATTCCTACAAACCTTGAGTAAGAAGGATTCTACCGATTATAATTGCGCCTTTAGAATAGGTAGTATAGGCCTACACAAAGTGGAAGGGTCAAAGCCACTTTCTAAAGCAATTAGTGAGTTTCGAAAGCTATTAGTGAGCTTAGCCTATTGAAATGGTGAATCTGAGTGAAGCTTTGCTTAACAAGAGTATAGGTCGCCAACGGCTACTCTTTACATATTCTTCTCCCCGTCTTCCTCTAAAACGTTTGTCATGCAAAATTGTTGAATTTAGTCTCTTCTTTATCCCTAGTACAAATACTAACATATGAAGACCGGATCCAAGAAAATCAAGCTCTTTTGTTACCACCGAAAGAGAACAACGTTCTAGTGGTTAAGAGAACAGAACTTCAAAAGTAAAAGAAGAAATTGAGAAACTTTTACAAACCAATCTACTCTTTTATTTTTATTTTTATTATTAGGGTTAATTGCAAAAAATTCCTCGTTAAATATACGTCTTTTGCGTAGAAAGACCTTTTAGAATTTTTTTGCAGTTTGCCCCTCCTTAGATTACAAATCCGCTCGATTAGGCCCCTCCAGCCAAATTTTAAAATTTTTATACCTAAAATGCCACTGCCCCTCTAACCTCCCCCCCCCCCCCCACCCGCGTCGGCGGCGCCGGCGAGCCCCAGCCCCCCCGATCCCCTCCCCTCGCCGGCGAGCCCCCAGCCACCCCCCCCCCCCCCGACCCCCCCCCCCCCCCCACCCTCGCTGACGAGCCCCCAGCCCTACCCTCCTCGCCGGCGAGGGCCCCCACCCCGACCCCCCCTCCTCCTCCCTCGCCGGCCCCGAACCCCCCCCCCCCCCCCCCTCCCTCCTCCCTCGCCGGCGATCGCACCCCCCCTCTCCTCCTCGCCGGCGAGCGCCCCCCCTAACCCCCTGTCCGACCCTCCACCCCCCTCCTCCTCCCTTGCCGCCCCGACCCACCCCCCCCCCCCCCCCCCCACTCCTCCCTCGCCGGCGAGCGCCCCCCCCCCCCTCCTCCCTCGCCGGCCCGACCCACCCCTCCCTCGGCGATCGCACCCCCCCCTCCTCTCCTCGCCGCGAACGCAGCCCAAAAGCCGCGGAAGGGGGAGGGGATAAATTGTCATTTTGGGACAAAATGAGCATATTTCATACTTTTAGGAATTTTAAGAGCATGGAGTCTTTAAGTGCAAAAGCGAAAATCTAGAAGAATTTTTTTTACAATTTACCCTTATTATTATTTTTTTTTTTTTTTTTTTTTTTTTTTTTTTTTTTTTTTTTTTTTTTTTGAGATGTCCTTTCTTCAGTCGGACCGTGGCTACTAAGCCACCCAGCTGCCGTCCAAGGGAGGATTCGAACCCAAGAGCTGTGCTTGGACGACCTCCCGCACTACCACTAGGCTAGTGCCTTAGGGACAATCTACTATTTTATTAAGACTTCATGGATCTAGAAATCGCATATATAGAACGTCATGCCTACAAAAGATGAGTAGTAAACTTATCATTCCAAAAATATAAATAGTTACCATGACATATTAGATTTCAAATATGATGTCTCACTAAAAACATTATTTCGTAATATAAAAACAAAAGAAAATTATTTGTTTTGTGACCGTTATTGTTTCAGCTGTTAACCGAGTTGGACCATCTATGCATATGAACGAAGCCTGAATCTCAATTTAGAGTGACATTATGGTGTTCACATTAAAAAGACAATTTTTAGATAGCCCGTCAGCCAGTTTGTACACCGTAAAGCTCATGCAACCAAGGACAAAATGATCAATTGGATCAATATTCCCATCTAAGCTCAAATGGGTTATACGTGACCAGGTAGACACGCAAAGTTTTCCAAACCTAGCTATAGATTCGCCATACAAACGAAATTTCACCCAAACTGTCGTATAAGAAAATCTCATATCCAAACTGGCTAGGTCCGCCATATAAGCGAGCTCGTAGCCATTTGATCAACTCCACCAAACTAGTTAGCTTCCTCATTACATGATAGCTTCGCCAAAATGCTAGCTTTGTCGTAGGCTCAGCCTCGCCACCGTCGTACTGAATTTTTTTTAGATGTCCGACAATACGTACAAACTTTTTGCATGATGTATTGTATTGGAAAAGCGGTGTGACCCAAACCAGAGTTGGTCCATGAGGTACGATATGGTTTGGACCCATATGTCTTAGAAGAGAATTCTCATGTAAGAGCATCCACAGTGGGACTAATTTCAAAGCTATATTTGGTCTTTAGCCAAATTTTGTAGCACTTGATGGCGCCAATGGACTCTTGTCCATACTTGAAAAATGGTAGAAAGCTAAGAGACTCTTCAAATTTGGAGAGTCCACTAGTTGAGCTATACTTGCGGGCCCACCATATTTACTTTTCTCCTTCATTCTTTTTTTTTTTAGTGTTGCCACTTGTCAATTATGAAAGAAAAATAAGGAGGAAAACAAATGGAGTGTTGCCACTTGTCAATTTGGAGTATTTATTTAGACTATACCATTGTGTACCATATGAAGGAAATATTCCAAAATTAATTATTGGAGTATGGTTGAAGTGATTTGGAGTATGGTTTGGAGTGTTATCACTGTGGATGCTCTAAGCCCTGAACCAATTCCAATTATCTACACCATATGATCCCACCTCCTAACCGATATGGGACTAAATTATCAACTCCATTGTTACCTCTCATTTGAGCGCTCAACCGGAAACAAGATGCAACCCAACATATTGCATGTCTGTTGGACCCGCTGTCCTCCAACTCCCACCAAATAAATTGAAAGAATAATAAGTCCCTTTGTTAGATCCACTGATCTTCTGCCACCCAGCCAGATCTTATACCTCTCTTTGGTAACCACAGAACTACTCGAGTTCGATAATTTAGTGAGTTATTATCGTCATTTAATGGGTCATAACACCCATAATCTCGTTTGGACGAACATTAAGGCCTGGTTTGGTTCGCGGAATGGAAAGAAAAGGAAATCAATTCCATGACATTTTCTTTCCTTTGGAAAATTACAATTTCCATTTATATTCCTTTCCGATGTTTGGAAATGCCAAGGAATTTGAAAAGAAAAGTGAATAATTCGATGTGGGAAGGTGATTCCTTTTTGTATGGATGGAATCACTTTCTCCTCTAATTTCTTTTTTATTGTAAATTATTTTTCTTTACTCCTCAATTTTTTAGCATCCAAACATAAAAAAATAATCACTTTACTTTTTCAATCCGATAATTCTGCCAACCAAACGAGATATAAAGGAACAACTAAGCCGTAAAAGGTGGACAATCTGTTATTTGTCCCATTAGCTTGGGGCTAGTTTCGCCGTAGGCTAATAACCTCGTTGTATGAGGCTTTCAATAATTAATTCCAGTCATTGAGATTTTAGGCCTCGTTTGGTTCACGGAAAGAAATGCATTTCTTTGTATTTTCTATGGGAATAAAAAAAGTAGAATTTCTGTCACATTTTATTTCCGTTATTGGTTGGTGTAGGAAAAGAAAGCAAAAATATAGCAATGTTCCAATAATATTTTACATATAAAATAAAAATAACATTATAAAAAATAACATTAATGGTAAAATAAGTAATAGCACATGGTTACTTTTGTCATAGTTTTTGTAATAAATGTTGGAAAATGAGGAGGAAAAATCAATCCCATGGATCATGAGTGGAACCACTTTCCAAAAATACCCTCATGCTAATAAAAATAATTATTACTTAGAAATATTTTTGTCTAAAAGATATTATGGATAAAAATGGTAAATAATATTATGAACATGGATATTTTGGTCAAAACTTTTTGTAATAAATGCGGAAAAGTTGGAGGGAAAGTGATTCCTTAGATAAATGGGAGGAACCACTTTTCCCCTATTTTTCTATCTCTTTGAAATTATTTTCCCTTTCCAACAATTTTTTTTGGCTTCCAAATATAGAAAAGAAATCACTTTCCTTTTCCAAGCTCAAATTTCGGTAACCAAACGAGGCCTAAGAGATTCCCCATTGCTTCCACCAAAGAAATGCTAACAAGAGATCCGACTTTCTCTTGCTCTCTAGCATGTTAAACCTTTCTCAAAAGCTACTTGTTATATCTTTCGAGAACAAAACCCTTATTATAAAAGAGCCATATGTCTATTGCTTCATTTGCAATCTCTTTGCTTTTATTGCTATAGTATTCCTTTGTGTTTTCGAGAACTGATTATGTGTTTTTTTTTTTTTTGCGTGTGGCAAATTCTAAATTTCAAGGCTCGTCTCTAAATTCTTTGACCAATTCTTATATTATGTTAGAATTTTTGTGAGCATAGAGTAATAATTTTTATCCACAATTAAGCTTCTACTTTAATATTAAATTCGATTATTTGATTGAGTTATAATGTAAATACAACCTGACTTCTAAATTAATGTCATCCAGTGTGCACTCATTTATTAATTAACGAATATTATTAATTTTAACACATTTGCATTAATATATAATATATAATATATATATATATATATATAATATATATATATATATAATATATATATATATATATATATATATATATTTCATGTGTATTTGTTAATGCCAATATATACTTCTAGGTAGATAAAAAAAAAATCTTTGCCATGCTGATTTAGTCTTATATATTATATATCTTTTGTTTGTAAGTTACCATTGAGCATGGTATATATATCTTTAATAATAAAAACTTAAATGTAAGGATGGTACATATATCCAATAAAAATTAAAGGCAAAGAGTATGATAAAAATAACATCAAGAAAAAGTTAAATCTAAGTACTCCGAGGTATACCTTTCAAGATCGAAACAACCAAAAAGAGCAAGATGATTCTCTTAAAAATCTAATGGGTAAATACCACTTTTGGTCACCGAATGTTTTAAAATTTTAATTTTAGTCACTCGATCCATGGCCAAAATATATATATGGAGAGTGACTAGAACTTAAACATTTGAAACATTTAGTGACAAAAATGGTATTTACCCAAAACCTAATTCTTCTAACAACTTTTTTAATATTTCTTATATCAATTATGCTATTTGGCTTCCAAAAATTTTGGTGATGCCATCTCTATTATGTGGCATCTGACATGGCTACTGACGGACAATTGACATGTCATATTTTAACCCAAAAAAATAATTATCCAAAAATATATTGTTAATGTTAATGGTCTGCTATTTAATTTAATTTAATGTTATTAATTTTAGTGTTAATGTTAAATTGATGTTAATGTTAATGTTAATATAAATATTCATGTTAATTTGATATTAATAGTAATTATAATATTAATTTAATGTTAATGTTAATGCTAATTTTAATTTAATGTTAATATTATTTTTAATGTTATAATTATAGTTAATATTAATGTTAATATTAATTTTAATATTAATGTTAATATTAATTTTAATATTAATGTTTATGATTTTAATATTAATTTTAATGTTTATGTTTAATTTTGCTATGTCAACTGTCATATCATCAACTATGCCACATGTCACATAATGGAAGATGGTATCACCCAAATTTTTTAAAATCAAATAGCAATTTTGTTCTTATATACTATGTATTGATTATTAGATAACTAAAATATTAAATTATATCTTTAGTTAATGTGGTCGATTTCATAAAATTGTATTAAGTAACCAAGGTTATTAATTGTTAGAATATTAATTTAGAAAGGTCCACCTGTAAGTTCGACTAAAACTTATCGATCTGTCTGGCACCATTAACCATCAAAGTAATAATATCAATATCGTCAAACTAAAAAAGAAACTAAAATATTTAATAATTAATAGAACCCTAAAGGCCACGTCTAGTTCGCGGGATTGGAACCTTGGTAGAGGAAAGTGATTCATTTTCTTTATTTAGATGCCAAAAAAATGAGGAAGAAATGAATTTGATTTCCAAAGAGAAAAAAAAATAGAGAGAAAAATGATTCCTCTCATCAACACAATAATTTTTTTTATGTAAGGATTTATTTTTCTTTCCATTTTTTTGATATTTTTAAATATCGAAAAAATTGATTGAAATTATAATTTTTTTAAAAAAAAAAATAACAAAGAACTAGATCAAACGAGGCCTAAAATATTAATTTGATTTCTCGGCCTAATTTGTATGATAGGGGGGAAAACGATCAAGGAAATGATGGGCTGGCGATTGAGTAGAAGTAACACCACGAATAGGAAAGTCGACTTCCTTCCTACTCACGTACACTGACTTCCAAATTCCAATGTCAGAAGTAAAGTATTTTTAAACAAATAACTTTTTTTTTAAAATATTATTTGATTCAATGGGCATGCGGTCTGACACGTCTACAGAAACAGCTAAATCGAACCGGTAGATATATCGTCCTTCAAAAATCAAGGACACTCAGTTCTGACCGGTCAACTGTGGACACCTCTCGAGTGGCTAAACATGTTATGAACCATCTCTTCACTCGAGCGACCTCACGTGTTCACAAAAATTACCACCCAACTTTAATTTCTTTGAGAGAGAAGCCACCGAACATTATGAAATCACACCCTCAGAAGTCAGGACTGCTTGAATAGTTGTATTTTTTAAGGATAAAGTGCATTTAAACCCTCCTTAGGGTCTGCTTGGCAATTATCGGGTAGCGGTTAGGAGGTGTTTTTAGAGTACCGGTTATGACGGTTAAGAGGGGTCCAGTTTTGGATAGTTTTTAAGTAGCGGCTTTTAAACCAGTCCAATCCATGCTTGGTAATTCACTAACGAGCGGTTTCTGAAGTTTTTTACACGAATAAATTAAATAGGAAAGGGTATCGGTAGTTATAATTATATCTATTTTTGTGAGGATATAAATGAATAAAAAAAATAAAGCCGCTCAAAATCCGCCGGTTTGGGGTGTTTACAAAGCCACCCAAAAATACATTACACCGTTTTGGGGGGTTTTTGAGCCGACGAAAACCAGTGCCTCAAAAAAATAACAAGCAGGGGTTTTCATAAACGGTCGGTTCAAAACACCCCCAAACCGGTGAAAACACCATTACCAAGCAGATCCTTAGAGTTGCCTCGTTCGCAAAATAAAAAATTTTAAAAAATTTAGCAATTTGCACCTCCCGCAAAATCGTTTTTGTTCAGAATGCCCCTTTCCGTCAAATGACGTTAGAACAGCCGTTAGAGCCCATATTTGGATTAAAAAAAATGCACTTCCCAAAATACCCCTAATGCTAATTGTTACATTGTGGCTGCTGCTCTCTTTCATTCTCTCTATAAGAATGTTTGTTGAATAAAACCTAAGCTTTATATTTTCTATTTTTTGACCGGTTGGTTGGAAGGAAAAATAATATTTAATTTTTTTATATTCCTTTTTTTTTTACTTATTTGCTCTCATTTAATGTATTGAAGCTTTTTCTTACCTACAGATCTCAATCCAACTGCATTTTTTTTATATTCCATTTTTTTACTTATTGCTCTCATTTAATGTTGAAGTTTTTTTACTTATTTTTTTTTTTCTCAAGACGTCCAAATAGAAATTATGGAAGAACAATATATTGCTATTGTGGATTAATTAGCCCATTGAAAATAAATTTAATATTAGTTACAGTAATATTACGTCCAAATAGAAATTATGGAAGAACAATTCATTTTGGATTTTTGACACGTTTAGTAATATTTAGTTATTTGTTTAAGTAATACATGTGATGAAAATAATTTGTACCAAGATTTGCAATTTCAGTTAAAATTAATAAATAAATAATTACGATAATAGTCATGACTAATAATTATTAAGTAAGACTATAATGATGATTATTATAATGATGATTACTAAATTATTAATTAAAATTATTATAATATATAAATTATTAACTATAATTATAATTATTATTATATTAATATTATATAATAAAATTGTAATTAATAAAATGTTAACTACGATTATAATTATTAATTAAGATTAAATATTATAAAAATATTAAATAATAATATTAGTTACAGTTATCTAGCTCCAATACGATTTACAAAACATGCCCTAAGTTAAATGGCTGGATAGTTCAGGACTAACCGGACATTTGCTAAAAGATTTTTTTTTCCAGAAAAAAATTAAGATGAAAACCTACTATTTAGATTATAAACATTTATTTTCGAAAATGACGTCAAGCATGAGAATTCTATTTTTTTAGGAACGGGATGTTATTTTAATAATCTTTTTAATATTTTTGTTTCCATTTTTTTAGTTCTTATTTCATATTTTTTTTCATCTTTTTAATAATCTTTTCTAGTTTTTAAGAGTGACTTTTATTTTCAAATTTGTATAGTTTTTGTTTTTGTCTTTTTTCATTGTTTAAGATTTATCCTCATTTTTTGGTTTTTTTTTTTGTTTTTTTGTTTGTCACAAAAATATCCCTTTCAGTGACAAGTTTTACACTTGTCACAAATTACTTGTCACGGAAACCCATATTTCTTGTAGTGTTTAATAGTACTTTTTTTTTTGTATTTTTTTCCCAGTTTTTCATCATTTCTATTTTTTAAGAATTGATTTTTTTTGTATTTATCAGTTTTGTTTTTCCCAAAAATATTTATATATTTGTTAAATAAAAAATAATTTATGACAAAATAATTTTAAATAATATTTATTTAATATTTTTGGTTTTTGGTTTGTCACAAAAATATCCCTTTCAGTGACAAGTTTACACTTGTCACAAATTACTTGTCACGGAAACCCATATTTCTTGTAGTGTTTAATAGTACTTTTTTTGTTTTTTTTGGTATTTTTTTTCCCAGTTTTTCATCATTTCTATTTTTTAAGAATTAATTTTTTTTGTATTTATCAGTTTTGTTTTTCCCAAAATATTTATATATTTGTTAAATAAAAAATAATTATAACAAAATAATTTTAAATAATATTTATCCACTTTTTTGACGGAACTAACCGTTTTTAACAAGTTAATATTAATTAAAATAATTTTAAAAAATAATTTTACTAGCAAAGACCATTTTCTCTTTGTTAATATTTTCCACTTTTTAACAAGTATTTTTGCTTAACCGTTTTTAACAAAATAATTTTATAACTAACCGTTTTTAACAAGATAATATTAGATAGCCCAGGGATAAAATGGTCAATACAACCCCATTTTAACTCCCGTTAACAGAAAAGTTAGCTTAGGGGGGGTGATTTGAGCATTTTTGTAACCTTTTGGGTTTTTCAAATCATGGAGTCTTTAATTGCGTTTTTGTCACATCTAAGGAGGGTTTAAATGCACTTTACCCATTTTTTAACGAAAATAATATTTGGTCCGGTAGAGGGCCTGCATCTATGTGACGAACAGTCATTGGCCCCCTAATATCACAAATCCATTCTGGGTCAAGAAGCCAATGATGGCACATCACGTGGCTGTTGGCCAGTTCGAACACCCTCCAGCGACAGACAAAATAGCATCATCCAATTTTTAAAGATGTGAAAGTAATATTTTTAATATATTATAATATAGGTGATATCCTCGTTTGGTTCACGGAAAGGAAATAAATTTCCTTGTATTTTTCAGGGAGAATGGAAAAGTAGGATTCCTTTCACATTTTCTTTCCGTTGTTTGGCAAAACAAGTAAGGGTAAAGTGCAAAAAATCCCTCGTTAAATTTCTGCCTTTTGCACTAAAAGACCTTTTAGAGTTTTTTTGCAGTTTACCCCTTCTTAGATTATACATCCGCTCGGTTAGGCCCTTCCCGCCAAATTTTAAAAAATTTATACCTAAACTACCCCTCCCCCTCCCCACTAACCTCTCCCCCCCCCCCCTCCGGCGGCGCTGGGGCCAGCGAGCCCCCCCCCCCCCCCCGACCCACCCCCCCCCCCTCCTCCTCCCTCGCTGGCGAACAGCCCCCCCCCCCCCCCCCCCCCCCCCCCGCCGACCCATCCCCCCCTCCTCCTCCCTCGCCGCGAACAGCCCCCCCTCCTCCTCCCTCGCCGGCGAACAGCCCCCTCCCCTCCTCCCTCGCCGGCGAACAGCCCCCTCCCCTCCTCCCTCTCCGGCGAACAGCCCCCCCTCCTCCCTCGCCGGCGAACCCCCCCCCCCCCCCCCCCCCCCGCTCCTCCTCCTCCTTCGCCGGCCTCGACCCCCCCCCCCCCCCCTCCGCCTCCGTCGCCGATCGCCGGCGAGCGCACCCCCCTCCTCCTCCTCGCCGGCGAACACTGCCGAAGAAGGAGGGAGGGCAGGGGTAAAATTGTCATTTGGGGGCAAAATGAGCTTAATTCATACTTTTGGCAATTTTAAGAGCATGGGGTCTTTTAGTGCAAAAAACACAAATTTAACGAGGGGTGGAGGGAAAATCAAGTAAACTACCTTTTAAACAAAAATAACAATGTTCAAATAATATCCTTACCTTTTAAACAAAAATAATATTAATGGTAAATAAGCAATGACACATGGTTACTTTTGTCATAACTTTTGTAATAAATGTTGGAAAAAGGTGGAGGGAAAATCAATCACATGGGTCTTGAGTGGAACCATATTTCCACCAATTTTTTTTTTTTGTCAGGAAATTGATTCCCAAGTTTGTGGCTACCAAACAAGAAAAATGAACAACTTTTCTTTCTTGGTTCCTTAACCAAACGAGGCCTTACAACATGTTTGGATATATATTTATTTTTAGAGTTTCTATCAATTTTGTTTGTTTAGATGACAACATGAAAGTGAAATTAGAAGTTTAAAATTTCAATATTTGAATGGCAACATGAAAGTAAAAGCAAAAATTATAATTAACAAATATTAATTAACCCTCTTTCAACAAAAAATAACAAAATAAATTATTTATCCAAAAATTAACTAACAAAAGCTAATTTATTAAATATATTAATTAATATAGATTATCGAAATATAGTAATACGTATTTAATTAACGAAATAAATTATTTAACCAAAAATATTAGTTACCAAATATATATATTAATAAACGAAATATTAACTAAAAACATATTCATAATTATCAAAAAAATTAATAAACAAAAATAACAAAAAAAATTAGTTAAAAAAATAAAATTTCTTAACTAATGTAAAATTAACTAAAATTCAATTTTCGATTAATAAATATATTAGTTATTGTAATATATTAATTAATAACATATTCTAAAAGTGTGTTTCTATCCGGTTGAATAAAAATTAACAAAAATATATTAATTAAAATAAATTAATCCACTTGAATTAATAAAAAAATAGCAACACAGCTCGTCACTTACAACGAGTTTCAAATATTCAATTATTTTCTACCATAATTCATTCTCTCTTCAATTGCAACCAAATTTTCCACTTTCGATAGACTTGCAAAATATCGAAATTGTCTTCTCCTGGAAGTAGATGCATTAAAACAACACTTTTTAATGTACTTTCAGTACACTTACAATAACTCAAACGTTAAGTTCGGGTTAAATGTACTTACAAATCAATTTATTTTAGGGCTAAGATTGGAGTTTATATTTAAGTCTGATCTTTTTTCAAACCTATAACCACGGTTTAGGTGAATTTGAGTTTGGTGACATAATTCTTACAAACTCCATATTTAAATATGTTTTAATCAGGTTCGGTGTGGAGGGTTGGGTTATCTTAGTTCCAGCTAATTTTTGTTGTCTTTCATCTCTATTAAAAAAAATGTTTAAGTTGGATTTAGGTTGGGCCTAAAGAAAACAAATGACCAAACCTAAGAAAACCAAATGACCTGTCTTAAAAAAATCAAATGATCTGAAGGTTGTTCTATGGAGAGAGATTGTCCAAATTCAAATTGTCAGACTTACTCCTGAATGGGTCTTGCTTCCAATGAACCCTTGGGGGACGTTTGGTTCAAGTTTTTGTGGCTTAGGAATGAGTTTTGAATTTCTTAACCATATTTGGTATGTTAAGGAATGGAAACGAGGAGGGACTATAAGGGACTTAGGCCTCGTTTGGTTTGCGGAATCTCCCGGTTGGAAAAGGAAAGTGATTACTTTCCTATGTTTGGGTGTCCAAGGAATTGAGGAGGTAAGAAAAGTGATTCCCAATGGAAGGAAAATTAGGAGGGAAAGTGATTCCATCCATCCAAGGAATGAATCACTTTTCCACATTGAAGTATTCACTTTCCTTTCCAAATTTCTTGGCATTGCCAAACATCGGAAAGGAAAATCAATAGGAATTAAAGTTTCCCAAAGGAAAGGAAATGACAAGGAATTGATTTCCTTTCCCTCCATTCCGCGAACCAAACGAGACCTTAGAGCATCTCAAACCCTATTGTCTTGTTAAGTGTTGTGAGTCTTAGGTGGCTCCTATGTGGCATGAGCCACAAGACAATGTCTTGTTTATGTGGCAAAATTATATCTCAAAAGATAATGAGATAGAAAAACTCTCTCTAATGTAAAAGTATTGAGGAGACGATAAAAAGTATTTTTTTCAACTTCCAATGCAACTCCTCAACTTCTTCAACTTTTTTATAAATATTTCTATTCATAATTGATGATGTGGAGATAAAGTCATTGTGAAGTGCATTGTCTAGATCTAGGCAGCCAACTTCACATTCTCCTTGCCATGTCATTGCCATGTCAACTTCATGTTTTATTCTACATTTGCATTGGAGAAGAATTTTTGGAATGAAAGTTTGTCATTCCTATGTGACAACCATTTTTTTCTAAACTCACAATAGGGTTGGAGATGCTCTTAGAGAGGAAATATATTCTCATTGACTTGGAAAAGCTATTCAAGCTCCCCCTTGGGAATAGATTTGTTTTCCTACGAATGATGTTTGGCTATTTTGTTTGGACGCTTATACCCTCTTTTTATTTTTAAATTTTTAACTTCTATCCCAAACATGTAAATCATCATGAAATTAATGAAAGGGTATTAAAAGAAAAACTAAATAAATTAATATTTTTATCCCTTTGTAAACAAAACATGGAGATGAAATTTTTAAAAAATTTGAAATACATATTCCCAACCTAACCAAACATGGGTATGAGAATGTTGAATTCCTTTCTCATGGAAAATGAATTGAAAACATATTCCTAGGAATACAAAAACTTGATCCAAACGAGCCCTTAGGAGTTGGATCCTAATCTTCTATGAGAGCATCTACTATATGGAGTACAAAAATTTATATCTTGAGGCCCAAAGTTGTAATAAAAAATTGTAAAAAAGATTAGGTTAGTATGATAATAATAATAAAAAATTTGTTGATACCCAAATGAGACGAGGGAAGTGCCATCTCTCTTTTATTTTCAAAATTTTTTACAAAAAAAGAGGTACCTCCAAAATTCAAATTGTCCCTCCAACTATTCTTCTTTATGTGGCAACTGACGTTGCATGTAATAATATTATATGTCATCTAACATGACAACTGACATCACAAATTTTAACCTAAAAAATTAATTAGCCAAAAATTGTCATATTAATATTAATATTAATGTTAATGTTAATAATAATGTTAATGTTAATATTAATTTAATTTTAATGTTTAATTTAGTTTTAAGATTTGTTTTTTCAGCTGCCACATCAACATACCACGTCAGCTGCCACGTAAGGAGGATGGTTAAGAAGGACAATTTGGAGGAACAAATTGCATTATTCATAAAAAAATTGGACTCCAAATTGGACCTTACTATCCTATAAATAAGTTTCTACATTTTGAATATAGAAATTCTAAAACCCAAGCTACATCTCCTGTTGGCTGAGATGAGACAATCATGTAGCTCTAGTTGTAGCTTCAGTTGAGTCTTACAATTCTACAAAATAAACTTATACATTTTGAATATAAAATATAGAAATTGGGATGAGCCTTGCTATTGATTCTCTAATGCACAACGCGAAGGAGAGAACTACTAATACTGATCAACCGTCTATTTTAAATGGACCGCCAAGAAAAATGAACCATTTATTTATTTAAAGACATTATTTCATGGGTTAATTATACTTATTCTACTATGTTTCATAAGTATTACGATGACTATTCATATTTCAAAAATAATTACACTGTCTGTCCCTCTCCTTTATAAATTTTATTAATCATAGGAGTGGTCATTGTTAATAGTTTTTATAGAAAATAAAAACTATAGGAGGATCCGTGTTATTGGTTTCTATTAAAAATAGAAACTATATGAGGGTACATGTAACTAGTTTTAAAACAAAAATGGTCCGTGTAATAAATGTAAAATATAGGAATAGTTAATACAATTAACCCTTATTTCACACTACCAAAATAAGTCATATCAGCGACGAAATTAGCGACGCCCACTTAAAACGTCGCTAATATTTTTGTATTTAGCGACTCCATAAGTATGCGTCACAATACGTCGCTGATAGCGACAAACAGCGACATATTGCGACTACCTTTAGTGTAATAAAAACCAACGTCGTTGATTTGTCGGAAAACGTCGCCAGTTTTATTAGTTCAGCGACGTTTAGCGTCGCAAAGATTATTACGTCGCCGAATATTAAAATAATACCGACGCTTTGCGACGTATTTAGGGACGTCGCTAATTTCTGCTAAATAGGGTTTCCTCGGTTTCTCTTTTCATTTCTCCCTCTCCCCAAATTTTTTGTTCCCGCCCCTCTTCCCCCGACCTCGACGACAGCCCGACCCCCTTCCCTCCGGCATCGCTCATCCTCCTCCTCCACCGCGAGCCCCTTCTCCTCCTCCACCTCCACCGCGAGCCCCTTCTCCTCCTCCACCGCGAGATCCTCCTCCTCCACCACCGCGAGGAGACTGAAGGTAAACCCTAACCCTAATTGAGGTATTTTTCGTGTCCAAAATGGACACGGAGACACATTACGACCATGTGTTCACTGATACAGTGTGTTCGTGAGGTTTTGGACACTTTGTGTCCATTTGTTGGACACGTGGACACCCGTAAGCATGCATATATATGTATTTCATCTATGTACACTTAATCCCCTCCTCCTCCACCACCGAACTTGTCCTCCTCCTCCTCCTCCACCACCGCGAGAAGACTGAAGGTAAACCCTAACCCTAATTGAGGTATTTTTCGTGTCCAAAATGGACACGGAGACACATTACGACCATGTGTTCACTGATACAGTGTGTTCGTGAGGTTTTGGACACTTTGTGTCCATTTGTTGGACACGTGGACACCCCCAAGCATGCATATATATGTATTTCACCTCTGTACACTTAATCCCCTACATACACTTGTGTATTTTCGTATTAATTTGGATTTGCATATTGGGTTTGGGTTTCGATATAGTGTTTGATACATTGTTTCACCTTGCAACATTCCTACACTTATTTTAGATAACAAGTATATGAACCAATTAGTCAACATCTATTTGTTGAAGTATGGTACTCCATTCTTCGTAAGTTTTAGCTATATATGTCTCAAGATCCAGTACTCGAAAATCCCAAGAAGAAGAAGAAGAAAAGAATAAAATGACATCGCTCAACACCCTATGACAACTCTTTGTAGAATTGTGTTAAAGTGTGAGTTCTACAGTATGAGTTCTACAGTATGGTTCTCTTTGTAGAATAAAATGACATTGCTCAACCCTATTGATCCTCCATACAAGTCTTCCTTCATCTATTGTCTTAAAGTGTGAGTTCTACAGTATGGTTCTCTTTGTAGAATTGTGTCTTATTTTAGACAACAAGGGTTTCCTATTTTTATAGGTAACATGGCAACATGTGTAAGGGAACATATAGGTGTGTGTGTTTGTGTTTGAAAGGGAGTGTCACAAGAGTAAGGCGTGAGCATGTATTAGTATTTTGAGCTGTGAGAGTGTTTGTTCTATTGAGGTTAGTAATACTGGAAAGTTAGGTTAAAAGAACCTGGGAACTATGGTGTGGTTGTATACATCATGTATATGTATGTGTGTGTCTAGTAGGAGAAAGGGGGAGGGTTAACTAGTACCAGGTATTTGGAGAGGAGGGAGAGTTTATACTAGTATATATAGACTAATATCCTAAAACTTGACTTATACAACTTAGAAATGGCTAGTTTGACCAAGTTGGACTAGTTTAGCTTAGAGTTGACTCGGTTGGACTATACATAATATATAGACTAATATCCTAAAACTTGACTTCTACAACTCAGCCTATATGAAATATTATAGACACGGGTGATATACCGCCGCGATAATCTCTGACCACCGCACGCACAAACACGCGAAAGAAAAGTTAGCAATGCGAAAAGAAGATGACAGATAATCTCTGACCATTTAACGTAAAATGTCATGTGTACATATACTGCGAAAAGTGTAGATCGCACGAACTGACAATTGCATATCATTCACTACCTTGATGTATCTATCTTACAGAATTATGGAGATGAATTACTATCTGCGGAATCGTACTTGGATGTACAACCGTCATCCTGATGACATGTGCGGTGTGCGGAATGAATTCATAGAGGGTGTACACCAGTTCATGCAGTTTGCTAAGGCGTTCCCTCAGTACATGGACGGTACCAAAATTAATTGTCCGTGTGTGAGATGTCGCAACTTGAAATATCATCTAGAAGTGGATGTCACGTATCATTTATACTCGAAGGGTTTCACGCCGAATTACTATCAGTGGAGCGAGCACGGAAAACTTGTGTCTTTAGCATCGGAGTACGAGCCTTATGTGGATGTCCACAACAATGCTCCTTACGACGATGGGTTGGTGAACATGGTTTTCGACGCGGCCGGGCCTAGTTTCGATCTGGATGATCATGATGCACCTGAGGAGGCATCGAACCCCGATGCTGCACAGTTCATGGAGTTGCTGGAGAATGCAAGGACTCTATTATATCCTGGTTGTGAGGATCATTCACCGTTGGAGGTGGTTACAAGATTGTTGAGCATCAAGTTCGATTTTAACATGTCGCAAGATTGCTACAACCGTCTTATGGAGTTGCTTATAGAAATATTGCCTGAGAATACGAAGTTGCCTAAAGACTTCTACCGGTCTAAGAGGATGGTTAGATCGCTCTGGATGGGATACGAAAAAATCGATGTCTGTCGCAACGGGTGCATGTTGTACTACAAAGACGACAAGAATGAAGACGCCTGCAGATTTTGTGGTGTCGATCGCTACAAGGCATGTGGTAGAGAAAAGTTTGTCGGTGCCAGGAAGCCTACCTCTTCGATGCACTACTTGTCGTTGACGCCGCGGTTGCAGCGGTTATTTATGGTGAAGAAAACTGCAGAAAATATGAGTTGGCATAAGCGGGAACATACCGAAGGAGTGTTGGATCACCCAACTGATGGAGAAGCATGGAAGCACTTTGATCGAGAGTATCCAGATTTTGCTTCTGATCCGCGTAATGTCAGATTGGGTCTCTGCTCCGACGGTTTTATCCCATTCGAACTTTCGGGATCCCAGTATGTAGCTCCCCTTTCCCGAAAAGTTTGAAATATTCTATTATTATTTATTTTATTTTAATGGTGATTTTTAGATTTTATAGATAATTAATTATTGGCTTATTGAATTTCGTATTATTTTATTGAGGATATATAATATTAATATTATTACCGTGATTATTATATATAAATTATTTATTATTATTTATCGTCATTTTATTCATTATCAAAGGATACAAGTGTATATATAAATATATGATATAATATGTGTGTATACAGATATTAGTTTGTTATAAGTGTGCAAATATATATAGAAATGATATGTATAGAAATGTATATATATGTGACGGTATATACATAAATGTATATATATGTGATTTTATATATATATGAATATTATAAGTAATTGTACGTATATATCTAAATATTATTTTGTGTGTGAATATATATATATATATATATATATATATATATATATATATATATATATATATATATATATATATATATGTAAATATATATGTACATAATGATATATATATATATGGGAATTTATATACATGCATGTGTATATATATAATACATATACATATATGTATAAATATGAGTATTTATATATGTAATTATTAAATAAATATAAAAGCAAAGAAAAAGGATAAATTTACTTTTATCCATTTCTGCAAACACCCCAATAGCTCTGTTTACTTCAACCATTCTCCAACAAGCCTTAGCAATAGCATTTAGCATAACAGAATAGAAGAGTAACAGTCCCACCCGAGGACTTCTCCAACTCGGGTACAGCCCCAACCTGCGGGCCCCACTGCTATCCCATCCCAGCCATTGGACTCACCCGAGCCCAGACCCCATTTGGCTCTTCCCAGCCGAATTGAGCCCCGCGAGTTTCTGTGAAGAATTCGTTGAGCTTTTATATAAACAGAGATTGAGGGAGTTCGAGGAATCTCAAAAACCCTAACACGCGCCGCCGACACCCCGACGACCTGGCCGGAGTTCACCGCGAGCGTAGCCACGGCCACCGCGCGCGCCGCCGTGACCCAGCGCGCGCGCGCGAGGGAAACAGAGGCGACAGCAACAACGCGCGCGAGGCGGAGGACAGCAGTAGCAGCTGTGCAACGGACGACTTCGCGACGACGTATCGTCGTGCACAGTCATCCGTTTCTCGAACCCCTTGTACAGGTATACTCACAACCTATACGGCTTCGATTTTCTTCCAATAGCTTGTAGGATAAAGACATAGGTTGCTCGATAGATCGCTCCAAACATGACGAAAAATCTGTTCGAAAACAGAGTATTAAAACAGTCCATGAACCCATGTTCGAGGATCGTTCCCGATCAATCCAGTCCAGTAGTAGAAAAACTATTTGAAGTGACTTTTAGACAACCTGTAGGGCTTCACAACCCTTTTTACAGAATCTGATTTCGTCGATCGAGCATCGAGAAATCGGTTTTCCAAATTGAGGAAAAACCTGTTTTAAAAACTTAGAAATTGTCCCACACGACGTCCGTCCCGCCATTCCAGGCGACGTGGTCGCGCACCGAAGGCATCGAAAGCTGCGTAACAGCTTTGTGGTCGTGTGGGCTTTGAAGGAATTCAAATTGGTCGCGTGTGCGCAACGAAATCGACGCGTATCCGTCGAAATCGCCCCGTATCCGTCCAATGCAAATTTAGTCATAACCTTGTGCACGCTCGTCAGATCGAGACGAAACTTGTGCCAACAGGACCGTATCATTTTTCTGGTCCTGCATGCCAAGTTTGGTCCAATTCTGAGACAGTTGAAATCGACGTCGTTTCGTGGGCCCCACAGTCCCACACAACGGGCGATTTTGTGCACGGCCCGCCGGAATCCAACTCTGGACATACGGTTGGGTTCGTATCGGAAAACTGGATCCGTAGACATGTAGTTTGACGAATTTAGAGACCGTTGACTCTGACACGCTTTTCGGTGCAAAGCGGGTCCAACGGCGGACATCGTTTTTTTTGTCCGAAATTACCGTTTTGCCCCTGTGTCCAGAATTGGACTTAAGGACAGACAATCCTAGCTAATTGGACTATTCTGAGATCATTGGTATTGTTTATTTCAGCTTTCGGGGACTGTTGTACGGGTTTTGACTATTGTGGCATATTGAGTTATTTGGATCATCGGTTTCACCAGCACAGGACCACAGGCGAGTACAGTTTATTGTCTGCATTTCGATATTGATTTTCACTATATTTCATTGGTTGGTCATTGATTATGTGATTATTTTCTATTATAAATTGTGGAGTCAGGAATTAGAAGTACCAAAGATATGTGATCTGACCATAGCCCGTGTTAGACATTGTAGCCCGTGTTTATTTTCTGCAAGAAGTGTAGCCCGTGTCTACCTTCTGCAAGTAGTGTAGCCCGTGTTTATTTTCTGCAAGAAGTGTAGCCCGTGTCTACCTTCTGCAAGTAGTGTAGCCCGTGTTTATTTTCTGCAGTAGTGTAGCTCGTGTTTATTTCATGCAGTAGACATTGTAGACAGTGCTTAGACATCGTAGACAGTGCTTACTTTTCTGCAAGTAGACATCGTAGACAGTGCTTATTTTTCTGCAAGTAGACATCGTAGACAGTGCTTATTTTTTTGCAAGTAGACATCGTAGACAGTGCTTATTTTTCTGCAAGTAGACATTGTAGACAGTGAGTAGACATTGTAGACCGTGCGGTGTAGTACCCCAGACCGATCACATATCAAAAAGGTACTTCTAACAGTCGGGGAGAGTATTTTGTGTCTATTTACTTACTATTGTTTTTTTATATTTCATGTTTATTTTCAAACCCATGATTGATGTCTAACCATTGTTTATAGTCATCTTCTTTATTTGAAATTGTATTCAGTGAATTGTGCTCGTTCCATTCCTGACTGGAAACCAACATTTTTCAGGTTAGCCGTGGATTCACTTAGCATGGGAGATACGGGGATACTTGCGGACATGAGCTTAGAGACTAGCTAGATAGTTGAGTTGTAGTCATTCATTGAATTGTACAAGTTTATATTCTTCTACAAATATAAAACTTGTGATCTTTGTAAATTAAATTAATTATGTGAATGAGCATTGTTTGTGATTTGATCTTCATGGCCGTGACAGCGTTCTACCGCCGACACTGCGGCGTAGGCTGGCTTGGACACGTCTCGTATCCGTTTAAAAAAAAAAAACGGGTGCGGGTCGTGACAAGTTTTTGTGGTGGCCCATGCAGGTCTGTCTTCGCAAATCATGTGAACTCGTGATAGTACTTAAGTTAGCCGTACTATTGCGAGCCTGCGACAAGAAAATGCTCATTCACGAATTAAGGATTAATTTAATTTAAGAGATTGACTAGGACTAGGAGTCCCTTGTTCAAATTGACCGTCGGGTAGTTAAGGATTGTTAGATAGGCCATGCAATTTAAAATTATTAAATTCGGATAGCTTGCTAGATCCCTATAGACACACTTTTTCTCTAGATAAGTCGATGTAATCTAATTTGGATAGATTATTCCCTTGGTAAGGCAGGGCTTCATAGAATTAATGATCTAACCCTGATAAATTATTCAATTCCTTCTCCTTGCCTCTTAGATAACATCCTCACCTTCTAGACCAAATTGCCTATTTAGTTCCTATTTTGGCTAAGAATTATATTCTATATATATATAATTTCTGATTATGTTACCCATATGTAAACCTCGAATTAGTTTCGATTCAAGTTTTTCCTCAAGGGCTTGAGTACACATGGAAAGGATAGAATGTTTGTATTTCTTTATTCTCAGTTATTTCCCCCTGTACAATCTTTTATCTTAAGGGTTGTGACTGATAGGACAGATGCTTACGCTTTATTCCATAGGCAACTTGTTTGAATATCTAGATGCTTATGGATTTTTCTAGATGTAGTTAAATATTAGCTAACTCATAATGGCAGGACAGCAGCGCACTGCCGCCATTTAATTGAATTACGGAGGCTATGAATTCACTGCAGCCAGCAGCGCACTGGCGAGACACGACCCCAAGAGTTGGAATTTGTTTAAGAAATATAGGTTATAGAATGTTACTAAAAACTATGGCTAGTGGTCCTCTTTTTCATAATAACCCTTGAGTCTATATTGGTTAGAGTTAAGAAGTATTCGATTTTGTATCACATATGAATCACGAAACCAAGGGTTTACCACAGCCAGAGTATACGGGCAAGGCATAACTCTCGGTGGAATGACTTCAGACGTGATTACAGGTTTAGGATTCTATGAAGCATAGGACAATGCCATGTATGTTCCGTAAGACCCGAAGCCAATGTTAGTGGAAGTTTATAGTTGGGTAACACGTCCCCGATCTAGCATTCCATGGTCCTTGTGACTTATTGACGAGGAAATTGATTGACACTAATAGGTTTACCTAGAATATAAAAATTTGAGGTCCATAACCCATTAGTCGACCAAGGCTTTATGGATAAGAAGATAGTAGGGAAACCGTATAAGCAGAACACCGGGTAAGGTTTGACCCTCACAAAACTCGAACTACTTGTTTCTTCCTTCAAAAATCTCACATAATTGTAATCGACTATCTTAACAAACACTGCGGGTACAACTTAGTTTTGCAAGCTCACTCTGTTCTCGAGCTTGATTTGAGGCATATGTTTAGTGGGGACGCCTGCTAACTTATTGTCTAAGTCAGAATCAGTGTATTATGGTCTGATCAACCATGATGCATTTGGTTCGCACTTCATTTAATTATCCTACGTGGATTGAGATATAGATTTCTCTAGGGTCTCATCCTCGACTGCATTGACAATTCCTCTCGAATTATATGTTCGCCTTTGAATCACGAAATTGTATTCAGTAACATCTCCCTTGAATTCTTTATTGTTTTTATCTTTCACCGATTTGGAAAGACGAAAGCTCGTGATGGTAGAGAGATACAGAGTATTCCCATGGCTATGATAATGGTAGGCACAAGTGTAGCTACCAACGGCCAGTCATGTGATTGAGTTACTCGTTCTCCCATCGACCCCAAACTACTATTGAGACTTTTGAGCCATCTGAAGTTGAGAATGATTAGGATTTTACCCTTAGTCAGAACGCCAACCTAGGAGACTATCTATTCTCAAGAAACCAATTATTGTGAGTCTCTAATTATTTGCTGGAAGCTTGCCTTTACTTTCACCCCTTATGCCTTGACTCAACCATCCCTCGACCAAAGCCCACAGTTTAGATATGAGATGAATAGACAAGGCTAAGGATAATAATTTACCGTGACTATGGTAGACACTCATCCCGAGATTGGTTTCAACAAGTATCGTCCTAGTTATGTACATTTTATTATTAAGACCTAACTAGTGTTGGAACACCACAGTCACTAGCTTCGCCAATACCATAGCTTAAATACCCTGTCATACTATGACCTACCGGTTGTCAACAGCAATACATGATCACTACAACACTTGTGACCATAGTCTGGCAGGTTGACACAAATAGAATTTCTTGACTCAATTTTTTTTTTGGAAATCTTTTCCTATGTCGTGCCTTGGAGTTGGTTACCCCATCGAAAACTCTTATATACTGTGGGCGAGTAGGTCATTCTATTATATCGACCAGGTGTCATCGTACACACTCGTTTTCTATTTAAGGAGGAACAATTCTTGAATTGACTCATATCTACTGTATTCCGTTACGTCGTGCCTTATTCTTTATTAACAAGGGTCGGGGTACAATATACGGACTTGGAAATTCTTCTAAACCTCATTATTCCTAAAATCTGGTCCAAGCTTTTAAGGTGGGTAGACCGTAAGCCTTCCAAATTTTGGGATATACACGGATTACCGATTGATTTGAATAACTTCCATTAGTATGATGATCAGTGCTCTTGGACTCCCACTTTTCATTTAGATCATTTTGTGTCCTCGATCGTGCCGTTAATATTCGAAGCACGAGACCAGCTGTTACCTTCCAACAATTTCCTATGCAAGATCTAGACGAGTCCACCTTCACCTAGGTATATCATGTCCCACTCAAACACGTCCCCTTGTACTCAATTTTTATGGTACGACTTTCAGGTAAAAAGGACAAGCTATAACCCTTACCATAATACCGATATACCTTCCGACATCCACTAGAGCCTCAACCTTGACCCAATTCCTTTGACCCAATATATGGTTGTGATCTACTCGAAGTCCACTACGCACTTGCCACTAGTGTGCCACTTGATAAAGGTCTCTTGTGCTATTTAAACACAAAATCACCGAAGGCACATTTCGGACTCTAGGAACCTAGCTAACCAACATGACAGGCAACTAGCTCAACCATTTGGGTTGAATCCCATTCCAGGTCACCCTAACCTAGTAGAAATAGTTTCATCATTGAGATCTTGTCCAGTCCATGTAGATTGAAACCCAATGTTCATCCAACCAATGACTATTGCCCAAATAGTGAACCCATTAAAACCACAATCTGGATTTTTCAAATTCTGTTCCGTTATGGAACCCTGTCTGAATTAGAATTTCGAGAACGAGACTTCTGTATTGCATAGATTGCAGGCCACTCCAAGTAGCAAAGGGTTCTTCCTGGTAGCAAGTGACTGGACTAGAGTAGTCCGATCTAGCGAATAGACTATAAGTTCGTATGTACCCCTTTCTATCTGTATTGTATATGCTCTACCACCCTTGGAAATTTCGTATTTGTTTTCGCTTATTCTTCCTTACCTCCCCGTCCTTCCTATTTCAGAATGTCAAATGGACATGCTTACTAGAACTTATCAATATTCTTAGCTACTAGTGTAAATTTACTTGTTAAGTTTTTGTGATTGCTTGATAGATATAAGTAGTTTATAGGCATCATATGCAGAAGGTATCTGTTGTTAGGATTGTTAGCAACCAGTTAGAAAATTTTAAGATCTTAGTTTTGAGGAGTAGTGTGACCAAAGGTGGGTAGAAGCCCTCAAGTATTCGAAGTTATAAATATTTTTGAGAAATTGAAATTTGAGAAGATTGTGGTAATAGTGGATTATTCTTTTCATTTTATTTTGAATTTTTGGCATGCCTATGAGTTAGAATTTCGAGGACGAAATTATTTTAAGGTGGGTAGATTTGTAGCTCCCCTTTCCCGAAAAGTTTGAAATATTCTATTATTGTTTATTTTATTTTAATGGTAATTTTTAGATTTTATAGATAATTAATTATTGGCTTATTGAATTTCGTATTATTTTATTGAGGATATATAATATTAATATTATTATCGTGATTATTATATATAAATTATTTATTATTATTTATCGTCATTTTATTCATTATCAAAGGATACAAGTGTATATATAAATATATGATATAATATGTGTGTATACAGATATTAGTTTGTTATAAGTGTGCAAATATATATAGAAATGATATGTATAGAAATGTATATATATGTGACGGTATATACATAAATGTATATATATGTGATTTTATATATATATGAATATTATAAGTAATTGTACGTATATATCTAAATATTATTTTGTGTGTGAATATATATATATATATATATATATATATATATATATATATATATATATATATATATATATATATATATATATATATATACATAATGATATATATATATATATGGGAATTTATATACATGCATGTGTATATATATAATACATATACGTATATGTATAAATATGAGTATTTATATATGTAATTATTAAATAAATATAAAAGCAAAGAAAAAGGATAAATTTACTTTTATCCATTTCTGCAAACACCCCAATAGCTCTGTTTACTTCAACCATTCTCCAACAAGCCTTAGCAATAGCATTTAGCATAGCAGAATAGAAGAGTAACAGTCCCACCCGAGGACTTCTCCAACTCGGGTACAGCCCCAACCTGCGGGCCCCACTGCTATCCCATCCCAGCCATTGGACTCACCCGAGCCCAGACCCCATTTGGCTCTTCCCAGCCGAATTGAGCCCCGCGAGTTTCTGTGAAGAATTCGTTGAGCTTTTATATAAACAGAGATTGAGGGAGTTCGAGGAATCTCAAAAACCCTAACACGCGCCGCCGACACCCCGACGACCTGGCCGGAGTTCACCGCGAGCGTAGCCACGGCCACCGCGCGCGCCGCCGTGACCCAGCGCGCGCGCGCGAGGGAAACAGAGGCGACAGCAACAACGCGCGCGAGGCGGAGGACAGCAGTAGCAGCTGTGCAACGGACGACTTCGCGACGACGTATCGTCGTGCACAGTCATCCGTTTCTCGAACCCCTTGTACAGGTATACTCACAACCTATACGGCTTCGATTTTCTTCCAATAGCTTGTAGGATAAAGACATAGGTTGCTCGATAGATCGCTCCAAACATGACGAAAAATCTGTTCGAAAACAGAGTATTAAAACAGTCCATGAACCCATGTTCGAGGATCGTTCCCGATCAATCCAGTCCAGTAGTAGAAAAACTATTTGAAGGGACTTTTAGACAACCTGTAGGGCTTCACAACCCTTTTTACAGAATCTGATTTCGTCGATCGAGCATCGAGAAATCGGTTTTCCAAATTGAGGAAAAACCTGTTTTAAAAACTTAGAAATTGTCCCACACGACGTCCGTCCCGCCATTCCAGGCGACGTGGTCGCGCACCGAAGGCATCGAAAGCTGCGTAACAGCTTTGTGGTCGTGTGGGCTTTGACGGAATTCAAATTGGTCGCGTGTGCGCAACGAAATCGACGCGTATCCGTCGAAATCGCCCCGTATCCGACCAATGCAAATTTAGTCATAACCTTGTGCACGCTCGTCAGATCGAGACGAAACTTGTGCCAACAGGACCGTATCATTTTTCTGGTCCTGCATGCCAAGTTTGGTCCAATTCTGAGACAGTTGAAATCGACGTCGTTTCGTGGGCCCCACAGTCCCACACAACGGGCGATTTTGTGCACGGCCCGCCGGAATCCAACTCTGGACATACGGTTGGGTTCGTATCGGAAAACTGGATCCGTAGACATGTAGTTTGACGAATTTAGAGACCGTTGACTCTGACACGTTTTTCGGTGCAAAGCGGGTCCAACGGCGGATATCGTTTTTTTTGCCCGAAATTACCGTTTTGCCCCTGTGTCCAGAATTGGACTTAAGGACAGGCAATCATAGCTAATTGGACTATTCTGAGATCATTGGTATTGTTTATTTCAGCTTTCGGGGACTGTTGTACGGGTTTTGACTATTGTGGCATATTGAGTTATTTGGATCATCGGTTTCACCAGCACAGGACCACAGGCGAGTACAGTTTATTGTCTGCATTTCGATATTAATTTTCACTATATTTCATTGGTTGGTCATTGATTATGTGATTATTTTCTATTATAAATTGTGGAGTCAGGAATTAGAAGTACCAAAGATATGTGATCTGACCATAGCCCGTGTTAGACATTGTAGCCCGTGTTTATTTTCTGCAAGAAGTGTAGCCCGTGTCTACCTTCTGCAAGTAGTGTAGCCCGTGTTTATTTTCTGCAAGAAGTGTAGCCCGTGTCTACCTTCTGCAAGTAGTGTAGCCCGTGTTTATTTTCTGCAGTAGTGTAGCTCGTGTTTATTTCATGCAGTAGACATTGTAGACAGTGCTTAGACATCGTAGACAGTGCTTACTTTTCTGCAAGTAGACATCGTAGACAGTGCTTATTTTTTTGCAAGTAGACATCGTAGACAGTGCTTATTTTTCTGCAAGTAGACATTGTAGACAGTGAGTAGACATTGTAGACCGTGCGGTGTAGTATCCCAGACCGATCACATATCAAAAAGGTACTTCTAACAGTCGGGGAGAGTATTTTGTGTCTATTTACTTACTATTGTTTTTTTATATTTCATGTTTATTTTCAAACCCATGATTGATGTCTAACCATTGTTTATAGTCATCTTCTTTATTTGAAATTGTATTCAGTGAATTGTGCTCGTTCCATTCCTGACTGGAAACCAACATTTTTCAGGTTAGCCGTGGATTCACTTAGCATGGGAGATACGGGGATACTTGCGGACATGAGCTTAGAGACTAGCTAGATAGTTGAGTTGTAGTCATTCATTGAATTGTACAAGTTTATATTCTTCTACAAATATAAAACTTGTGATCTTTGTAAATTAAATTAATTATGTGAATGAGCATTGTTTGTGATTTGATCTTCATGGCCGTGACAGCGTTCTACCGCCGACACTGCGGCGTAGGCTGGCTTGGACACGTCTCGTATCCGTTTAAAAAAAAAAAAAACGGGTGCGGGTCGTGACACAGTATTCGTGTTGGCCTGTGATCGTCACCCCGTACAATCTACCGTCTTGGATGTGCATGAAGACTCCGTATATGTTTCTCACCGTTATTATCCCAGGTCCGAACAATCCGAAAAGGAACATCGATGTGTATTTACAGCCGTTGATTGATGAGTTGAATCAGCTGTGGGAAGTAGGTTCCAACACGTACGATGTATCTAGAAAACAAAATTTTCGGATGCGGGCAGCACTTATGTGGACCATCAATGACTTTTCGGCCTATGGAATGTTATCTGGATAGAGCACGCATGGTCGTCTTTCATGTCCGTATTGCATGGACAACACTAAGGCTTTCCGTTTGAAACACGGAGGCAAACCGTGCTTCTTCGATTGTCATCGATAATTCCTGCCGAAGGATCATCCGTACCGGAGGAACATGAATGCTTTTCGTGCTGGCGTTATGGAGAAGGCTAATCCCCCGCCAAGGTGGACCGCATACACGATATAGGAAGAGGTAAAAGATTTACCAAGAGCTATTGAGCAGCCTGCTACGGGCTACAAGTGTGACGGATTTGGTCGCACTCATAACTGGACGAAGAGGAGTATATTCTGGGATCTTCCATATTGGAGCACCAATCTGATTAGATATAACCTTGATGTCATGCATATCGAGAAGAATGTGTTTGACAACATAATTAATACTGTAATGGACGTAAAGGGGAAGACGGAAGACAATCCAAAGGCTAGATTGGACTTGGAAGAAATATGTAGACGTCCTGCATTGCATTTGATAGAGGACGGGAATGGAAAGTTGAAGCAGCCTAAGGCAATTTTCTCACTGGAGAAGGAGGATAAAGTGAGGCTTTGTAGGTGGATTCAAGGTCTGAAATTTCCAGATGGGTATGTTTCGAACTTGAGAAGATGCGTCGACCTCAAGGAGAACAAACTGACAGGTATGAAGAGCCATGATTGTCACGTATTCATGGAGCGATTAATTCCGATTGCATTTCGGGAATTCTTACCGCTGGCAGTTTGGGATCCATTGACGGAGCTTAGCATATTCTTCAGGGACCTTTGTTCTAAAAAATTGCTCGTTAAACGTCTAGAAAAGCAAGAGAAGGACATTGCGGTAACACTATGCAAGCTAGAGAGGGTGTTCCCTCCCGGATTCTTTGACTCTATGGAGCATTTGCCGATTCATCTTTCCTACGAGGCACGTGTTGGTGGACCCATCGAATATCGATGGATGTATCCGTTCGAGCGACATTTAAATCACCTAAAAAGAAAGGTGAAAAATAAGGCTCGGGTCGAGGGTTCTATTTGTTAAGCCTATATTCTCGAGGAGATTACAAATTTATGCTCCTCCTATTTCAAACCTCATGTTGCTACGAATAGAACGAGAGCTCCGAGAAACGACGACGGATATGAAAAATTTAATGATGGAATACTGAAAGTATTCAATGCGTCCGGAAAGCCTTCGGGGAAAATGAAGAAGAGATATTTGAATAACGAAGAGCTAAGGGCTGCTCAGTTGTATGTATTACTCAATTACGACGAGGATGAAGTGGAGAAGCTAGAGGGGTAAGTAACTCAGGATGATGAGTTTACGTCATCTCAATGTAACAGTATAAGCTAATATTATTGTACTAATCGGCGGTTGCTTCGTTGTTTTCCAGCACATATAATGATGAGTTGAGGCTGGTTAGACCCTACCTAACAGACGAAGCATTAGAACAAGAAATGAGACGTCATTTTCTTCTTGGTTGAGCGAATATGTAAGTAGCTCGGTAATTACTGGCCTCTTCTAATGCAACTACGCAATAAATAACTTATTATCGCTTCTTTGATATTCAGGTCGACCGTCTAATTTCACCCGAGCTTGAATTAATTAGAACTCTTGCCAAGGGACCAATTACTTTTGTTACAATATGGCCAAGTTACTGTGTCAATGGCTTTCGGTTCAAGTCGACAAATGCTCCGATCAGAGACAGCTTCCTGGATCTTGATTCCACGAAAAACAGTTGTTTGTGTATCAAGTCTTCGAACTACAATGACGTCGATCCAGAAAATGATTTCTTTGGCATCTTGCGAGAGATTGTGGAGTTGTCATATAATAATGGCAGAGAACCTGCAAAGATCGTGTTGTTCAAGTGTGAATGGTTCGATCAGATTGAAAATCAAGGTTGGAAAATTGACAAGCATGATCTTCTGGATATAAACTACAAGCGTAGATATCAAGGCTACGAACCGTTTTTCCTAGCAACTCAGGCTCAGCTCGTGTACTTCACAGCTTATCCGAGACGGGGAGCAACGAAGTCTGACTGGTGGGAAGTATGCAAGACTAAAGCCAGAGATACTTTTGATGTTGACGAAAAAGCTTACCAGGAGGACGAGCTACCTCTTGTAACCAATATTGTCGATGTGGACTCCACGGAAGTTACGTATTACACGACACATAATATAGAAGATGTAGAATTATCCGAAGAGGAAGACGAAGCCGACGAAGGCGAAGATGAAAGTGAAGATGAGGAGGAAGAGGAAGATGAGGTCGAGGAAGACGAACAAGATGATTATTCTGAAGATGATTGAGAGAGATATACTTATCTGAACTTAGATGTTTCTTCTAGAATATATTATTTGGACTTAGATGTTTATTGTAGAATGTATCATCATATGTTGTCTTTGTTATTATCTTGTCTTTATTGTACTTTCATATTTCTAGTCTCTATTATTTGTTGTACTTTCATATTTCTATTCTCTATTATTTGTTTTACTTTTATATTTCTAGTCTCTATTATTTGTTTTACTTTCATATTTCTAGTCTCTATTATTTGTTGTATTATCATATGCCGACCAGCATCATGCAGATGATGCGTGCGCTCCTCCGGAGGAGAGGAGGACGGAGATCTGGGCCGACGGTACAAAGTAGGTATTTTGGTTTATAATTTTTTTTTCTATTTTTATCATAATTTAACTTTTTTCATGAATATAATATGTTTGTATAGATATCGTCCCCCAGAGGTACAGAGACGTCTAGGCCACATGCTGAGGCATAATTATGGTGGTGCTTGGATTAACTACTCTGAGGCTCCGGACGAGAGGAAGGCCTTCTGGTTTGCGCGCTTCAAGGTTAAAATATATTTACTTTTAACATGAATCATATAATTTTTGTATATTATATATAACTGATAAATATTTGGTTTGCGCTCTTCTAGGATATGTTTTTCTATCCACCGCACCGGGCCGAGCTTATCGAGGGGATATTTCCTGCCGTCGCTGCCAAGCTGATCCGCGACTCTGTCAATGATCAGAAGGATCGTGTCACGACCCGTTACCCAAATTGTTGGGCCGGGCCGAGCCATGTCCAGCCTACGCTTAAGATAAAGCGCAGTAAGCTGTTCTAGACAGTCAGGTAATAATGATAAATGTGCTAATAATTAAGATAGTTTAAGAATGATCACAACACAGCTTCTATATAGATGAAAAACCACTAAGTTTGATAATAATACAAACCAAAATGTAAGACTGGAGACAAGGTCCAGTTTAAAGGTACAAACAGCAACTGTGATAATAACCAAACACTAAGTCAAACTAAGCAGCTAAGCAGGATTCCCTGCTGGAATATCCTCAACTGGAGCTCCATAGTACGGGTCACAAAGCATTTCTTCCTCGGTCAAAATACCTACAACGTTATCCTGTCAGGACGGGAGCAAGTACAACCTCTACTACTAAAGTACTGAATGTATAATGCAAGAGATGTACAACAGGAACATGGTATGATAAGACTGAAAAATAGACATACTGGAATCAGGGTAAATCATATAAAGCGGAAAATCATGGTATATCTTGATTATCATTTTAAGACACTCTTGTCAATTGTGGCCTATGTACATTATGTATTAAAACTGGAGCAGGTATGAGATCGGTCAATAGGTGCTATGCTAGTTTACTGCAATGTACGTATGTACATTCCACAAGTCCAGAAACTACATTATTAGTTTACTGCAATGTACGTAAGTACATTCCACAAGTCCAGAAACTACATTCTCAGTTTACTGCAATGTACGTATGTACATTCCACAAGTCCAGAAACTACACAATTAGCATACTGCAATGTAAGTGAGTACATTCCACGAGTCCAGTAACTATACTATCAACTCTCTCATAACCCAGTAATCATCATGTAAAAGATACGGGAATTAGTGTAAAGCATGGTGGGAACTGGCAATAGTATGAAAACATGTTATGATTTGACTTGCTACTCCAAGGATCAGCATTCACATGGGTTAATTAACATTCTTTTATCACATAACAGTATTTTAACATGTACAATTAACAAAAGACTTGCAACTGGATTAATGGTAATTTACAAGGTTGTCACATGTACTTAACATTAGAAGACAGTAAATGAGTTTGTAGATGTACTTGCCTGGAGCAAAGCAATGCAATGACAATAAAGCTAAGATGTAGAGTGTCCTGGCACTGAAAACATATATATACTCAGACTCTAAGTTACAAGACAATATAAATACACTAGTGATGTGAGAAGGCCAAATTGGACATTGGCTAGGTGAACTTAGCCTAGGGGTTCAAAGTGAAGTGATTTGGCATCTAAACTAACACATGGGTCTCCCATATTAAGGCTGGTTAGCAATCCAAATACTAGAAATACACAAAAAATCACAAGTCATGACTTAGTCATAATTATTGGTAAAATAAACATTCTGTGCACTGTGTTCTAACAATTTTAGAAAATACTAGAAATCTCCAATAAATGCAGAATAATATACTGACAGAAACCTTGTTAATTATAGAAATTTATTATAATTTTTCTGGGATTTATTACCCAACAGAAATATTTTAGAAAAATCAGTTTTCATAAATATACAGAAAGTGAGTTCTGGTTTCATATGCCAAACTAGGGGCAAAACAGTAAATTAAATACTACAAAAATTATACTGAATTAGCCAACTTAACAAAGTATCTAAAAACTATTTTTCCATAATTTTAGCAATACTCTAAGTATTTTTAGAAAATCAAAAACAGTAATGCACACAATAATTAATTATCTGCGTATTTTGTCCATGTATATAATTTGAACCAAAGTTCAAATACAGGACCCAAGGCCATGAATCAAGTCCAATATGACTTGTACAGGTCTTGAATGTGTGAAAACACATTTGAGCCCAAATACCCATGCTAGGTTTGGACATCAAATGGTTGCAGTAATTTAAATACAATAAAAATACAAGTTGGTAATAGTGCAAAATAAATATTATTATTTTAATATGGTAAAATTATGCATAGTGAAAATATACATATATATGTTCTAAAAGTACATATATATATATATAAGGAAAATACTTAATTATAAAAGTACATATATATACATATACTAATATTGTATATATATATACATAGTATAAATATATATATATACATATGAAGATATATACATATATACATATATGTATATAAATACAAATAAATATATAAGATTTTATTAAGCATAAAAATATATACATATATAAAATACTGCTAAAATACAGTATATATACATATATATATATAAATACAAATAAATATATAAGATTTTATTAAGCATAAAAATATATACATATATAAAATACTGCTAAAATACAGTATATATACATATATATATATATACTAATATATATATATACACATATATATAAATATATATATAAAACTGAAAAAGAAAAAGAAAAAGAAAAGAAAAAAAGAAACTGTAAAGGGGGGGCTCGATCCTGAGCCAGCGGGGGAGGGGGGGGGGGGTGTTTAGACGGGGATGGGCTGGCCAGGGGGTCAGCCCATCAGTTGTGTTAGGGAATGGGTTTTAGTTAGTTTTGTTTCTGATTAGGTTAGATATTATAAAAAAAAAAAAAAAAAAACACGAGCCTATGTCCGGACAGTTAAGGACACAGGAATTCTCGTGTCCTTGCTTAGCACGACACGTACGAGCACAGTCTCGTGTGTCCGAGCACAGCACTGAGCTCGTCGTGTCCTGGCGAGTCACCCACGTGAGTTCGAGATACAAAATAGACACGAACACAACTGATACGTACGTGTCCGGCTAGTTAGGCTGCTGTTGGGGTGGCGACTGGGCGGAGGAGCGGTCGTGGCGGTGGCGGAGTGGTGGCGCTGGACGCGGCTCGACGAGGCGGTCCTGATGGTGGTGGTTGGGGACGATGACGTCGAGCGGTGGTGCTGGGCGGAGCTCGTCGGCGTAGGGTTAGGGTTTAGGGGTTTGTCGGGGAAGAACGGGGCTGTTGGGGGTCGTGGGGCGTCGTGATGGTGGTGGCTAGGTCGGGGGGCTGTAGGGGTTTTAAATAGAGGGTTTAGGTCGGTCGGGGGCAGCCGGAAATGGCGGGGGGCAGCGTAGGTCGGTCGTCGGGGCAGCGTCGAGTCAGAGGAGAGAGAGGGTGACTGGTCGGGGGGGGGGGTGTTTGGTAAATTACAGATTAAACCCTAGATTTTAGGAAATTACAGTTAGGTCCCTCCCCTGCCTAATGCAAATAGGAAATTGCAAAAAGTAATAAAAACATTTCACTAATTTACAAACTGACATAATAACAATTTGAGAAATTACAAAGTGATATTAAAACAATTTATTAAATTGCAAAAACCTATTTTAAACATTTCTAATATTTGCAAAAGTTAATTAAAACATTTTAGGAAATTGCAAAATGGTATTTTTGTATTTAAAACTCATTTAAAAATTATTTAAAAATACAGGAAAAATTCCTAATAATTATAATAAAATATTTTAATACTAAAATAATCATTAATGGCCAATTTAATACTGATTAACAAAAATTTTGAAAAACTGGGGCTGACAAATCTTCCCTCCTTGAAAAATTTCGTCCTCGAAATTTACAAGAACTGAAGACACGCAAGGTATCTAACGTTTTAAAAATAATTACAGCGATGACTAAGGCTATCTTCTAATGATGGAACGTCTATGAAACAGGTCTACTGGTCAATGGTTTGGTCTCATGGGTGCAGTTACTAATTGATGGTTTGGTATGAGTCTAATGATAGGTAACTTAATGAGGCACTATAATCAAACAGTCATATGCAAATAAATCCAACCTGTGGCACCGTCTGTCAAGTATTCTGGCTCTGGCTCTGGGCCCTGTACTGGTACTGCTGCCTGGATGGCTAAAGGGTATGCTCTCCCTGAAGGTCCTCTGGTAAATGGCTTCGCCTTCGGGCACTCCCGAATCATATGGGTGGAAGACCCGCACGCAAGACACTGGCTCAATTTCTTCCTACAGATGGAGACATCGTGCCCTGGCTTCTTGCAGAAGGCACAAGAGACCCACTTTTGCTGCTGTTGCCCCGGAACTCGGGCAAATGATAACTGATGCTGAGGATGAGCTGGTGGAGAATAGGTCTGCTGGTGCTGGGTAGTCGTCCTCTGCTGGAAAGTCTGGCGCTTGGACGGCCCGTCATGATGTGTGGTAGCTGGCCTCTTGCAAGACAAAAGACGCTCCTCGATACCTCGGGCTCTCTCCAGTAGCTGGTAGTAGTCTGTGATCCCGTTGGCCACTAGTAAGATGCTAATGTCCGGGACAAGACCATGGCAGAATCTGCGAGCCATCTCCTCCGGGTCGGCTACTAAGCTCGGGGCAAAACGACTGAGTCTGCTAAACTCACCTGCGTACTCATCGACTGTACGGCTCCCCTGTTGCAGGTTCTGGAATTGCAATCCCATGGCAACTCTAGCGGTGGTGGAGAAGAACTTCCTCTTGAACTGGATCTTGAATTGCTCCCAGTTTCCTCTGCCGCCAATGAACATCGTCTCATTTCTGAACCAGACCCCTGCCAGGTCTGCTAACAAAAATCCTGCTGCCTCGACCCAAAGATCGTCAGGTAATCTAGCCCCTATGAGCTTCCTCTCTACGGAATCTAACCAGTCATCAGCTACAACTATGCCTTCCGTCCCAAGAAACTCCTTCGGTTTTAGGTTCATAAAACTCTTGATACTACCTAGCCTCAATTGATGTTCTATAGGTTGCGAGACGGGGGTATGCTGAGTATTCAGGAGCCCCTGGATCAAAGCCAGTAATTGGGTTCCGTCGAAGGAAACAACAGTCTGGGGAGGTATGATAGGAGGTGGGGGTGGTATACCGTCACCTGAGGTGGCGAAATCGGGAGAGTGTGTAGGGTCCATCTATTTATAAAAGACAAAGGAATTATAAGAATAAAGCAAGCAATCATAAGCAAACAATTTAGTTACACTACCGGTCCTATGCTGTGATGAGTTTTCCTATGTTGCAATCCTAAAATCCTCTAGGTGTTCTAGATGTTGTTCCTAGTGTTATCTAGTTATCCTTAATTTCTGCAGGCGTGCTTGGTACAGTAACGTAACCAAACAACATTAGTCAGGACCTGCATGGGCCACCAAAAAAACATGTCACGACCCGTTACCCAAATTGTTGGGCCGGGCCGAGCCATGTCCAGCCTACGCTTAAGATAAAGCGCAGTAAGCTGTTCTAGACAGTCAGGTAATAATGATAAATGTGCTAATAATTAAGATAGTTTAAGAATGATCACAACACAGCTTCTATATAGATGAAAAACCACTAAGTTTGATAATAATACAAACCAAAATGTAAGACTGGAGACAAGGTCCAGTTTAAAGGTACAAACAGCAACTGTGATAATAACCAAACACTAAGTCAAACTAAGCAGCTAAGCAGGATTCCCTGCTGGAATATCCTCAACTGGAGCTCCATAGTACGGGTCACAAAGCATTTCTTCCTCGGTCAAAATACCTACAACGTTATCCTGTCAGGACGGGAGCAAGTACAACCTCTACTACTAAAGTACTGAATGTATAATGCAAGAGATGTACAACAGGAACATGGTATGATAAGACTGAAAAATAGACATACTGGAATCAGGATAAATCATATAAAGCGGAAAATCATGGTATATCTTGATTATCATTTTAAGACACTCTTGTCAATTGTGGCCTATGTACATTATGTATTAAAACTGGAGCAGGTATGAGATCGGTCAATAGGTGCTATGCTAGTTTACTGCAATGTACGTATGTACATTCCACAAGTCCAGAAACTACATTGTTAGTTTACTGCAATGTACGTAAGTACATTCCACAAGTCCAGAAACTACATTCTCAGTTTACTGCAATGTACGTATGTACATTCCACAAGTCCAGAAACTACACAATTAGCATACTGCAATGTAAGTGAGTACATTCCATGAGTCCAGTAACTATACTATCAACTCTCTCATAATCCAGTAATCATCATGTAAAAGATACGGGAATTAGTGTAAAGCATGGTGGGAACTGGCAATAGTATGAAAACATGTTATGATTTGACTTGCTACTCCAAGGATCAGCATTCACATGGGTTAATTAACATTCTTTTATCACATAACAGTGTTTTAACATGTACAATTAACAAAAGGCTTGCAACTGGATTAATGGTAATTTACAAGGTTGTCACATGTACTTAACATTAAAAGACAGTAAATGAGTTTGTAGATGTACTTGCCTGGAGCAAAGCAATGCAATGACAATAAAGCTAAGATGTAGAGTGTCCTGGCACTGAAAACATATATATACTCAGACTCTAAGTTACAAGACAATATAAATACACTAGTGATGTGAGAAGGCCAAATTGGACATTGGCTAGGTGAACTTAGCCTAGGGGTTCAAAGTGAAGTGATTTAGCATCTAAACTAACACATGGGTCTCCCATATTAAGGCTGGTTAGCAATCCAAATACTAGAAATACACAAAAAATCACAAGTCATGACTTAGTCATAATTATTGGTAAAATAAACATTCTGTGCACTGTGTTCTAACAATTTTAGAAAATACTAGAAATCTCCAATAAATGCAGAATAATATACTGACAGAAACCTTGTTAATTATAGAAATTTATTATAATTTTTCTGGGATTTATTACCCAACAGAAATATTTTAGAAAAATCAGTTTTCATAAATATACAGAAAGTGAGTTCTGGTTTCATATGCCAAACTAGGGGCAAAACAGTAAATTAAATACTACAAAAATTATACTAAATTAGCCAACTTAACAAAGTATCTAAAAACTATTTTTCCATAATTTTAGCAATACTCTAAGTATTTTTAGAAAATCAAAAACAGTAATACACACAATAATTAATTATCTGCGTATTTTGTCCATGTATATAATTTGAACCAAAGTTCAAATACAGGACCCAAGGCCATGAATCAAGTCCAATATGACTTGTACAGGTCTTGAATGTGTGAAAACACATTTGAGCCCAAATACCCATGCTAGGTTTGGACATCAAATGGTTGCAGTAATTTAAATACAATAAAAATACAAGTTGGTAATAGTGCAAAATAAATATTATTATTTTAATATGGTAAAATTATGCATAGTGAAAATATACATATATATGTTCTAAAAGTACATATATATATATATATAAGGAAAATACTTAATTATAAAAGTACATATATACATATACTAATATTGTATATATATATACATAGTATAAATATATATATACATATGAAGATATATACATATATACATATATGTATATAAATACAAATAAATATATAAGATTTTATTAAGCATAAAAATATATACATATATAAAATACTGCTAAAATATAGTATATATACATATATATATATAAATACAAATAAATATATAAGATTTTATTAAGCATAAAAATATATACATATATAAAATACTGCTAAAATACAGTATATATACATATATATATATATACTAATATATATATATACACATATATATAAATATATATATAAAACTGAAAAAGAAAAAGAAAAAGAAAAGAAAAAAAGAAACTGTAAAGGGGGGGCTCGATCCTGAGCCACCGGGGGGGGGGGGGAGGGTTTAGACGGGGATGGGCTGGCCAGGGGGTCAGCCCATCAGTTGTGTTAGGGAATGGGTTTTAGTTAGTTTTGTTTCTGATTAGGTTAGATATTATAAAAAAAAAATAATAAAAACACGAGCCTGTGTCCGGACAGTTAAGGACACAGGAATTCTCGTGTCCTTGCTTAGCACGACACGTACGAGCACAGTCTCGTGTGTCCGAGCACAGCACTGAGCTCGTCGTGTCCTGGCGAGTCACCCACGTGAGTTCGAGATACAAAATAGACACGAACACAACTGATACGTACGTGTCCGGCTAGTTAGGCTGCTGTTGGGGTGGCGACTGGGCGGAGGAGCGGTCGTGGCGGTGGCGGAGTGGTGGCGCTGGACGCGGCTCGACGAGGCGGTCCTGATGGTGGTGGTTGGGGACGATGACGTCGAGCGGTGGTGCTGGGCGGAGCTCGTCGGCGTAGGGTTAGGGTTTAGGGGTTTGTCGGGGAAGAACGGGGCTGTTGGGGGTCGTGGGGCGTCGTGATGGTGGTGGCTAGGTCGGGGGGCTGTAGGGGTTTTAAATAGAGGGTTTAGGTCGGTCGGGGGCAGCCGGAAATGGCGGGGGGCAGCGTAGGTCGGTCGTCGGGGCAGCGTCGAGTCAGAGGAGAGAGAGGGTGACTGGTCGGGGGGGGGGGTGTTTGGTAAATTACAGATTAAACCCTAGATTTTAGGAAATTACAGTTAGGTCCCTCCCCTGCCTAATGCAAATAGGAAATTGCAAAAAGTAATAAAAACATTTCACTAATTTACAAACTGACATAATAACAATTTGAGAAATTACAAAGTGATATTAAAACAATTTATTAAATTGCAAAAACCTATTTTAAATATTTCTAATATTTGCAAAAGTTAATTAAAACATTTTAGGAAATTGCAAAATGGTATTTTTGTATTTAAAACTCATTTAAAAATTATTTAAAAATACAGGAAAAATTCCTAATAATTATAATAAAATATTTTAATACTAAAATAATCATTAATGGCCAATTTAATACTGATTAACAAAAATTTTGAAAAACTGGGCTGACAGATCGTGATCGTGCCGGAAAGCCGATCCAAGGTTGGATCACCCCTGATCAATGGAATGCGATGAAGGCTCGATTCGAGGACCCAAAGTACAAGGAGAAGTCGGAGAAGGCCAAGGCGGCTAGGCAACATGCCTCGAAGTGGTGCGGTGGGTCGATTCCGATGACGGAACATTTTCGTCGTCTGGTATGTCTTCCTCTTTTAGAAATATTATTTTAATACAAAACCGATAAATTATTACTAAGATAATATATTTAATTACAGGTAAGGAAGGTCGGTAACGCCGACATGGTGACCGTCTTCCTGGCCACCCATCGTCGCGGCGGTGACCTTATTGACGAGAGGGCCGAGCAGACTTATGTAAGTATTACAATACGTTATCTTAATTTAATACTTCATATCAATTTTAATATAACTTAGTAAATACGATGCAAATAAATATTCATGTAGTTAGTAATAATAAGTACATTAATTAGAAATTAGAAATAATAAGTACATTAATTAGAAATTAGTAATAATAAGTACACCAATTAGAAATTAAAAGTTAGTAATAATAAGTACTTTCTAGGCCGAGTATCAGAGGCTGCGGGAACGGGCGGCTGCTAGTGCACCTGATGCAGGAGAGGCCGGTACTTTCTCGCAGCCCACTCAAGCTCCGTCGGCAGACGAGCTGTGGATGGCCGCCGCTGGTGGACTCCGTAGAGGTACGTACTACGGTACGGGATCCTATGGCGCCCTAGTTGCGACCCAGTCCTCTAGGACATCTCCTGCTAGTGTGCATGGTCCACAGCCGTCCCAGAAGTCTGCCCGAGTCCACCAGATAATGGAGTCTCTCCTTGACGACCTGCTACGACGGATCGAGGAGCAGTCTCAGCACCCTACGGAGGATCCTGCGCTGCTAGCACGATTGGATGCACTCAACCGCGGCATTATGGACCTCAGGGAGACGACTGAGAGGACAGAGCGCACCGTTGGAGGGTTAGAGCGCACGGTGACGGAGCTGCAGACAGGACAGGTGACCATGGCCGAGAGGATGAGATTGGCGCAGGAGTCGATGGTCCAGAGCAGTGATAGAATATTATCTATCATGGATGCATACCACCAGCGACTTACAGCGTTGGAGCGTGCTGGTCTTCCGGGTGCGCCTTCATCGTCGTCGACTCCGCCGCCTCCACCGCCTTCTTCTTCGACACCGACTCCACCGACGTCACTGCCTCCATCGGTATCGATTTCACTTGAGGAGTATGAGTTATTCTTATCCCTTCGTCGCGACGGTGCCCCTTCTGCACCAGATTCCTAGTAGTCCTAGTTAGGACTGTTTCTTTGTGTTTGTTTCATTCTTTGTTTGTGACTTGGATATTTGTTGGTTGTGTAGATTTGGATTTTTGGATACTTGGTTATTTGGATACTTGGTTATTTGGATATTTGGTTATTTGGATATTTGGTTATTTGGTTAGTTGTTGGGTGATTGTTGTAAATTTGGTTATAGGGACTGAAATCTGTGTACACTGAGAAATGGACATTCTGAGAACTGGACATTGTGTGATTGTTGTAGACGTGGTTATAGGGACTGAAACTTGTGTACAGCAAGAAATGGACATTCTGTGATTGTTTGGATCCTATTCTACAGTGAGAAATGGTTATCTTTTTTAAACTGCAGGGAGAAATGGACATTATGTATTTTATTTTTTTTGCAGACTTAGCGACGTTTACCGACGGCCACCGACGTAGATTTACGTTGGTAAACGTCGGTAAATATGCGATATTATCCAGGGTACCGACGTTTTAGCGACATCATTATATGTCGGAAAACGTCGGTAAACGTCGGTGCACGTCGGTAATCATCCTAGGAATTTCCAGGATTTACCGACGTTTACCGATTTTTAACATGTCACTAAACCACCGACGATACGTCGGTATTCCGTCGGTAATTTACCGACGCGTAGCGACACGTTTTAATACGTCGCTAATACACCGACTTCACGATGGTAGACGTCAGCAATATACCGACGTATATATACGTTGGCAACCGTCGGTAATTGCGACGTTTGGCGACGTTTAGAAGATTAGCGACTTACATTTCAGCGACTATCACAAAACGTCGGTAATTTCGTCGCTAAATATTTTTAGCGACGAAAATTGTTGTTTTAGCGACGTCTTTAGGCGTCGCTAAAACGACTTATTCTGGTAGTGTCATGTTAGCTTATACTTCTTTTTTGTTGGGAGAAATACTTTAGTCTTAGTCTTTATCTCAACTGTATAATTTGTTAATTACAAATTTCATATAACATTAATTTTCTAATTAATTCGAAGGTATATAAAAACTCTTTCAAGTAAGCGGATAGATAATATTAAATCCTTTTAAGATGGGCGGTTGATATTAAAATCATTTAAATGTTTTAGGGAAAAAAATATTCCCATTAATTTCAATGTCAATAAAAGCATCTTTCCCATTATTCAATAGCATAAACTTTTTTTTTAGTTGGGTTTTAAACAATTTTTTTTTTGGTTTCTTCTTGTTTTTTTTAGTCGGCTTTTAATAGTCAATCATAAGTCCGTCCATTATGAAGACCCAAATAAAAATATCTTATTTGAATCTGTAGACTAAATATCTTAATAAAATTCTAAAATATATTAAAATTTTGGTTATATGTTGCTATGATTTTTTTTTTACAAATTTAAATCTAACCCTACAATATATACATGTTAAAACTTCATTTCATTCATTTTTTATTTTTATTTAGGTATATCAAGATTTTTTTGAAAATGTTAGTGGTTTTTTTTTGGTATATCATGTTTTATTTTACAATCTAAGCCCATTTATGGGATAAAGTGCAAAAAACTCATCCACGTAATAAGCTGGCATTCCTGTTGTGTTCAGGGTATTTTGGATATATTATGATTTATTTTTTCTAAAGCAGCCTCTGACTTTCACTTCCAACTAATAATAGACGGAAGTGACTATTTTGATCAAGTTATCTGGAACGGAATGGTTTAATTGATACAAATGCCTACGGGTCTTATTATGCTAACAATACAAATCTAATATATTTTTTTGCACTTTATCCGTATAAAAATTATAGTTTTTTAATATAATTAATTATAATCTCAACTTTAGATCCGATCTATTGACTAATAGAATTAGTTCAACCAAACAAATCTAAGACATTGAATCTATTATTTTCGTTCAATTTCGATTATTAAAACTCCGTGCCTCGATGCATCCAAACGAGCTCCGCGCCACGAGCTTCTACCTGTTCCTGCACATAAACGCTATGTGGGTGTCAGTACTCAACTGTATTGGTGGAATGAGCTCCTCGTCCACCCATATAAAACCAACACATTTGATTTAATTTGTGCAACATTGCCCATTTATGATTGTCTTACTAGTCTTGCCTTAGAATCAGTTTTAGGATAGACGCCTTGGCCTACTTGTGTCTCTATACCATCTCGTGCTTGCGACAATGTTAACCTATCAAATCGTGCTTGCCTTTCGGCCCGAAATCAAAGACGCAACTACTCGGTAAGACTCCATTTCCATGTGACCGTGCTACAAGTCCATTGTGCCGTGCCTCGTAACTCAGAGAGACTTAACCACATCGCCGTCTCGCGGCCCTTGCTACTTTGATCATTGACTGACCCAATCGAGACTTGTGAACTTAGCGTCACTTAACCAACTTTGTCTTGCGACGATTCCTGACTTAAACCTGAGACGACTCAAATCCAACTTGTGCAACTCTATGCCAACAACTTAAGAGTCGACGCCATAACTCGTGCAGAAGCACGTTGCCTACGTTGACACCAAATCTTAGGCCCAAATATTGTGTTCTAACTGTACACACATTCAACTGACTCAATCCAAAGGCACACACGTGAATTACCGTCCGTGCCGACCCATAATATATATATATATATATATATATATATATATATATATATATATATATATATATATATATATATACACACGATAATTTTAATCCGTTTGAAACATAAAGTCCAATTTCCCCTCCTCAATTTAACAAAAAAATTATTCAACCAAAGACCTATTAAAGAATGAACATCAAATAAAAAATAAATACATGAGTATTACATGAACTATCCATATTTTGAATATAATTAAATTGACCACTCTAATTTATAATTTTAATAAAAGATAGGACTGGTTAGTATTACAAGTTTTTATAATATAAACTATATGGGTGTCAGCCCCAGTTTTTCAAAATTTTTGTTAATCAGTATTAAATTGGCCATTAATGATTATTTTAGTATTAAAATATTTTATAATAATTATTAGGAATTTTTCCTGTATTTTTAAATGATTTTTAAATGGTTTTAAATACATGAAATACCTTTTTGCAATTTTATAAATTGTTTTAAATTAGGTTTGCAATTAGTTAAATTGTTATAATTGAGTTTTGTAATAAAACTAATTGTTCCTAAGTCAGTTTGCAATTTTAGATTTGTGATTTGCAAATTTAATTTGCAAATCTAACCGCGGGAGGGTTTATGCAAATCGGGTATTCGCATTGAACTGTGGAATTAGGCTAATGTGCAAAATCCCTAATTCCCGAGGGTGTTTTTGCAAAACTCCTCACCTCTCCCCCAACCGACCGACCGGATCCCTAAACCTACGGCGGCGCTTAGCCTAAAACCTAACCCTAACCACCGCCCCACCGCCTCAACTCCCCTATAAAATGACCCCCTCGTCTCCCTCTCCACAACCACCACCATCCCAGCCCCCCCCCCACGACCACAACTCCGCCTCCTATTTCCCACTCCCAAACCGCAGCCACCTAACTCCGGCGACCCTTCGTCCAGCCTCCACAGTCGCTGCCGTCACCATCCACCACTATCAACGAGTTCGACTCACCAAGGCGAGTCGATCGCCACCGCTCCGCCACGACGCCGACGCCTCCTCCGCCTGATCGCCCTCTCGACAGCAAGTCGAGCTCGGACACGTACGTATCACTTCGTCCCCGTGTTGAAACTCGACTCGTGTACACGGACACAGACTCGCCCAGCCTAGACGAACCTAGTGGTAAGTGTGGACACGCGTAGATCGTGTCGTGCGTGTCGTGCAGTGCATGGACACGTCGACACGGTGTCAGATCTCATTTCTCGTGTCCTGGACAGTATGGACATGAGCGAACTGTTATTTAGAGAACGGGTTTGGTTTTGTACTAACGGGTTTAAAACCCATTAACTTAAAATCTGACATATATTTAATCAAACCCCCTTCCCTAACAGTCACTCGAACCCGACCTACTGGCCAGCCCGCACAGTTTAAACCCCCCCTCTGGCTGACCGAGTTCGAGCCCCCCCCCCTGCTGTTTGTTTTTGTTTTTCTTTTTCCTTTCCTTTTCCTTTTTCTTTTTCTATATATATTTATATATATATGTATATATATATATATTAGTGTATATATATTTTATATACTGTATTTTGACAGTATATTATATGTATATATAATTTTATAATTAGTAAACTTATATATATATATTTATATGTATTTATGTACATATATGTATATAGGTATATATTTTCTTGTATATATTTTTATAGTTAGTAAATTATGTATATATTTTCATATGTATATATACATTATTATACAGTTTAAAATTAAATGTTTCCTTATATATATATATATTTATATATATATATACTTTATAAAATTAAGTGTTTTCCTTACATATATATGTAACTTTTAATATATGGATATATATATCCTTGATAAAAATATCTATATATTTATGTATAAATATAAATATTGTAGATGTACTTTTATATATGTGTTTTACTTTACTTAGTGTAAATTATCTTTATAAAATAAATTGTCATACTTTTATGTATAATTTTGCCTTATTAAAATAATAATATTTATTTTGTATTATTACCAAATTGTATTTTAGTGTATTTAAATTACTGCAACCATTTGGTGTCCAAGCCTAGCATGGGTATTTGGGCTCAGATGTGTTTTCACACATTTTAGACTTATACAAGTCATATTGGACTTGATACATGGTCTTGAGTCATGTATTTGGACTATGGTTCATATATGTACATTGACAAAATTAAGTAAAGTATTAATTATTTAATTTCAGAATTGTACACTTATTGATTTTGAATTTCTAAAAATACTTATCTTGCTATAAAAATTCTGGAAAAAAATACTATTAAGATTCTCTGTTAATTTAGACAATTTAATATAATTTTTATAGCATTTTGTTGACAGTTTTACCCCTGTTTTGCCAGAACTCATTTTCTATATATTTATGAAAACTGATTTTTTATAAAATACTTCTGTTGGGTAATAAATCCCAGAAAAATTATAATAAATTTCTATAATTAACAAGGTTTCTGTCAGTATATTATTTTGCATTTATCGGAGATTTCTAGTATTTTCTAAAATTGTTAGAACACGGTGCACAGAATGTTTATTTTACCAATAATTATGACTAAGTCATGACTTGTGATTTTTGTGTATTTCTAGTATTTGGATTGCTAACCAGCCTTAATATGGGAGACACATGTGTTAGTTTAGATGCCAAATCACTTCACTTTGAACCCCTAGGCTAAGTTCACCTAGCCAATGTCCAATTTGGCCTTCTCACATCACTAGTGTATTTATATTGTCTTGTAACTTAGAATCTGAGTATATATATGTTTTCAGTACCAGGACACTCTACATCTTAGCTTTATTGTCATTGCATTGCTTTGCTCCAGGCAAGTACATCTACAAACTAATTTACTGTCTTTTAATGTTAAGTACATGTGACAACCTTGTGAATTACCATTAATCCAGTTGCAAGTCTTTTGTTAATTGTACATGTTAAAACACTGTTATGTGATAAAAGAATGTTAATCAACCCATGTGAATGCTGATCCTTGGAGTAGCAAGTCAGATCATAACATGTTTCATACTATTGCCAGTTTCCACCATGCTTTACACTATTTCCCGTATCTTTTACATGATGATTACTGGGTTATGAGAGAGTTGATAGTATAGTTACTGGACTCGTGGAATGTACTCACTTACATTGCAGTATGCTAATTGTGTAGTTTCTGGACTTGTGGAATATACATACGTACATTGCAGTAAACTAGCAGTGCGATTTCTGGACTTGTGGAATGTACTTACGTACATTGCAGTAAACTAAGAATATAGTTTCTGGACTTGTGGAATGTACTTACGTACATTGCAGTAAACTAACAATGTAGTTTTCTGGACTTGTGGAATGTACATACGTACATTGCAGTAAACTAGCATAGCACCTATTGACCGATCTCATACCTGCTCCAGTTTTAATACATAATGTACATATGCCACAATTGACAAGAGTGTCTTAAAATGATAATCAAGATATACCATGATTTTCCGCTTTATATGATTTACCATGATTCCAGTATGTCTATTTTTCAGTCTTATCATACCATGTTCCTGTTGTACATCTCTTGCATTATACATTCAGTACTTTAGTAGTAGAGGTTGTACTTGCTCCTGTCCTGACAGGATAACGTTGTAGGTATTTTGACCGAGGAAGAAATGCTTTGTGACCCGTACTATGGAGCTCCAGTTGAGGATATTCCAGCAGGAAATCCTGCTTAGCTGCTTAGTTTGACTTAGTGTTGGGTTATTATCACAGACGCTGTTTTGTACCTTTAAACTGGACTTTGTCTCCAGTACTACTTTTGGTTGTGTACTATTTATTATCAAACTTAGTGGTTTTTCATCTATATAGAAGCTGTGTTGTGATCATTCTTAAACTATCTTAATTATTAGCACATTTATCATTATTACCTGACTGTCTAGAACAGCTTACTACGCTCAAATCAAGCGTAGGCTGGACATGGCTCGGCCCGGCCCAACAATTTGGGTAACGGGTCGTGACAATGGGTAATTAGTTTCAATATATGAATAGTTTCTGTAATAAGTGTAAACTATAAAAATTGTTCGTTGTTGTCAAAATCAGACTGGATCGACAGTTGGACCGGGTCTGACCAAATTTTGCCAATAAATGGGTGAACCGATTTTTTTTAAGGGTATTTATAAAGGCACTTCACTTTTTGATCAGGGCTAGTCCGGATTGGGGCTAGCCCAGATTTTTTTTTTTGTTTTACTCCGGACAGCCCATTTTTTTGATCTACGGCTGTCCCAAAGTGAAATTCTCCCAAACCCAAATTTTTTCTCTCATTTGCAAAAAAATTTCTCTCTCTTCCTAAACCCTAACTCCTCTCTTCTTCTTCTTCCTCTTCTCCTCCACCATTTCTCCATCCCCAAGCAAGAAGTTAATTTAAAATTCTTATAAATTTCTTCCACCCTAGAAATTTCTCTTCTTCCTCCTCTTCTCTTCCAAATTTTCTTCTCAAGAAGATCGATGGCACCCAAATTCTTTCTCTATTTGTTTCCAAAATCCTAGAAATTAAATTGAAAAATTCAAACATCCATTACATTGTTTATTTCAATTGTCTGTAGCTCATTTGAATTAAACTACATTCGGAGTGGAAAATTACCCATTTAAATTAAACACACGTATGCACGAACGAAAAAACTCTGCGTCGACCAGGACTGTCCAATTTTCTGGCAGTCCTACAAACCGAATGGACTGCCAGAAAACTGGACAGTCCTAAGTCACAGCATGTGAAACAAAGGACTGTCCATTTTTCTGGCAGTCCTTACTGTATTCAGGATTGCCAGAAAACTGGACAGTCCTACATACAGTAAGGACTGCCAGAAAAATGGGCAGTCCTTTGTTTTACATGCTGTGACTTAGGATTGCCCAGTTTTCTGGCAGTCCATTCAGTTTGTAGGACTGCCAGAAAATTGGGCAGCCTTTGTTTGCACTAGTTGAACAGCAATATTGGTGTTTCCTTCTATATTAGGGTTTGTATATTATGAGAAGCCTTTGGGTGCCATCGAAATTGGAAATGAGAAAAAAAATTAGGGATAACAATATTAGGGTTTCCACCAATATTATGGTTTAACATTTTTGTTGTTGTTGTTGTTGTTGTTGTTGTTGTTGTTCTTCTTCCTTTTCTTCTTCTTCTTCTTCTTGGATGGGTTGAGGAAGAAGAAGAGGAAAAAAAAAATAGAAAAAAGTGACTTTTATACAAAAGAGTGGGATAGCCATGATCAATTTCTTCAATGGCAAACTTGTAAATAATGCAAAGTTTAAAATGAGCTAGCCCTGATCAAAAAGTGAAGTGCCTCTATAAATATCCTTTTTTAAGAACCGCCTTTTTTTTTTCAAAACCGGGATTTAACCAGTGAACCAGTTGAATACATGCACGATTGAACCGATCTATTTTCTTTTAACTCAAAGAAATTTTTCACGAGAAATGTCAAACATTTGGTTTTTGGTTTGGATTTGGATTTGGATGACCTTATAGTTGCAAAATCAAACCAAATCAACGATAGAAAGAACCAAATCAAATTAAACAAAAAAAAAATGTTAACAGTTTACGTATTTTAACCAAACCAAATCAAACTAAACCTATTTGAACTTCGGCTAGACTTAATTTTGGTTTAATCATCGGCCCTATCCTTAAAACATTAGAATAGTTGATACAAATTGCCTTCAAATAAAACTCTACTTCTTCCCCTGGGTGACACCCAAATTAAAAATTATTTTGCGATTTCTTTTAAATATAGAGATGCAAATGATTCTTGGGCCAACCCCCCAATTCCCAGACTATACAGCAACCGGGAAAAGCCAGTCAACCTCGGTCAAGGTCACCGGGGACCGGATATCACCCCTCGATGCTTTCTTCCGGTCCTATCGAGGCCCCAGTCCAGTCAAACGCTTTGCTGGCACTTTAACAAAATGGGACCAATTGCTATTTGCACTCGAATTACGAACACTCAGATAGTAACCCTTCTTATGAACTGTTAAGTTTGACCGTGGACTAGAGGTGGGGGCGTTGAGTTGGGTGCAGTTAGATTTTGAGGGGATTTTATTAACGCATCGGTGACGTTAATCAATTATAGCTAAGCTCCTAAAGTGCACTTTGGTTTCCGTTTCAATTAAAAACCCAATTCCCGAACTGCACTGCCTTTCTTTCTACTTCTCGGCCATGACCATCTTACCCCTCTTTTTTTATTTTTTATTGTACAACTCAATGCTTTTCATTATTTAAGATTTTTGTAAATAAAAAAATATTTTGTAACTTGATGTTGGACCTAACCTTAAAATTGGTTAAACTAATAAGTAGTATGTGTAGATATTTAGTAAGGTGGTCAATCTTGTTTCTTTTGCTTCTCTACGCACACGAACTCAATGAAATCATCATTTCTATCCTTGTCGATTTTTAATAAATGTTGATTGCATGCTTCAGGTTTTACTAATACATTATTAAAACTTACTAAATTAAAATTAATATTTGTTTATTATCTGTTTAGTATAATATAAATTTATTTGTACGAAAAAAATTGTAAAAAATATGACCTGGAGAAAAAAATTTATACATGCATAGAGGGAGGAGCAAAAAGAATGGAAGAATGAATATCCCTGCATTAAATTTGACATTAATTGTCCGAGCTCTCTAGCCTAGTGGTATTAGAGTGGACACCCGGAGGGGCCGGCAAGGTTCGAGCCCCCCAATTGTGTGTGTGAGTGTGATTTCAAAAAAAAAAAAAAAAAAATTTGACATTAATTTGTACATACATAGAGGGAGGAGTGCATAATAATATTCTTGGAGTGCAAATTTAAAATTTAAATGTTACAAAATTGAATAAGAGTGATGGATGACGTCATATATATATATATATAGATATATATATATATATATATATATATATATATATATATATATATATATATATATATATATATATTTTTTTTTTTTTTTTTTTGAAATCACACGCACACACACAATTGGGGGGCTCGAACCTTGCCGGCCCCTCCGGATGTCCGCTCTAATACCACTAGACTAGAGAGCTCGGACATATATATATATATATATATATATATATATATATATATATATATATATATAGATATAGATATAGATATATATAATTTTTTTGAAGTAATGGATAATTATGACAAATTCGCCTCCACCAATGTTATAAAAACCGGACCGGACCGGCCGGTTCACCCGTGAACTGGTCAATTTTCGGTCCGGTTCAGTATTGATGCGGTTTTGGTTTAAAAGTTAGTATTTTGTAAAAAATTAATGGCCATAAGGGATTAATTTGGACCACTTAAGTTAACCCAGTAGTTGAACCACTGGTTGAACCAACTGGCTGAACCAATTTGATTCGACCCAGTGCCTTGGCCGGAATAACCACCGGTCCGATTTTTAAAACATTGACCTCCACTAGGGCTCGAACTCCGACAACTTAGATCACATGCATCTCTCTTAACCACTAGGATAGAGGTCATTTGTATTATATATAATGCCAATGACCTCTAGCTTAGTGGTATTAAAACCTATTATCACTGCCAACCTGTTTCATTTCCCCAATAAATATATTAGTCTATATTATATTTCTAAACTTTTTTCCTCCCTGTTGTATTTCTTACAAAAAATATTCATACGAACAGTTTTTATGTTAGTTTTATGGTGCTTTTCACTAGAAAAGTATCGAGAGAATACTTTTATAAATAACGGATCATAAAAGTTAAATGCATATCTAATGTATTATATTTCTCGGGTAAATTTTAGTGTTGTGTGTGTTGGGTTAACTTTTTTTTTCTTCCAAATAATATCAATGATAGATGCATACTTTTTCTCATAGACAAAAAAGTTACCAATATAAAAATCTAAAAGAGGCTACTATACAAAATTATAAAAGTAATTACACCAGACCCATGGTTAATGAGTATTGAATCTACGATCTCTAGTTCATAATATAACAAATTTACCAACAAATAGGGATGACAATTTCCTCTAGATCTGACGGGGACTATTTTTTTTTTTTTTGACGAAGTTGGAGATTTAGAAACGGAAATGGAAACGGAGTTGGAGATTTAGAAACAGAGATGTGGACAGAAATGAGAATTAAAAAAAAAAAAATTCTCCGGTCGAATTCGGGGTCGGTATGGATATAGTACTCCCAGTTCCCGTAAAATTTCGATCCCAATTACTTGTACTCATATGTGCAACCTATTTATATGAGTTCATGATATATATATATATATATATATATATATATATATATATATATATATATATATAATATATATATATTAAAACCATGTTATTGACATGTCTCGTAATTTTTTTTTTTTTTTGGAATGGACGATTTATTTTTAAGTTTATTGTACATGAAAAATTATTAACGGGACAGAAGACGAGAACGAAAAAATTTGGCTTCGAAAGTGTTAACGTGGTGGGAACGGAAGTGTATTGTTACACGCGAACGGAAATAAAATAAAAAAAAATTAATCCGACAAAAAATGGAGACGAAAGTAAAATTTTGAACACTTTTCGATGATGGAGATAGATGACATGATCACAGTTCCCGACCCTCAATGTTGCCATTCCTACCAACAACTTCTACCAAGAGATATTCCTAATTATTGTAGACAATATCCTAAACTCAATGTTTAAAAAGTTGTCTATGTGCCTTTAGTACATAATAAATTTTTTATATATTTAATTATAACAACCAAGTATCAACAAACACAACTTTTCAAATAATTAGAAAAGACAAAAGAAAGAAAAAAAGAAAAAGAAAACACAACAAATTAAGATGGGAGCAGGACATTCTAGTCATTCCGCCACACCCCGGTAACAGCCCACGTATATCACCGGGTGGATGACTGTGACCTGTGTCAGTCCCCTGCACGTGGGGTCGCCCCTCCCCCTACATCCGCTCAACTTTCTCTCTCCTCTCCATGACCCATTGATTACTCCCTCCCTCTCCCTCTCCCTCTCCCCTCTCTCTCTAGATCTCACTCCACCCCCCATCAAAACCAAATCTTCAAATTTTCCACCGGCAAAAATGCCCCGCTACGAGCAGCGGGACTCCGGCCACGTCATCGACGTCGAGACCGCCGTCAAGGACGGCATCCTCGGCGGCGCCTCCGCCCCTGCTGCGCCCCCGTCGCCTCCGCCGCCGACAAGAAGCTCGACCTCAGAAAAGATCGACGAGCTCGACTCCGCCGCGAACTCCGCGACGCCGAGGTCCCGGCGGTGTTCATCTGCCCCATCTCCCTCTCGCCGATGACGACCCCGTCACCCTCTGCACGGGCCAGACCTACGACCGGCCCAACATCCTCCGGTGGCTCTCCTTCGGCAACCCACCTGCCCCACCCCATGCAGAGCTCTGGGACCGCTCCCTCACCCCGAACCGCCCCTCCTCCACCTCATCCACGCCTGGTTCTCCAGCCGCTACCTCCTCCACAAGAAGCGCGCCGACGACGTCATCGGCCGCGCCGCGACCTCACTCCTCCCTCAAGATCCAAGGGCCAGTCCCGTGTCCAGCTCCTCAAGGACCTCCGCGCCCTCGTCGCCTCCCACCCCCCACGAGAAAATCCTCTCCTCCGCCGCCAGCGTGGCGCTGATCTCCTCCCTCCTCGGCCCCTTC